>WEIU01022698.1:502496-526807 GCA_013389925.1 Aegithalos caudatus | reverse complement strand
ATTCTAGCCCCAGATTTATGTTAATCAGTGCTAGACTCCTGCAGAATGCAATTATTTGTAAACTCTTGTCAGTGTCAGAAAAATGGACAGTAGTTAAAAATCTGGGCCTATCAGATGCAAGTAGGACTTTCACAGTCATACTTTTCACCCTTGGATTATGCTGAGAGTTCTTGCTCAAGAGATGCCTGAAAGCTTAAGAAATTTCTTGTTTTTTCTACTGGGAAATAAGAAGTTGTTTCAGGCTTATGTCAGAATCCATCCGAGTTGGTATGGAATCAGGCAAGTTCCAAAATCACTTTAAATTAAAAATCAGGCCAATGATAGTTTGCATTCCCTGCAAGCAAGAATTTCTCAGTATCCAAATATAGCTTTAAAATACATGGCCCCAAGGAAGGATTAGTACCATCTTTTGATAAATATGATTAAATAGAAGAGTCTATTTGAAGTTCCTCTGGAATTTGCCACTCCTATATTTGTACACCTTTAGCTACTCTTGGAGGAAAGTGAGTGAAAAGAATTTTCTTGGGATTTGTATTTGCAAACTTCTTTTCTAAGAGCCAAGGAGTCTTAAATTACGCTAAACTTTATCTGGAATATGAGAATGTGAGTCTATGGTTTTCTTTGTTTTTTATCGTATTGCTGATAAGCAAAATATCCTGACATTAACAAACCCAGAGAAGCTGTCAGTCTTGTAATGCAGTAGAAGGTTTGGTGAAATATTGAGTGAATGGTTTCTATTCTAAATGCTTAGTAAAAAGAGTGTGAAGAATACATAGATTGAATTTACATTCTGAAAAGGAATTCTGTGGTGAGGGGAAGGAAAAAACAAGATATATATATTTACACAAGTGCTATCCTCTAAGCAACAATCACCGAGTAAAAATATGAAAAAAAATCTAAAATTTATCAGTTTAATCTCCAGGTTTTGTGAGATATATAGCAGGCTGTGGATCAGGGTCTTGGCAGAAATGAATGCATTTAAAACTTGATGTGGAAATACAGGAGAGGGCATGACACAGGCAGTGAACGTTCAGGGAGTTGTGTACTGTGGTGTTTTGGTAGATGATGACAAGGTGTGGCTCAGTGGATCCCCCTCCCTGATTTGGGTGATTCCTCATATCCCCAAGACTTTTGTCTGAACAATTATTGTGGAAGTCAGCAGGTGAGCAGTTCTGTAAGTCATTGGTACCACAGTGATGGTCTTTGCTACAGAGGTGGAATTTTTGTGACAGCTAAAGCTGTTGTAACCATAGGCACACTGATGGGATCAGGAGGTTGTGTTCCCTTGTTAGATGCTGCCCTCATATTTCATTCTGTTTGTATGGATTCTATATGTGTGTATAAATATGTGTGTGTAGACTGTATATATTCGTGTAGAGTGAATGAATTTTGTGGATGGAAAATTCTAGTTTGGCAGCATATTGGGTAAAATGATTGGGAATTAAGGAAATTCTGTCATGACAGTAAGGTCTCAGATTTTTTTTTTTCCCCTAATTTAACCAGACATAATACTTGTGAGATATGTCATGTTGATAATACTAAAAAATAAAATTTATCTTTTATGAGAACAGACTCAGTTTGAACAGGTATAGATCAAGCTGTTAATTTACTTACCATAATTCAGGGAGACAACTTTAAAGCATGTTTCAGCCTCCAGGGCATCTTTTGATGGATAGTTATGACAGTTTATGTACTAATAACACTTGTTCACTAGAAAATAATTTTGAAACCACAGATCGCCTATGTAGTCATCCCACAACTTAACTTTCAGTCATTGTTGGAGTCAACTACATTTGAGCCACAAGCCTACCAGTCAAAGTATTTATGTTTATGAACCCTCTGGATCCTTTTGTCTCCCCAGAATTTATTTAGGCACCTAAATAAGCTGACGTTTATTTTAACACAACTAGGGCAAATAATATTGGTAACTTGAAAAATCGAAGTAAAGTGATCTTGGGCAGGGTTATGAGAGATGGAAGGTCAAGCTGGTGTGAACAAGGTGGGTGGCTTTTACAAAATAGAGCACATTCATTTAATAGCATACCTTTAAAATTCATGACCTTAAAAAGTCATTCAGGTTGCTGGTGTCTCCTTTGCAATGTAGGTAAATAGGCTGCCTTTGACAGCTGCAGACACCATGATAGCATACAGGCCTCATATTTACTGTGAAAAGATTGAATAAAATTTGCAATTCTTTGACATTCTGCTACTCTTAACACTATCATAAGTGCCTCTTCCCTCTTGACTGGCTACAGTGTTTATTTTTTACAGTGGAAAACCATGGCTGATGGTGAATCATCACACCAGCAGCTACTGGCCTTGTCTGTAATGATGTAACTGGTAGTCAGATGCATGTGAAGGGCAGTCATTATCTGAAGCAATGCTAAAATTACAATGTTCTAGACAAAAAAAAAAAATAATTAGATGCCATAGTAGTAAAAAGGTTGGATTGTGAGCCCGATACCAAGGTTACTCAGGATACTCTGAAAATTATCACAGAATGATGGGTCATTTTCTGTTTGAAGCAGACAGGGTTGTTCATATGTAAGTCTTTTGAGGAACTTCTGAGGAACTATAGACACAATGTGTCATATCTGCCCTATAATTTTACTATCTCGTGCTATACTGCTCTGTAGTTGACTTTTAAGTGGCAGTTTTTGACATGTTCCTGATTTGTTAAGTTTAGAGTGATCTATATTTAGCAAGTGCAATGGTTTTCAGAATAATGTTGCTTAAATATTTTTTGGCATATTACTCTGTAAAAATGCAGGGCTTGAAACAGGTTTGTGCAGAATTCAGTGTTTGGTGAATGGAAGTTCATCCTTAGCACCCTGAAATGGCAGCAGGTCCATGAGCACTGAAGATTTACAGCCTATATATTTTTAAACAATGGAGAACTTTAGATGGCCCAAATTTAAACATTTTATTGTCAGGGAGGTACTATTAACACCTTAATTAAGATCTGTTGTTAGTCTGCTCTTCAAATGCTTTTTAGACTCAAACTAGAAACACAAAGTGTTTAGATGTGCTGTTTAAATGACTTATGCTTTCTGTTGAGTCACATCCTGCTCCTTTCATAAAGGAAATGAGCATTGGAGACATTAGATTTTATGCCAGCAATATTTAATGTGAAACACTTGGCCCTAGCAGACCTCACTTTCTTGCTCATGCTGATTTTGCAGATTGGTAACTGCACTTATTTCAGTGGTGCTAGTGAGATTTCATCTTGGAGAGGAAAGCTGCATTCAAAAAAGGTAAAATGCAATTTTCAAAATGCATTAACAATGGCTTTGGAAAAAGCAGGAGTTTTTAATTTTCTACTCTACATGAAGATATCCATAATTTCTACACTAAGCTCCTTATGCTAGTTAGGAAAAGCAATGTGAATTCATTAATGCCTGGATAGAGGAGGTTGTTCTCAAAAGAGAGCTTGAAACAAACAATTGCAGTGTAACTTTATTTTACTGGAATTGGTAATTAGGCACAACAGTTGCTGTGAAGTTCTGTAGGTGTTTTAGAGACAGAACTTTGTATATTTTCTGTGTCTTTGTAAATTATTCTGCAGAGATCTGTTTTTTTTAATGAGACAGGTAACAATTTTTCTATCATTAACCAGAAGAAAATGTCACTTTGCAAGATGACTTTCAGTTAAACTCTTGAACGGTTTCATGATTGCCTTGAGAATTCAATTAATTTTTTATTACATGTACAATGTTATTAATAGCCAAGAGAACAATGAGCTAACATTGTAACAAATGTCTTGCTCAAATGGAGAATTAAAAATGGGAAAAGTTAATGCTGCAGTGGACTGTGAAGTGAGTTGTTTCTGTGCTGATAAAAGTAGTCATCCAAGAGAAAAAAAAAAGGGGGAGAGGTGCAGGTTTATGGAATTTGATGTCAGATACCTTGAAGGTGGAAAGATGCTCCCTTATTTTGGAGAAATTTTTGAAAGCACCCAGAAAAGTCTGCTCCAGAAGCAGCATAGGAGAAACTGCAGCAGAGTGTGTCCAGGCTGTGGCAGTGACAGGCAGGAGTTGACCCTGCTTGTGCTTCCCTTGCTGCAGGACAAGGCTCTCCAACCCCTCTGGAGAAAGGGGCCGTGCCCAGAAGTTTGTTCCAAACTTTTCATTCTGGCCATAGCACAGTATTTCCCTTCAGGTTCGGCTTTCAAACTTTTGAATGAATTTTTTAACAGTGTTGAGACTTTAGACACATAATTTAGAGTTTATACCAACTTGTTTTTTAAAGATATATGTGAGGTTGAGCTGTTGCCCATGTTTACTCAGCAGAAGGATTTTATTAGTTGGGCAATGAAATATGACTGCCACACCTAGTTTAAAATTTTGTAGGTACTTTTAAAGTCAAGAGGCATGCAAAAAAGAACCTATTTCAAGGGACCTTAAATGTCATCTTGTTCCAATTCCTCTGCCATGGGCAGGGTTACCTTCCATTATCCCAGGCTGCTCCAAGCTCCATCCAACCTGGCCTTGAAAACTTTCAGTCATGGGGCATCCACAGCTTCTCTGGGGAGCCTGTGCCAGGGCCTCACCACCCTCACAGGGAATAATTTCTTCCTAATATCTAAGCTAAACCTGCCCTCTTTCAGTTTGAATCCATCTCCCATTGTCCTATAACTAAATGCCCCTTTTTCCCCCTATATTAAGGTGTAAACCATATTTATAAATCTTAGAAATTTACATCTCTAAACCAGCAAATTTCAAAAAGTACTCCCTGCACTCTTTCTTGAAAACATATTAAAAAGGTAAGATGAGTGAACTGTTCTTTAAAGAAAAAAGGATATTTTAGATGTTTGGGGATGCACATACTCAAAATAAGGTTGTTCTTTCCTCATATTTTTCTTCCTCATTTCCTTCCCTTGAACATAGTTGTGGAGAAGCTTAGCCACTCTGGAATACCAGACTACTTTGGTAGGAACATAAATGATGACAGATGCAGCTATTTTGGGGACTGAAAACTGCTAATCCATGTAATTGTAAAAACACATGAAACTCCATAATGGCTTTTTTTGTACAATGAAATGAAGATGTCCACTTGCACTTGTCTTTGAGCTTAATCTTAGGAACTCTGGGCAGTCAGACTCCCCAAGAAACTGTGGTACCTCAAAAATAGAGCACTTAAATGTGAATTGTGAAGTTAATTTTGTCATGTCTTTCTTAAGTAGGGTTACAATTAGAAAAAATATGTTTACTGAGGTGGAAAAAGAATCTTTATGACCCAAATGAACTAGCTTGGTCTGTTTTTTCTGAAATGCAAACAAAAACGCATCTCTACATGATTTACAAATATTTAACAATGCTTGATTGTACACCAGAGGAAGTATCTTGATTGAATGGAAAACCTGGGCATATAAAGGGCTGTTCTGGTTACTATTCCTTAGTTGCTATGCAGAACTGCTGTTTTGTTAAAAAAGGAATATTGAGATGTTTGTGGATTAATGTGAATTTCCATATGACTTGTCTCAGATTCTGCACTTGGCACAAGGTAGTTTCTAGCTGCCTTTTCTTTTTCTTCTTAGCCTTCAACCCTCATTTGATATTACTTCAGGACTGGTTGAAATAGAAAACATTTATTATTTGACTCTGAGTGTATAATGAAATTTTCAAAATCCCTTTTTGATTTTCTTCAATGGGTTAAAGACACACTTGTAAAATTATTTGAAAATTAAATACAGGCAAAACCAGTTTCATCTTCTCCATTCATATTTGCTATGCAGAACTTAGAGGGACAATAAAGGGTATAAGGCCTAATGCTTAAAAAGGACTATTGCTTTGCAAGTCTGGTTTTACAGAGTTGCCTTTTCTTGTTTTCTTACCAGAGTCTGAATATCTAACCTTCCTTTTCTTCCTTTTGCAAAGCAGATCTTTGACAGTGGTATCTTGCATTTTGGGAGATGTTCTCCCCTACAGCAGTAGGGGAGAAATGTCATTCAACTGATGTTAGATTGGTTACTTATACTTAAGACCAGCAAAACCTACGAAAACCCCATACCCTTCCAAATAGCCTTCTCACGTAGAAAGCTCAGTGGTTAAATTCATCATCCTCATGTTTTCCTTGGATGCTTTTTCCATGTCTCTGAACACAGTTAATAGCCTTGGGTAACACCATAGCATGGTTTGCAGTCAGCTCTGGGAGATTTTCCTGCTCAGACCTTCCCAGCTCCTTTGCAGTCTGTTTTCATTTGTTTAGTTGCTGTTTGGTGGCAGTCCCACACCTACTGTTAGTTTCAAACCCTTGCAGCTGGATTGTAAATGTTTGTTAATAACATCAGCAATAGCTAGTGCCCTCGATTTGGATGCAATTAAAATATATTTTTTTATGTATTTCCTCACTCTGTCTGTAAGGATCAGGATGTCTTTGAATTATTCTATCATACAACCACCAATTTATGCTGTTGCTCTTTGTGGTCTCTGGACTTCTTGGCAGTGTGAATCCCTGGTGGGCCATCAGTGGCTTAGGCAACTTCAGCAATTCCAGAAACATGTACAGAGATTTAATTTGTGTCATTGCTTTTTTTTTTTTTTGCAAAATGTAAGGGGTTTGTTTTGTAGAAAACCTGGAAATTCAAATTTTTACTTTTCTTTAGTAGAAGTAATTTCAATTTCTGTCTTACTAGAAATTTACAGCAGGGGAGGTGTTTTCTCTTGGATTTAATGTTGCAGCATGTGTTGAAACTGTATGGTCTTTTTAAAGTAGTTTCTGCCTGAGCTTGAAAAGTTAACTACAATGGCAAAACAGCTATCTCTAGGTTAAAAAAGGACCTAAATACAGCAGGGTGAGATTGGTCAATTCAGATTGTGGCTTGGAGCAACAGAATTCATGAAGAGGAGCAAAAATTAACTGGAAAACTCTTTTGTCTGCAGGGTGCTAGCATGCAAGGTGTGGCTCTGAAATTCAGAGTTAGCAGGGAACAAGAAGTCCCCAGAGCATTTTATTTCAGGCAGAGATCAACACTTGGTTCTCATTCTTATTGTGGAATTGTACTCCACATAAATAATTTTCAAATGTTATAAACTCACTCCTCAATAGATCAACTTTTAAAATGTGCTGTCATTTTTTTTCTTAACACTGTGCAAACTAAGACATAAGGTTAGTGACTTGCAAAAGGGGGTAGTGAGCTCACAGAACAACCCAAAATAAAATCCTGGTTTACTGATATTGAATAGGGCTCTGTTTTCCTTGTTCTGTGATTGGATAGAAATGCCTGGACTATTATTGTACCAGTAAGTGAACTAACAAAAATCTGTATTTTTATCCTAATTTCTTTAGTTCCTCTTTATTACAACATTTAATGCCTTGAAGTAAATTTTCATAGCTAGTTCCTGAGAAGAAGTTGCTGGAATTACAAAAAATGTTTTTCAACATTTGAACTCCACCCGTGGTGTCCCAGTGTGATGTGAGATACTCCTAGTAAGCTAGTGTGGCCATTCCTAGGTCTGTGAGAAAAGTCATAAAATTGTACCACAGTCCCCCTCTGTCCCCCAGTTTGATGAAGTAAATCCTAATGTCTGCACTGCTGAAAGTCAAAGAATTTTTAAAACACAAGGAGCAAAAAAGATTACTCGGTCATGATTCATTTGTTTAGTCCTCCTTAATATTGTAGTATTTCACATCTCACTAACTGTATGCACTAATACTAGTCAAAATGTTGGCAACCCATCTAGCAGTAAGTGGAATAGGCAGTTTGTGCTTTCCCTGAAGTGAAAATCCAGCTGTGATCCCTGAGGATGTCAGCAGGCAGGTTTGCATTGGCCCCAAGCTAGCTCTTAAATGACATTGCTTAAGATCCACTGCTGCTTGTTGACTGCATCACTGCAGTCAGGGGATGAACCTACTACTGAAATGCCAATATTTGATCATTTAGACTCTCCTGTTGGGTGGCACACAGCTCTTTCCTTTTATTACGCGTGGCTGCACATGTGAAAAGACATCTCTTCCATAAACATAGGTTGAAAAAAATTCCATCAGAGAATCAGACTTGTCCAAGCTGTGTAATTTAGAGAAAGTTTTCCTTGGAAGCATAGATTCTTGACATAATCAGTCAGTGATGGGTACAAATCAAATTCATTTAAAGATCAGAAGTGTGTAGAAAAGCCAGTTGGCTTCCAGGTTAAAAATAAGGTAGATTGAAGTCAGTCTATTTAACAACAATTAATAATAATTGGGGGAACAAGATGATTTACTGAAAAATATCTGTAAAAACACAAATAATATAAAGGTAAATGTAAGTACTATACTATTAGAAATCCATTACATAGATTTTCAAGAAAGAGAAATTATGTCTGTTTTTACTGAATAATTTCATGTGGCAAACAACAGGACACAAATTCAGTGAAATGTCAGTGTAGAAAAACAGTATTGCACAACAGCATTTTGTATTTACATGACAGACAGATTTCTCTGCCTGGAAATGCCTTTCATAATTGCTGTCCCTGTTTGTGCCACTCAGGTGACACAACTATCAAAGGGACAAACATAAAAAGGAAGTGTCCATGGGGAAATTCTGCACAGAAGTTGGGTGTCCTGATAGAAGAGCAGCCCACATTACATCCTGTGGTGGCAGGGCTGGATTGTTCATCACTGGTTTTGAAGGGCAAGAATATCATAAAATTGTATTTCTCCTTTCACACCAGGATGCTTTACCATGTTTTACTATGAGGTAAAACTGAGGACTGCCTGTTTACTATCAATTAGACTTGTAATGACTGAAAATCATTAAAATAGCAGGCAGCTGAATGAAAAGACTTCCAAAGTAAAAAGTCAGTTGCTTGTTTTATACAGTTTCTCAACCTGTGTGTTCCCCACTCACTCGAGAGCATCCACTTATGCTTGGCAATGCAGGAAATGATGGATAAATTATTACTGCAAGGTCAGTAAATTCACTTCTGGAACTTAAAAGTTACTTAGGTTCAGAGAGAAGCAGTACAGCCTTTTAAACAGAGGTTGTAGAATTCAAATAGAATTTGAACAAAGAGACAAATATTTTAATATGATATATGTTTCCACTTTGTTTTAATAATGGCTAATTTAATTTTTTGCATTTAAGGAAAAATTGTGTCTTGGCTCTTTGGTGCTTTCTGGAAATAAGAAGTATCATTAATATGGAAGCCACTTTTTTATGTTTTATGGGAAGTTTTTATTCTCTGTATTTCTACAAAGTGATACTTTAGGTGAAGCTGTGACATGCTGTGTCTGAAACTTGACTCTTCTACTTTTCTGCCAGCAGCCCACACGCTCCTGGCACTGTAGCTGCTCTCTGATTCTTAACCCCTTTTTTTTCTGGCTGGGTCTAGTATGTAGGGTTATGGAGTGGGAAAGGGGCAATAGCACAGAGGTCTCAGTGTCCCTGTACCCTCCACTTACATCCCTGTAAGACAGCTGTGGTTGTCCACTCCTGAGTTGCCAGCAGGGATGCAGCATGTTCCTGTCAGGCTGGATAGGTGTTTCACCCTCAGGTATTCCCAGGGCTTTGGTGAAATACTTCCAGGCCCAGTAAGTTTATTCAAGGAGTTTAATTTAATTTAATTTAATTCCCTTCTTATCCCTCAGCTACCTGCTCCCATTGTTACATAAAGCTCAGTTCATTTCTGTATGGCAGAGCTGCCAGGACATGGGCACATCCTTGGGTAAGAGCTAAAACATTGGCTCAGAGAAGGAATTTAGAATTTGATTTTTGCTTCAGCCTTCTGGTATAGCACCCCCACAGATTGCAGCCTCCAAACCTGGCACATCACAGCACGGCCCCCCTGCACACTGTGATCAACAATCTGGTCATGCCTTCCAGCTCTGGGAGTATGAATATTATATGGACACATGGATGCTTATAGGCACACAAACGAATTTCATCATTTTCCTGTCCCTCTTCCTTGTAGTTATTTTGTACCTTTCTGCTTATTCTTTTACTTAACACTTGTCTCAGATGTCTTCCTTTTAGTGCCTATGGCCTTCATCTGATTACCAAGGGGTTTGGGTGCTGAATCCTCTGGCTCCAAGTTTTCATCCATCCCTAGCTCAAATAAAAGTGAATTGCTTCTACAAAAGTAAATGCAATAGAAGAACTGAACAGTATGGAGGACAGGAGTACTTTTTTATCAAGAATGCTATGTGGGCAGGGCTTTTTCTTCCTATTTCAGGACATGTAATCGATAGTGCTAGTTATCCCAAAATGCTCTCTTTACATTTTGAGCTTGCCCATGCAGGAATGATAGTGTAATACCTAATGTAATGAATGATCTTAGCTCTGATTTTCTTACTGCTGGCCTGTTCTTTTAAGCTTTGCCTTGTTGGGTTGTGGGAGAATGGATTGTAAAAGAGCAGAGATGGTGCTGCAGGCAATCTTGCCCCTGATTAGTGGCACCTGCATGAGGCAGGTGAGCAGCATTGAAGGAGAAGCACAGAAAACTGATTTGTATTGACCAATCACAATAGAGTAAAAGGGCACACAGCTGTTATGCATGTGAGAAACAGGGTGTAAAACTCTGTGCTGGGCAATAATAAAGTGGTGATGCTTGTAACCACCCTTGGTATCAGTCTTAGTGTCTCCTCTGTCATTTTTAAAAAAGAATTTATTTTATTTTATTTTTTTAATGCAATAGTCTGTATTCACTTCAGGACCATCAACGTCATTTATCAGACAAATTCACTATTACCACACAGGCAAACTGGTTAAACTCTCATCTCATCTGTTGACATTGGCAAGCTTCAGTCAAGGCATTGCTGATATTCCATCTAGATCTCCATCTTGTGATCTGTCATAACATCTCATAATGTGGATTTTCCACTAGTTTCCAACATACCATCTGCAACTTTTTATATGCAGTTGTTATTTCTGTCTTTCCTTTTACTAATTTGTTAATTTCAGATTTTTCAACTTTGTTATGCTAGGAGCTATCTCTACATGGCAACTAAATAAATTTTAAAACCCTGAGGATTGTTATGGACAATGGCTCCATCTAATTCAAACTTTTTTGTTTTGATATGTGGATATTGGTATTTTCAGCCATGGGCAGAAAAAGAAAGATCCATGCCCATTTTCATGGCTGATCTATTTACTGATTTGTGTGTGCATGTGTGAAGTTGAAATACTTTTATCCTGGGCCCAAGGTACAGGTATTGAAGCATGAAAATATAAAGGATGAAAGCAATTAGGGAATAAACACCATTGCATGGAAAAATACCATTGCAGTGTTATAAAGCAAGTTATGGAATTGGCCCAGATATGCAAATATTTTCTAATCTAATTTTGAGTAGGTAAAACAAACCATGCTCCAAATACAGAGTTGTTTTTCCCATTACCTGCTCATCACTCCTGAACTTGAAGAGAAATGAGAGCTCTTATAAAATCTGTTTTTAAAGGATGGCAACCCAGCCCAAGAAGTGTCCATAAAACACATTGATTTTTAATCAATTTAGGCAGTTGTACATAACCTTGTATTCAAGCAATATAATCTTTATGCCAAGTCACTTTGGTTTAATGCCTGAAGTAGCCATGGGAATCTCTCAGTTGAGCAGCAGCCTCTGTGTCATAGTCTTTGAGGTGACATGATGCATCTCAGAGTGGCATGTTCATCTGGGTGTAATTGAAGAACTTTTAACTGAGTTTTCATTTTCCTCTACAAAAGTTCAAGTAGAAGCCAACACATTTGTAATTACTTCAGTTACTTTCAAAAAGTATTATTTTTCTTTATTCTTTTGCATATCATCCAAAGATGAAAAAGCTTTGTAGTCTCATTTTTACCTATTATTAACACCTTGCATTTTAAACTATGTTGCTTTACTGTGGAACCATCTCTTCACTGGATGTTAATAAAAAGCAATTGTGAATATGGAAAGCAGGCTGTGGTTTTCTCTCTCTCCTCTTTGCTTATTCTCAGGTTTTCATTCTGTTTCACACTTTTTCTTTTCATGTAATACATTTCTACCAGGTTAGCTAAAAATCAAGTTTTGTTTTCTAGACAAGTAGTAGAGCATATGTTACTTTTGAGAAAGATTTTGGACATCCTTTCACAGGACTTATTGTTTCTGCAAATTGCAAAGGTTACCATTATTTCCTCAGAGCTTTCCTGGAGTCAGGAATACCTTAGCCATTGAGTTAGAACCTCTTCACATTTTACCTTTTAATAATTTTCCAGTTGAAATGGTTGTCTGTGTTGTTTTTTCTAAACCTTACATATGGTAAAAAAAAAATCTAATTAAGTGAAAACAGACTGAAACGTGACTCATCCTGCTTGTCAGGGATTGGTCTGCAGATGTAATTTTACTTTTTACAGCCAAAACCTGAGAATAGTTACAACTAATCTAACATGATATTATGTTTCTGTTCAACTACATTAAATCTCAGTACTTTTTAAACAAGTTTCAATGAGAAATATTTTCTTTCAGCCCTCCTATTATTAAGTAAATCTGAGCACTCCCCAAATCAGTCCTGCACTCCTGCACTCCTGCACTAGAACTTAAAAGTCCAGCAGGGAATTTTTGAATAATATAGCAGCTTTTATGTTCCAGTAAGAGGGATTCCTGGTGGATGACTGCACAGCTGTAGTAACCTCATTGTTCAGGGGAAAGTGAGGTATTCCTTGCCATTAATATTGAATTTCAAATCTCCCTCTGTATTTTCTGGGTAACTTTGCTCAGAGACCAAAAAAACCCCTATTTATAATATTGTATTGCTACAGAAATACACAGGAAGTTAATTTTTGATATGTTATAAATTCTTTGGTTCCAAAATGCTTTAGCTCACAATCTCTTGGCTTGCTTTATTATTTTATTAGCCTGGCTGGGAAAAAAAGACTTTTAAGTTCTTATGTGGGAGGAGGAGGGAGGAGCGAATAGATTAACATCTGAGAGAGAATTACAAAGCTGGGAAATAAAAATAGCTTTTGGGATGGCACTGAAGTGAGTCAGACTTTTGGTTAGGGACTCAGATGAAGTAGGGCTATGTAGAGAGAGCCAGCTGCTGAGGGATGGCCTGATGGGAGAATGCTTGGCCATCTCATGGAAAGGGGAAGTCTCAGGCATGTCTGTTGCTTGAAGAAGATGGAATTTTAAAGTCAGGTGATTTCTTTTGTGTTTCTCAGCTCTCTTAATCTGGCCAGAATTGTATTTCTTGGAATTTGCAGACCTTTGAATGTCCTCAGTTGGACACTTGCATGAAGCTTGCACAGAAGTCTTTGAAGCAGTTTTTGGTTCTTGGCTTTTGAGCTGGTTTGAAACAGTTTTGGTTCTCTGCTTAGATCTGCCCTAGCCTTGACCAGCTTTTAAAGCCCTGGCAGTTTTCATAGCAATTTAAAGGGATGTATTTGAAACCCTGGTGAGAGGTGGAAATGTGTCCTGAGGAAACAGGACCCTGCCAAACAAGAGATCAGTTGTGTCCAATCCCCAGAGCTGGGTGCAGACCCCAGCAGCTCTCCTCATGCCCCGGTCTCTTTCTGAGGAGTGGGAAAGCTCAGAGAGCAAGGGGCTGAGTCACATGGATGTGCCCTCCTGTCAGCTGGCATGTGTTGGGCTGCCAGCCTGAGTCCCTCGTGTCCCCTGGTGGAGAGGGGACAATGGGAGGAGCTGGGCCCTTCTGAGCCACAGCTCCAGATCCAATTCCCAGAGCTAAGACTCAAGCTAATGCAAATCCAAAGCCAAAAAAGGTTGATTAGTCTGTTGACACCTACTAAGTTTTTTTGTGATTTTAAATTATAATCTAGCCTACAGTCATAAAAAGCCATGAAAATGAGCAGTCATTCAAGATCTGCAGCTGTAAGAGAGTTTTGCCCTCAACAAATGTATAAAATGTCAGTTATGTTTAATGAGACTTACACAGGTGCATTGATGACCTTGGGATTTCAAAGTTTTTTTTTTTTTGCTTGAGTAATAGTGAATGAATTTTTCATGCACAGAGCTGGCTTTCTTACAAAAATATTTATCTCCTGTTAGCCATTTAAACCCTTCCATGTTTCCACAATGGGAACAGAGGATTGCACAGATGAAGGAGTGTGCTGACTTCACCTGATTTCCCCAAACAAGTTCTGTAATTACTCATTGAGTATATACATAATTATAAAACTGAATATGACATTACACCCTTAGAGGGGTCATTTCACAGAAATTCTGCATTCATCAGTTCAAATGTGAAGAAGTAATATTTGTATGAATTGTTTGCTAGCTCTTTATTTTAGAAGTACATTTGCTTTTAAAGGGATACTTATGTTACTCTTAAAGGACATGGAAAAAGTATTCACTGGGAACATCTTCCTAGATTGTTAAATGACAAACTACTGAAGTGCCTTAGACATATATTTTGTTACAGAGATGAAGGAAATAGGTGAATTTGTAGAATCCCAGGACCCACAGAGATAACTTGGAGAAAGACTAAGTTCCATAGGCCTGGTATAGATCATGCATGCTTGCTAAAGAAGCAGATCAAACTTTAGTTTTGTCTGTCCTCAATAATGGAGGTAATAAACATATGTATAGATTCACTTTCAAGTAAAAACAGGAAAAAAACATTTAGAGCACACTTGTCAGGATAAGTATTGGGCACCTGTGTGTTTAGAGAGGAGTTTTGTAGACAAGCCAAGGTACAGGATGAAAGCCTTCCAGGAGCCCCTGTGTAAATGCGAATGAACATAAGACTGAACTACTTTTGGTATATCCTTCTTATTGATAGTGGAAAATTATTTCCATGAAGGCTGGTAAATACTAGAGACTTAAGTTTCAGTAGTACTTACAACAATTGTTTCTGCAGTTTCTTTGAGTAATTTCTCACCATCATTAGAAAAGTAGCGTTTGGCTTTGAGCATTTTCTGATATTGGCTAACCTCTGTGTTCAGGGCACTTGGAGCTGATTTGAATCTGACTCTGTAAATGTGACACTAAATAAAGCTTGAAAATAAACAGCTGTAAACAGCCTTTAGATGAATTGAAGGATTTATTGAAGCATCCACTGTTGTAGAAACTAATGGTTCTTTGGGTACAATATACAGTTTTAAAACCTTACAATAGCACTGAAGAAGCATGCTGTTGAAAAAGGTCTAGCTTCAGGAAAATAAAGGAATCATTCTATGATTATTTAGCTGTTTTCTTCTTTCCTATATGACTTTGGGTAGTGCCTTTTTTTTGGAGTTGAATACTTTAGTTCCTGCAAGAAGTGAGTGATTTGACCATGTTCCTGTTTATAGAGACTCATTCTCTGCCAAAGAAAATATTTGTCTGTGTGCCACTCTAACTAAGTACTTCCTCTAGTCTGTGTGTGTGTTAGGTTCAGCTTGGCCTTCTGATGGTCTGTTGGAGCCTTTACATAGATAGTGGGCTTTTAAAATTCCTTGTTATAGGTCTAGCAGCAAACACTCAAATAGCCTCTGTAAGATTGTCATAACAACATTGTATTGTGGTCTGATACCCTCAGTCTGGGCTTATGGAGAGGGTAAAAGGCTCCATCTACCTTGTTTTTTCTACCAGAATCTGTGTTTTGTTATTTTGATGGTGACAGCCAGGTTGCTTTCCTTTGCCATGGTGGAAGTCCTATTCCAAAACATGATTTAGCAGGTCAGTGGGCTGAGTTTCTTCTAGTACTTACCCTGAAGCTGTAGTGCAATGAGCTCTTTGTGGTCTGTTTGTTCCTCACCATTGAAAATAGCTTTATTCTACAATTTGAGTGATTTTTCAGGGGCCTGAAAATTCTCATTCGTAGGTATAAATAGTATTTTTAAACATCTGTGGTACTGAGGAGAGTTTAAGAGTAACTTTTTCTCCCCCCCTTCTCTATTTTCTATACATTAGAAACCTCACAAGATTATTCAGAAGGGCTGGTGTACAAGCCTCAATCCAAGATTTCAAAAAGACTAAAAAAAAAAAAGAGAAGATATATTAAATAAACTGGGTCCTGGAGAATGTCTAAGCCCTAGGCTTATTTGACAAAATGCTGGTGACTTTTTAAGAATTTGCTATATCCTTGAGTGACTTCAGTGGGGCTTGTGACACTTTTGACAATTCCTAAGGGAATCTTGCAGGTAAGGCTGGGATCAATGTCAGGTTCCTGACAGGACTTTACCTCTGACATGTGTTTGCTTTCTCTTCAGAGGGACATTGTCACAGGCTCCTGAATACAAGTAAATTAGGTGAAGATTTTATATTAAAACTTTTCCTGGATTCTCAGAAGAGTTGGGCTAGAATTTCATACCAGTCTCTTATTCCTAGGTGTAATTCTAAAAACAGTTCCAAGAAGCAGGTAAAAAATATATGAATTAATGATAGCAGGTAGTTAAAACTTGCATTCTAGTTGCAAAGGATAAGTTTTTTAACACTGAGCAAAAGTGCATATTTTATCCTCCTTGAAATTATCTTTGATGAAATTATCCTTCATGCAATTTAAACTTTGCTCTTCATAGGAGAATTAGTGCATTGTTGAACATTGAAAGTATACAGAAAAATGGAATGAGCATTTTCATTTATGTTTTCTACCCATTGTATAAAATGTTTAAATACAAGGATAAAAATAGACAATTACAATCAAACATTTAATTCCCAGTGTCCTAAAATCTGTGGAACATCAACTACTTGCTATTCAGGCCTCTTTTCTTCATAAGGATGTGATTGGGAGTGTACTTAAGAGACAATATAATGGTCACATTAAATAAACTAAGCCAGACAATCCTTCTGAAAGTACCCTGAATGATTGGTAAGAATATCATGATCAAAATGATAACACAGTATGAGATATCAATAATCAACCAGCCTGATTACAAGAAATACAACTTGCAATTAACTCATACCTATACTTGGTTTTTGTGGATGTGTTTGTGCTTGGATTAGGTAAAAAAAGCTTCGTCCAATAAAGGTTGAACATATGTGACTATTAGAAATATAAAATAGTGGACATGGAATGAAGTGGACAGAGAAAATTAAAAATCTGTCTTCCTGCTGCCCACGTGCAGTGTCCTGTAGTGCCAGGGCTGTGTCTCTGAGCAGCAGGAGGTTCAGGGGTGGGGTATCCACTGCACAGGTACTTCTCTGCATGGGTCATTTCCCACAAAACTGGGTTTGCTTAGGGGACCCACATGGAAAGCACCTTAGCTGGTGGAAATAAGCATGGTGAGAGAGATCTCTGGGGTTTGCCCACGTATTGTGTGGACTTTCTCACACGTGGCTCAGTTTGTCTGGGCTTTGCTCTGTGTAGCAGTGGTCAGACTTGATTTGCCTGCTTCTAACATGTCAATCTTTCCCAGATAGCAAAGAGCCATTAACTGAGGGCAGAAAGACAGTCCAGTTCCTGCTGTGGGTACATTTCAAACCACCCCATCGCTGGATCCAGGGTTACAAGGTGAGGTTGTGTTCATGGGCTGCACTGCCACCAAGTTTAAGTTTTTCAGCTGCTGCCAAAAATGATGTAACAAGAGATATAAGAAGTTTTTGCATATAGGTTTATTTTGGCTGCCATGGGGATCTTAGGGTAGGGGGATTTTTGAGAAGCAAATAAGTTATGCTATTGGAAATGTACAACCATCTTTAAGCTTTAATAACTATTTTATAAAATGACTGAGGCTTATCTAAGCTATCAATCTTTAAAAAGGGTAAGAGGCTGATTTCCTGAACTACAGCCTGAAAGCAATCAGTTGAGGCAAAATAAGGCATATCAGTGTGTATGGAGAGTAGATATTCTCCTCCACAATCTGCTTCAGCCCATTAATCAGATGAAAATCCACATGGTAATGGGTCATAACTTTGAAAATAAGCCTACCTCATAAAGAGTATTGAATTGAAATAAAAATTCTCAGAAAGCTTTCTAAAAGGGCTCAGTTTGCACATTTTTTCACAGCAAAAATTAAATGTAATCTTGATGAATTGTTTCTGAGTAAACTGTTTTCAATTAGAACTTAATGTTTAAATGCAGTCCAAAATGTGCTCCACACATGCATTCACAGAATCTTAATGCAATAAGGCTTATAAAAGATATAAAATATTGGAAAGACACAGCATGGAAAGGAAATGGAAAAGTAAAGCAGACAGAATAAACCTCTCTTGCGTTCTCTATTTCAACCTAGACACAACTGTACTGACATTTATTTAATGTCCTGGGCTTCTAGTTCCTAGTAGTGACACCAACACCCCTAGTGCTAGAATTATAACTCTATTACAGAAGTTTTCCTTTGTTTCAGCCTTGTGTGAATGTGATGCATAAATTCAAGTCTTATATCCCTGACTTACACCAATTCTGATTCCTTTTTCTTCCTTTTTCTTTATTACTTCCTTTCACTGTTGTTGCTAGTTCCCTTTCTTTTATTAATTATCTATAATTTTGTCCATGTTGGCACAGTTTTTCCCTGGCTGCTTAAAAGAAAGAAAAGGGAATGCCCATGTCAACATGGAAAATACTAAAAATATGACAAGTTTTCTTTTTTCATGATTTTTTTAAATTGGGTTTTATGAATGCCCTGGTTTTCCATTTATGAGATCTTACCATCTGATAGAGGTAGATCCTATTTTCTAGAAGAGGACTCACTTTTAAGAGAGAATATAGCCCTTATATAAATCACATTTTATTGCTTGAAGAAAAATAGTGCTGGAAAGAATCTAAAAGGATCATCTTGACTATTCCAATCCTTTAAAGCAGATTGAAGTTTATGTACTAACAGAGTGATGAAAAGATGGGTAAAAAATGGGTGGAAACTTCCATCACAAGAGAATACATTAATTCAGCAGCTGAAATATTGCTGCTACCTTCAACAGATGCAACCTTTCACCCCTGTGTCTACTGCTTTGAGTTGGTGTTAAAAATGCCTACCCCAAAATTATTGAATCTGTTTCTTCTTACTAATTAAAGATATTGAATGATGTAATTTAAGAAGGTTACCTTATAGAAAGCTGAGCAATTCCAGTAAGATGCTGAGCAAGCTAAGTTTCTTTTGTCAATAGAGCTGAGGCCTTTCCCAATTTTAAATGGTAAGTGAGTGGAATCAAAGGCACTTCAAATATCTAGGACAAAACCCGATGTATCTAAAAATGGGATTTTTCTAGAAAATGTAAATTTAACATAGGGTGTGATGTCATAGAATATGCTGAGCTGGAAGGGACCCATCAAGATCATGGATTCTGACTCATGGCCAAGCACAGCACACCCCAAGAGTCCCACCACGGGCCTGAGAATGTTTTCCAAATGTATCTATGGATACTGAACATTCACTAAACATCTGCTAAGGTTTTTTTTTACATGGGAAACAATATCCTGTGTAAATGGATCCCTTCAGTCCTACTTTATAGTGTGTGTAAAGTCACAGGCACTTTGTTTCATATGGATGTAATAATAAATATGGGGTTTTAGGGGGGGAAATATATTCCTTATTTTAGTGGCCCTTTCCCTGTGAGGGAAGACACTCCTTGGATCTGTCTCTGCTTCTGACTTGCACAGTGCCCCATTTGCTCAGGACACTCCCTTCTGTAGGCCACCCAGCGTGGTTCCCCCATAGCTCCCTGCAGGCAGCAGGCTAGGCCCAGAGACACTGCTGGCAAAGTCTCATTCTGAGCTCAGACACATTCCAGTCCATTTGGTTACCTTGGGGTTTATCTTACTCAGAAACTTAGTCTGTAGAGCTTCTAACTTTCCTTGGAGCAGTATGTATATATATTTTCTCTAAGATTTATTTTACCATATATATTCTGTGACTGGCTTGGTGATTCTTTAGTCCCTTCTGGAGCTGCTTTAGCCATTCTCCAGTCACATCTGTAGGCCAGCTCTGTAAATTGGCATGTAGAGTGTGCAGGCTTTTCAGCATTTTTATTTTGCTAGGAAATCAGATGTAACTTGGGAGCAGTGTGGTTTGTAGGACTGCATTCTGAACTGCTTGTTCGTGTTATGGTTGGTAAGAACATTGCTACAAACTTAAGTTTTTTATTCCTTTTATGACTATGACTATCAGCTTTGGATCTTGTACAAATTCAATGCTAAGGCTTTGAAATACTTTAAAAAGCTTTAAAAGTAGCAGTGTAACGATAGGGAAAACAATTGGCTGGGGTATTTACTGTACTTTGGTCACAGCCTGATTGTGGCCAATGGGGATGTTAGTCCATGAGACCAAGTTGGAAACCATGGGCTCTTTTCTTACCCAAACTGAAGCAATTATCCAGACAGGAGAGCTGAACACAGGCCCAGGGAGCATGCTGTGCTAATTTTGCTTCTGGTAGTTGAGGACACACACTCTTAGGTCCACAGCTTGCACATAAATACTGGTGACTATAGGGTTCCATCTGCACAGGACTTGAGGTAAGAGCATGGGCAGTAAGAGTTTAATTGAGCTCCACATCATCTTCCTGTCCTTTCAGTAGGGTCATTGATGCTTCTTACATTTCTGAGAATAAATTCTGTAATATTTCTGAATATGTGAAACCTGCAGAACTACGTCCATTTAAATAAACAGCAACAGATACAAAACTTCAACGAGCATGGATGAAATCAACACATGAGATTTTAACCATGTCCTTAGTTTACACAGTATAAACTCTCAAAGACAGATACAGTGTTTTGTTTCTTGAAGACATGGTATGTTCCACTAGGACATGCTGACAAGTTACCAAAGGGCTCATTTTGTGCTTGGGGCAGCACTGAGTGTATTATAGCACAGTTCAGTGGTCTGAAATCTGTGTTGAGACAAAATAGTTCTATGTAGTCTTGGACAAGAATTTTAAAATAAAGGAATGGCAATGAAATAATACTGTTTTAAAACTGTGGATAAAGTTTAGTGGCGGTGATTAAGTAATCCTGACCCTCAATACATCTTATAACAAGCCTATTCCCACAAGAGAATAGGTTTAAAAATAAACTTTCAGCCAAATTCTTTCTTCACAGTCCCATTGGTTTAAGTGATTCCCTAGGTCAGAAGAATTATTTGAGTTATGAATATGCTTGTTGGATAGGACTTCAACTCCTTTTGCATGGACTGTCAGTCAATGAAAAAGGACAAAGTAAGCTATCTTAGGGTCCTAAGGTAAATTAATTAAATATTAGGGAAAAAGAGCAGTGAAGGCCATCAATTGGGACCTATTTGAATTTCAGATTAGCATTTGCCCTCGCCACTTAAGTGAGTAGCTTGCTGTGATCCCTTTATGTTCTCACTTAATCAGTTTAAGTTCTTAGGCAGACAAAAGCCAGCTTGACAATGAATTTGTAATAAAGAATAAAACAACCATGCCGTTTTTCCTGTTCTAGGTAAAGAATAATTTTCAGAGGGCTTCATGCAAGACCTTCCTTAATTATTTCCCTAATTAATTCCTTGACTTTTTTCCTTAGACTAATGTTGAGTTTAATTCAATTGAGACATTCTAAAAGGAAAGGCTGCCAGTGCAAATAACTTATTGAATTTACTGGGTTTGGAGTTCGTCATAGCAAAAGCCCATTTATGGTGACTGACATAATCCAAGACTCCTCACTAGCAGTTTTAAAGCAAAGTATTATCCTATGTCCCAAAATTAAAAATAAACTGAAACAACATTAAAAAGGTTGAATGCAACGGGGAAAGATATCTTTCCTCTATTAGGACTTAAATGCATTTATCAAAACTTCTTACACAAACGTGGATGGGAATATTCTCCTACAACTGGGTAGCAGTGTTACTAATGTAACATTGTTTAAATCTCTAGCTGATACTAGTTTTTTTGGTGGATTTCTCTGGAGGAAGATTATGATTTTGAGGCTGTGCCATTTGGAATCTAGTCCATTTAAAATATGATTGAAAAATAGCATAATATTCCTCTGTTTTCATTCTTGCCCTTTTCTGTAGTTTCCTATTACATTTTCTCATTTTAAATAGCAGAATTTTCTCTCCTTTGCTATGTGAAAGACCTGTATAAAATGGGAAAACTGATTCCTTATGCAGTAATGGTCTTAAAAGTGCAAAGTGAATGCACTTCAAAGGTAGAACTATTTTCCTCTCATATATTTTTTCAGTCACGTTCATTTTAATGGTTAATTCCAAGAAAGGGCAAGCGTTTTATGTGGACTATATTTTTGTGAGTTAAATATATGGTGTGGCAATTTGCTCCCTTTTTTTTTTTAAGCTAAGTGTGTGATCGAAGAAGTTATACAAGGTGGAAATTTCAAACAGCACTTACCGTGGATTTTACTGCCTACATAAAACTTGATGGCAACTCTCACATTGGTGCGAGCTCCCTTTGGTGAAACCGCACTGCTTTTGAAAATCTTGCTGTGAACAGATACCTTCTGAATACAGCTAGAGCTTATTTCCAGTTTCCATGAATCCACTGGTTTCATATTGATCTAAAACACTGGTGCAGGTTCTCACATGTAGCAGATAGCTAGCTCATTTATATGAAGATAATTTTATCATCTTGACACAGATTAGTTTAGGACAGGAGCACTGTTACACTGTATGTAATGGTGTAGAGAGGCCCTTAAACTCCATTGGAGAGACCCTCATGGAGGTTGGGTTTTAACTGCTCATATGTATGCATGCTCAGATGCATCTGAAGCTGCTAATTGGGTTTTTCTGGCCTGACTTTGAGATTTTGAAAAGTTTAAGTGTGTGAATTATATTTTAATACATTTCTGAGTCCTCACAAGAGTATTCCCTAGCCTCATCTATTGTTCACAATGTGCTTTGACTTTTGAGTAATTTTGAATTTTACACGTGACTTTTAGGTCAGATAACTTACTGACTTACTGGCTAAAGGTAGGTAATATCAACAAACAGGATATCAGGGAGTATTTAGTTATTTGTTTGTTTGTTTTTTTTTTTTCAGAGTATTGTATCTTGACATTTCTAGGAGTGTCCTAGCTTTGGGGACAGCTCTCATTTCACCAAGACTTTTTAGAGCTTATCATTGAGCACACACTGCTTTTGAGTGAAGATTTTGCTATTGTGTTGTCATTTCCCTTCATGTTGTATAAAGATTCTAAAATGTGAAGGTTGCTTTAATGTGAAGCACGAAACACCTCTCCTGTGAAGACAGGCTGGAGGAGTTGCGGTTGTTCAACCTGGAGAAGGCTCTGGGGAGACCTTATAGTATCCTGCCAGTACCCAAAGGGGGTCTGTCAGAAAGATGGGGACACACATTTTGGCAGGGCCCGTTGCAATTGGACAAGGGGTAATGGCTTTAAACTAAAAGAATGTAGACTCAGACTAGCCATAAAGAAGAATTTTATGATGAGTGTGATGAAACACTGGAAAAGGAGTCCCAGAGAGGTGGTGGATGCCCCATGCCTGGACACCTTCAAGGTCAGGCTGGACAGAGCTCTGAGAAGCCTGATCTGCTTGAAGATGTCCCTCCTAGTTGTAGGGGGCTTGGACTAGGTTACCTATAAAAGTCCTTTACAACCTTAACTATTCTGTGCTTCTATTAGAAAGTGATTTTTTAATCATGTCATATCACTTTTTCATCTCCTGTGAGTAATAAGCCACAAATTGGTAGCTGAGGCAATCCTCAATTCAAAGTGTTTCCTGCTGGTGGCAAGAGCCTGGGTTTGTTTCCTGCTTTTCCACATTTATTGCTATGAGATGGACTAGACAAAGAGGATTCAGTCCTGCCACTTCTGCCGTGTCTCTGTCACTAAATTTGGTGTGGTTACATACTGTAAGCTGGATGTATAACAATGAAGGTGGATTGGAGAAGAATCTGCTCCGGGGTTGGGGCCCAATATTCTCCTCCTAAGGAATCTTCTTCTGTAAGTTTTTCTTGGCACAGAAGAAAAATGAGCTCCAAAAAAGCTTTACTAGTGAATCCATGACCTTGGGCTAATTTGCGAAATTCCACATTCCTCTGTTCTTACAGAATCCTAAAATCTATGGAAAAAAGTGAAAAAACATTGGAGAGAATTTGCTGCATAAATATATGTTATTATTCTATGCAGCGTTGGCTTCTCCCCTGTTGAGAGGAAGAGGGAAAAGTGACACTGAGCATACTTGGACTTATTTATCTGCCCACTCTTAATTGCTTGGTCTGACTCTATTCACAGTGGTGCTACCTGAAGATTTTGTCTCACTCATATCCAATGGAATGCTATCAAATAACTTAAACCTGGAAGTGAATTTGTTTAAATGTAAAATGATAGACTTAATGACTCCATACGATGCTTGTAATAAACCTGAAACCATCTTTAAGTGCAGAACCATGATAAAAGGAAGTATTTATAAGGGGGCATAAGGGGATGGATTAAATTAGTATCTTTTTCTATTCCATTGTTCATCTGTTATGTGTCATAATTTGTTGTTGAGACCAAAGCAGAATTAGATAGAAGAGCAAATTTTAGATATCACTGTAGGAATTTCTCCTAGCAGTGAAATGGCACAAGGTATCTT
>WEIU01022698.1:445486-489659 GCA_013389925.1 Aegithalos caudatus | reverse complement strand
AGACTTAGAAAATTCTAAGTAACTTGTTTATACAATGGAATGCAGCTCACAATGAGATGTAAATACCAGCACTCTGATCCTCTGGCTTTTGCTTTTGTCTTGAATTATAACAATTTATTGAAATGCCAGAGTGAGCTTTAGGACATTTTGTCAGAATCAGACAAGACAAATAGCTAATTATTATGACCCCTTTTGATACCTAGCAAACTGTGAAGTTTGAGGCTAGATCTTGCTTAGGCCTGATTCTTTTAGTATTTGTATCAAGAGGCAAGATTTTTTCACAGGGATGGGGGTGGTAGAAGTTTGTTAGATTTTTGAGGGGGATGGGCATGGGTTTGTTTTTTTTTCTCCTTCCTCCTGGAGTTATTTAGCATAAGGAAGATGAAGATTTCACAAGGGATTTCAGAGCTAATGCACAAGAAGCTTCTCTTGCCCTTTGCGTGTCCTGTTAAAACAATGCTGCTTGTGCCGCTTGCTTTGCTCTGGAAGGACACCAACAAATGGTATAGAACAAGTCTTGTTAAGGCAAGTTTAAAAGAAATTGCAGGTGGATCTGGCTGGCAGTAGCCTCTGTCACACTGAAAAACTTATCTGTGGTTTGATTAGGAATAGAATGACAATGTTTCAGGAATACAGCTATGAGAAAGAAAAAAAACATTTGCTGTGTAACTTGTAAGTTACCACAGAGGCAGTTACAGCAATTATATTTTTGTGCAATGCAGTGCAAATCTTCAAGCATCTAAAATGTTTCTTTCAAGTCTTAATGAACTAAACATAGCCCCTGTCCCTGAGGGTGGTGTAGGCGTGTGCCATTCTCTACTATGCATTCTGTAGCCCAGAAGGAGATTTGAGGCTGCAAGATCTAACTATTATCCCTAGTGATAGATGTGCTACTAAAGAACACAAAGTATTTCCTCAAAATGACTTTTCTTCCTGTTCTAGCTTACACTACTTTTCTTGTTGTTGGTTGTTTTATTTTTTCTTTTATGTGTGTNTTTTTTTTTTTTTTTTTTTTTTTTAATTCCCATCCTGTGGGAAACTTGTAGGAGCCTGCAACCAGACAGCTCTGGTTTTGGAAATGAGATTGTCTTCATGCATAGTGCCTGAAGGGTAATGTTCTCTTTTTAGTCCAAATAAATGCATAATGAGTTTTCCAGTACCTGTGTTAGCACACTCACAGCCCTATAAGGAAGAGTCTGACATGCTTGCAAAATTCACATTTTTGTAGCCTGTGAAATTTCTGGCATGCCATGTGTGACTAAAGCTCATGGCATGTGTTGCACCAGAGCTTTTGAGCATGTTTACTCAGAGAAACTTTCTGCAGAAAGAAACGTGAGTAGTATGGACCCTAATGTGGATTGTTTGGTCAGGGCATGAATATTCCTTTTCTAATAAAAGGGGAAAAGTTGGTGATGCCTTGAACAGGCTGGTCTATATGTTATGCAGTCTGCAAAGGATCATAAAAACAGAGAGCAGAATGAAATTAAACATATTGCAGCTCTTTTTGATCCAAGCCAACTTTGCATTTCTGATTAAGGAATATTCTCTGAATCACTGGGCATTTGAATTCTCTATTTTCCTAACATATGAATAGTTCAGCAATTTCCTGAAATGAATCAGTTGTTGTGTAAGGAAGTTTCCCACTCAGTTTAAGGTGTTAGCTATGTTCGTATAAAGACTTACTATTAGGGAAGATGGTACCAGGACATCAGGTGCTTGACTGAAAGGGAACACGTTTGTAAAGCCAGTTCTGGAGCCCAAGTGAAGCATGGCCTGGCTCCTGTGTAGTGCACTTCTGAGGCACTATGATAAGCTCTCCTGGTCTCTCAGGCTTGACACTAAAATGGCAGGAGTATTCAATTGTGTAGCTCAGTTGCAAAAGATTTTTACACATTTTTATGTGCTGTCCTGTTTGAAAGAACATGCTTCTGTAACCAGGTGACTGCCATCAATGCTATTCTGTGCTTCAGTGTTTATTACCAGGTGTGCATCTGGGATTTAATTTATTGCCCTTAAGAGATTCTCAAGGGTAATTATGTTCTGAATAAAGCAGTCACAGCTTTTGTACCTTACCAGTTGTCTCTTCTGTCTCTGTGCCCTTGTCACTGGGCTCCTTGGCGTGTATTCTTCTGGAGACAGCTTGACAGTAATGAATGAGGTCCTTTTCCATATTGACCTCAAACTGTTCTTAATTACATCAATCCAGCCAGCAACAGTGATGAGGTGTGCACAGAAAATTTACTTAATGGAGGGACTTCACAGAGCTTACAGTGCAGTTAAGTTGAAGTTACCCAGCAGTTATGGGAAATACATAGTTAGTTATGCCCCATGCTGTGCCTCCCCTCAACTCTGTGCCATGAAAGAAACACATCATCTGTATCATTTACTCCAAATTTGTTTTTGTTGTAGATGAATTACTTTACAGGGTAAAAAGGGACAACTAGTTTCTTTAATATGTGTTAATTCCCGTTAGTGAAAGAAACAGAAAACCAGCGCTTGATTGCTGAGCCTAATTATGATTCTCAGTTGATTCCTCCATGGGAAAAAACAAATAAACATGTACACTTTTATTGTTTGTCTTTATAGATCAGCATAAAAGTAAGAAAAGTGATTAATTTCAAGTTAATATTTTGAACAGTGAGATTTTATTTTCACAACCAAGGTGATTGTGAAGTGGAAATTTGATTCTGATATGCTTGGCACTGAACTAACAACCTTAGATATTTTACATGTAGTGCAAATACTATTCACTGAATTAGTTTGAGGGAGAGCTGATTTTGTGTATAACTGAGATGATAAACACTTGAATGTGATATATACAGGTTTATTTGTACAAGAAAAATTTTGGCTGAGAAAATGACGAGTGAAACTTTTTTTTTTTTTTTTACCTTGCATCTCCCAGGAGCTTCACATGTTTTATTTGTTTTTCCTCTGGTCTTCCATATGTAGTATAAATTCAGGGCTTGGTAACCAGTGGTCTTTGTAAAATTTCTTGGAAATATCTCCCTTTCACCAGAAGAAGTTAGGCCTGATGTCAGTGCTGAAACCCAGGAGCATTTACTGATCCTGAGGTGACATCCAGGCTGCCACCGTGTGTGATGAGTGTACTCCCTTCTTTTAGGCTGGTACCTTTAAATGCCAAGCCAATCTTTGTAATTCCTGAATTTGACACAGAAGGAGTGAAATAAGGGCAAGCCACCATTTATTTACTTCAGCTTTCATGAAGGAGGCCCATCCCAGCTTCTAGGCATCCTGCCATCAATTATCCATACAATTCATAAACAAAAAAGGCAAAAAAGCAGTAAAACATACCCACCCATCATTTGCCAGCTGCCTTAGCTTAGGGGTAACGAAATCATCCAGTCCCTCACATTCCCTTAGCCCTGTAACTCTGCCCCTATCAAACATTTGTTCCAGAGACAAGCTATGTCTCTATTGGAGTTAAAAATGTACATGTTAATATATTCCAACAGATCATGAAATTTCCTAGTTTAGAAAGCTGGCTGGGCCAAGCTCCTCTTCTATAGACTATAATTTCCTTTCTGAAGGAGCATCTGGACCTACTCAGTCCCCGGCACAGAGCTCGTCCACGTCAGCAAACTGGAGCTTCAATGTGGCTGCCCAGGGTCAGCTGTGGACTGCCTGGAATCTCCTTATTAAACAAGCCCAGAGTTTTGGATCTGGACCAAACCCCTAGAACTGAACATGCTGGGACATTTGAAAAGTCCTGTTTCTATACCAGAACTCAGCTGCAAAAGGTCATGGATGCATGCTGCAGACATTTCCCTGTGTGCTCCAAGTCTCAGATTTCGAGTGCAAAATCTTATCCAAGCATAACTATGATTAAAAACCCAATTAATGGAGGGGTCTGCTTTTGTTCATTTCTCCACTGGACAGGGGAATAGACTGTTTTTAACTTTCATGATCTTAAGCTGTCAGTTTAAAATTGTCTAGGTTTCTTTAGAAAATTTTGTTTAGAACTTATATTCTTAGCCACTGTTGCTTGATAGAAATTTTCAAGCAATTAAACTTCTGTCAAAGGCCATACTTGAATTGTGGTAACATAGAGTTATAATTTGGCATGAATGGTAGATTATTAATTTTGGGGAGAGGCTGGTGTGATATCTAATTTCAGTCCTGGTTCTGTCTTCATGGTTCTTTCTAGATGACTTCTTCTGACTTTGCTGAGAGAAAATACAGTAACATTATTCTTGGCACTAAACCCAAGGATTGTTGGCTACTGCCATGCTTGGGTAGATGGAGACATACAAATGGGATCCTCATACACATTAGTCAGGGAGACTGGAACAAGATGCTTCCACTGGACAGCAGTTTTCTCCTGACCTGATTGCCTCAAAAAACCCCTACCCCACACTAAAACCCTAATCTCCTTATCCCCCAAAAAACCCTCAGCACCAGTCTGGGCTTCCTGGTTTTTAAGGTGCTGTGTTGGCAGCCACGTCCCACCCAGGATGTTTCTGAAAGGTTTGGTTGAGCAGTGCTGAAGCAAGGTCACATCTGCAGTGGATCTCTGGGGTTGTTTTCAACACCACATAATTTTGCAGTGTATTTTTCCTTTGATTGCAATTTCATACTTAGGTTACTAGTGCATGAAAAAATGTACTGTCAAGTCAGATCATTTGACTTACTCTCCTGACATTTCTGTTTGGAAGAGGCAGATCTTGGACTAGGTCTTCATCTGGTGTAAATTACAGTGCTACCATTACTTCAGTGGAATAATTTACGCAAGCTAAAGGTCTACAAGATTACCCAGAGACCAGGTGTGTCACATGTTCTGTGTTTTATCCCATTGTCTGTAAAATAGTAATGTATTAATGACTGATGAGTTCCTATTGTGGTGTTTATTGTGGAGTGTATGGCTAATGCTAATCAGTTAGCAGTCATGCAATGAAATTCTTACCTTTACTAAGCTTACCTTGCATGTAAAAGCCATGTATGAATTTGGAAATACTTCCTAACCTCCAGACTGTACTTTGGGTTTAGGAGAAACTCCCACATTGTACACACTCTTCTAAATTGGAAAAACAACTGAAAATGTAACAAGTTGTTGTTGGCTAATTTTTAGGTTCTCATCCAACACAGCCCTGAAAAGCCTAAATTAAAGCTTGGATTAGGGCCTCATTCAGTTGTTATGTTGTTACTGAGATTTGCAGTTCTTTGTCCTAATTGGAGAATGTGAAAAATAACTTTTCTTCCCCCCTGGGTGAGAATCTGGGCCCTGGTATGGCCTCGTACCGAGTGATCGGTGGATGCCATATCAGGTATCATGTGATGTTGCACGGGGTGAGAGCTGAATTTAGAGCCCCATGAAGTTTGCATCAGCAATGAGGGTGATGGAGAATGAAACAGACAGGTTTCAATGTGTTAATATCCATTCAGAAGTAGATAACTTAGTGTTTTCACTGATACCACTGTAAATGTCTTGAGAGGAGCAGATCTTTTTGCCTGGTCCCTCAGGAGTTGGGTAAGTCCTTGTTCAGACTGCAAGTGTTGCCTTAGATTGTGTGATATTAGTAAAATTACTAATAGTACTGCCTAAGCATAACGGTAGGAGGCTTGTTTGTCTCCTACTGACTGAAATGTTTTGTTATTTAAATAAAGCATTGGGATATCATCAAGCTTGTGGTCCACTGAAATGAATAACATTAGGCAAATTATGTCCATGTTGTTCTTTTCTTTATGCTAAGTCAGGAAGAAAAGTAATTGATAAGATTAATGTCCAGATAAGTGAACATTTGAAGTTCTTGAGATCACATAATCTTCTGATTGCTACAGAGCTCTTCTTAATAGACTGGGGCAAATGCTGAAGTATGGGTAAACAAATCTGTGTATGCATATGTGGGACAAAAGTAAGAAAAACAATCACTATGTTGATGAATGAATATTAGAGTGTATCACTTAAAAAGAAAAGCAAGATGTTGTGAATGTTGGCATAGTGAGATATTGTTTATTTTCTCCCTGCAGTTTTTATGGAAATATTTAGGAATAACTTATGCTTTAAAGTTTATTTCTCTTTTGGTCAAACAGCATTTCCAAAAAAGAGGCAGAAAATAGTATAAAACAAATTTAAGTTAAATTTGAAAAATTAAGCTTTTTATGTTAGCAAATTGAATTACTAGACTAAAATGTACTTAGAAGTCAGTCTTTCTACCATAGGAGAATTTCTTAACTGATGTGCCTGTGAAGGTAGTCCTCAGTGCAATGAGATAAGCATGCCCCATCTCTTCCACCAAATCTGTAACTGCTGTCCCTAGAGCCAGAAAGATTTCTATCCTTGCTAGAGCACTACATGGATATTTCCACTATTGCTGACTTGATTCAAAAATTATGCAAACAAGAAAAATGGACATGGAGCCAAAGAATTCACAAGCTGTGAAACTCAAGTGAGGGAAGATTTGATTCCCATGTTGAGAAGAGACATTTGTTGTTGCACTGTTTCCTTTCTTTGCTGCATCACACAGCAGCACTCAGTTATTGGGGAGAACTGGGAGGAAAAAAAGAGGAAAAAGGAAAGTATACCTTTCTTTTAGCCTTGTGCTGAATCAGCAGAGATTTCAATTAAAACTTAGTAATTTTCTGATTTTTCAAGGTCTTCAATTTCTGTGCTACTTAGTGTTGTCTGGAATTGTCCCAGAACTTAGGAAGCAATATGGTTGAATGTAAGTTATTGTTTAATATTGTGTATTGGTTAATAATATGCCTTGTGTTCCAGAACAAAAACAATCACAAAAACATACATTAAAAAAAGGGAATTAATGGCATGACATGACCTTCTTTTGTATTTAATAATTATAATGGGATGAGATATGTTTCTTTGTTTCTCTAAATAAGTATCTTCCCTCTTCCCCCCGCAACCTCCCCAGTGATGAGCATAGTTTGGGAAAATGGAAATATGAAATATGACACTGAGATCAGCTTTTGAAAATTCCATTCTGACAACCATTTTCTATACTTCCATTAGATCATGACAGAAGTGCAATCAAAATATTTTGTAGCCAGTGCAGAAAGGCAGGAAACACTGTTAATCTTTGTGGGCTGGGGTGTTTATTTTTATAGCTATGGATTAAAGCTCTCTCCTATAGCTGGCAGGAGGAGACCCTTATTTGATAATGCTTAGCAACTTGGCATCACATTGGTTTCCATAATTGCCTTTCCACGTATTATTAGCTGTTTCTTTTCCAGTGATCCAGGTATTGCACTCTGAGTTACCTGAGATGAAACCCTTGTACTGTGTTATCGAGTATCTCTCCTGTGGGTATAATGGTGGCGAGGCCCTTAAAAAAATTACTTGCTGTATGTTTATAAATGAATTAAAAGTGTAGCTCTTCATTTGGAAACATTTCTGACTGTAAGTACCTTTGTCACTCCAGTGTATGGAAGAAACACTGCAGGTTCTGGCTTGTGTTTCTGGATAGTCAACATAAATGCTTAATTAAACAACAACAAAAGTTGTGTTATCCCATTGTAAGGGCTCTTTGGTTATGATGAAAGTAGTGTAAGTAACTGTGTGTAGCAGTGGATCCTCTTTTTGTGTGATGAAAGTTTAATGTGGAGAAATCATATTTCTCCTAGTTATGGAGGGGACTAATGATAAAGTTTATAAAGTAGAAAAAACAAAAGTTACTATGTAGTGTTTGAGAGTAAAATCTGTTCAAAAAGTACACCTAGAAAGTTTAAAAACCAACCTGGGGGAGTGTGTATATGAAAATGGGGGTTTCCAGCTAGGGTCAACTTCAGCACTTTTGAGGCAGCCAGAAGCCATTTTTTCATTTGAAACAACCATGCCAGAGGATGGAATGTCCTTGCAAAAGAATTCCTGTGAGGAAAGGTACAGACAAGGTGGGAACTGGGCATTTTATTTGTGTTTGATCATTGCTCATGAGGTGAAATCACAGTGAAGCAGTACCTTTGCTTAGCTGCTGTCTTCTGTCAGGATCAAGCTGTAATTTGTTCAGGGTGACAAAATAGGACATGCAGTGTATTACAGAGACCTGGCTGTGAAGAGCAGGAATAAATCACTTTCTAATAAAACTGAAAAAAAAAATCCCTGATACTTGTGGAGCATCTCAGAAAAAAACAGATTTTTTTTTTATTATTTTCCAGTGGATGAAAGGTAGGTGGTTGAATGTGTCCTTTCAGTACCAGTATTATTAATGCCTCATGTTGATGTAGCTGTATTTCTAAGTAAGAGATACTTTATTAAAAAAATCTATAAAATACTTAAAATATTATCAGAATATACTCAGCAAATTTAACTTGTCCTTCAAAGTCATATGAAATTATATGTAGTCCTCTTGAATACTTTTAAGACATGACCAGAGAAGCAGATAAAATCCAGTGTCGCTCCTGGGATAAAATTCTGGGAACAATTTTCTTTCCAGGAAACAGAACTACATGACTTCTCACAATGTGTGATTGGGCAAGTAATGGTGAAATGATTACAGATTCATAGGATATCTTGTGCTTGACAGGACTGCCAGGACTGTGGAGTTCAGCTCCCATCGTAACATTAACACCAAAATCATCATTATTATTATTATGGAGAAGCAAGTAAACTGAGCAAAGCAATAGTTTTCAGTCTGATATTGAAAACGCTTTCAAATTTTATAAAAGCTATTAATTTACACAAATCAGGTGTTAAATAGAATCTAGGGAAAAAGAAAGTTGAATTTATCTTTCCAACTTAGTGCAGACTAAGGTCAAATTTCTGCAAAGTGACCTCTAGCTGGCCTGCCAAAAGAAAAAAAAGGAGGAAGGAATGTACTTGATGAGTAGCTGTCCTCACAGTATCTCAGGGTGAATGGGCCTACTATTTTGAAGAGGTAAAGATTTCAGTGTTCTAAATTGGGAGATGTGTAGGCCTGAATTTTTGAAAGAAGCAATTTATTTGCCCTTTTTACTTCAGGTCGAGTGGTGGTTGTGCATCATTTCATTAGAAAACAACAATAAAAGAAGCCTTTCCAGCTGAACAACCACAAACAAGGGACAAATACTTTCAAATACTACACATTCCTCAACTGTAATATAGGAACAAAGTAATATTATATAACCTAGGGGTTCTTTTTTTTGGAAACTTCAAAGTATTTAATATCCTTTGATGGAATTAATTACGTTTCAAAATATTTTATGTAAATTAAAGGTCATCTTCAAATTGCTGTTTCATGGTATAATGGAAAAAGATGCCCTTATACTCCTAAATAAATTTCTTGAATATTAGTCATAATTAAAAAGGTAGCATGCTCAAATCATATCTGGATATTTGAAATACTTTAGAATGTATACATAATATATGCATAGTACAGAACTTATTCATTACAAGTTAAAGATCCTGATCTTAGGAGGAGATTAGATTGTACAGGAAACTTCACAAAGTCTGTCTTTTCTGAATTCATTCAATGAACAGAAAAAGAAATCATCAGGAAAAAATAAATTTCAAAAGAGTTATCTGAGAACAATTAGTAGTTTTTGAGCAGGGTGTGTGCAAATTGTCCCCCTGATTCCGTTATTTATCATGCTGCATCAGATGTTTTATGGACTTCAGAATTAACCAACGTTCTCTTCCTTTCCTCTGGAAGGCACTATGTACCTTCAATATTAGCAAAATATTTCCAGCTTCATGAAATTTTACAGCAAATGGTTCATGGTAATTATGCAAAATAAGTATTTGGTAAATGATTTTCATGTTCATAATACAAGAAAAAACAAATTATGGTTTAAGGCTCTAAATAATTTTGCAACTGGAGGACTACCTAGTGATTGTATTTGAATTCAAACATCAGGTTTTTGCAAAGCCAGACATGTGCAAGCTGAACCTGGAGTTGAGTCAAACCAAAACACAGCTTATTCTACAAATATTAAAAACCTTCCAGCCCTGTGTGTAGGTTATTCAAAAGTAGCATGGAGTTGGCAAACCAGTGCCAGCTCTAATCCTGAGCATACCAGCATGACCCAGCCTGCTGGTGAAGGCACGTGACAGCCTGCTGGGTGCACACACCCTTTTGCACACCTCAGAAAAGGAATATTTTTTATCTACTAGGCCTACTTAGAGGTTGTGTGGTATCCAAAATACCCTTGGTATCCAACATGTCACTAGAGGACCTATATTTAAGCAACTGAATCAAGGCCAGTACATTGATGAATGTGTGTCTGTGAAAGTTTGTCCTCTGCACTGTTTAAATAGGTTTTTGTGCCTACTTTGTACTTGAAGTAATATTCAAATGTTATTTTTGTCAAGTGCAAACCTGCAGTTGTTTTTTGGAGGCTAATTCCTAGCTATATTTAAATTACTAAGTCATGTAATGTCATATTTTGAATCATATGAAATGCCAAGAATTTTTTGACTGAAACCTATTTTACCTGTACTTTTGATTTAAGTGTAAATATGGATAACTAATAACCATGGTGTGATTACAGAGTAAAACCAGCAAGCACATTCCTAGTGACCTAAGCTAAGTCTGTATTGAGGGTAACAGTGAACAACTGCAAGTTGCATAGCAGATCATGAGAAATGCAGCCCAGAGCAAGGTTCTCAGTGACAGACATTGAGGGAAGTCAGGGGTGCAGCAGGAGAACTGAGAGAGGGAACTGTCAGGGAATGTAGAGCAGGAATGAGGGTGCAGGAATCCTGAGCTCAGCTGTGTGAGGATGTATGTCAAGCAGAAAGTAAGCCAAATAGCTTTCCCTTATGTAAATAGCATATCTAAATATCTGATATGTCAGGATTTCAGTTTGAGGAAGATTGATTGTGAGTTGTGCAGACCTGCCAGAACCTGACACTAAACATGCAGCAGGCCAGGACTCATCATTAAGCTTTTTCTCTTATCATGACCTGGAAAGGATTTCACAGCAAAATACCTGAGCTCCATTTTATTTACAATTGGGTTGTTTTCTACAAGGTGGGAAGGTAAACTAAGTTCAAACTGCTTGGTAATGCAGAAAACCAGTGTCCCCTTCAGTGTTTTTGGATCAATGCATATGATGAATGCCTGATGCTCTGATGCTGACTAAATGGGAATTTATTACCCGTGGGTTGCTTTATGTTGTTTTATGTGACTGCAGATGGTTTGTGGGAGGAGTAAGGAGGAGCAAAGGTGGGAGTTGGAAAATGATTAGAAGCATCTGATACATATATTGCTGATGTTAGGCTTTTCTTGAAAACTGGGGAAATGCATGTGCAATTAATTAAAACTTGGTTACTAATAAAGCATTTTGAAATGGAAAACTAGAACTAAACAAAAAGAAGGAACATTCTGATGCTGATAATAGTAGATGAGGTTAATGTCATGAAACTAAAACACAGATAATGCTGTGTTGCTCATTAAGATCTTTAATTCTATGAAAAGTTAGCTGCTTAAAGTCTAAACCATGACTGAACAGCACATTTGTTGCCAGAGATGGCATTATTAAGCTTGTATTTTTTGTGTGAGAGACTGCAACCTCTCAGAAACAATAGATTAAATGCAGCCAAAATGGGAGGATGTTTTCTGTTCCTGTGCAGGGGAGATGAGCAGACAGATGTGTGCAGTTCTTGCACTGACTGCTCTGCATGAGATCTGTGTGTGAGTGTGACAGCAGCAGAGCAGGCTGGTGTGTCCGGTGTTCCCTGGGTCTTGTTCACACCTGCAGCCAGGAACTGCAGTGTTCTGTGTAAGGGCTGGGTGCTGGGTTTCTCTTACCACCATGGTCTTACCTTCCAGCTATGGAAGGGATTGGTTACAGTTTGCTTCATGCATTTTTTTCTTGCACAAAACATGTCAGTGGGTTGGGCAACATAACAAAGGTCTCTTTTTTAGGAGGTTGAGACAAATAAACTCAAGAGCCCTACTGAGTGTTAGGAATTACAGTGTTAAGGGTACAGTTTTGGCAAGGGACAATTTTTAATTCAAAAGCATCTTAATATCACCTTTGCAGAACTTGTCTATAATTTTGCCTGAAATTTGTAAAATTGAAATGACCTTTTTCTGTAATTCAGCTTTGTGTGGGACCCCATTGAATTTAAGGTAAAAGGTGCAAACGTATGCTTATCTGGGAGGAATTCCACTTCTACTTTTCCTTGATTTATTGATTTATAGATTCACATTCTTCTCTGATTCTGTGTGTCTAAAACAGAAAAATCAGGAATAAACCTGTGTGGTAGTGAGGCTGATTTTATATATGTCTTCTGTCCATTTAGCTTCAGCTTAGAACTGCAGTAAATAATGCAGCATCATGTATATTGATAATAAATACCAAAGGTGCTTCTGGAGTCATATCAGCCACCAAAATGAGAGTTTGTGCATTCTAAATGAATCTGTGAACTGTTTCAATACTATCAGATGGAATACATTTGAAAACTGATTTTGTGCCAAAGTGAACAAAAAGATAGCTTTGTCCTCAGTGCCAAGAAGATGTGTTTTCACCACTAGATAATTAATGTGCATTTACTCATGCCAATGTGGAAAACCAGCCTGGATTTTGCTGTAAAGTAACTGTGTGAGATAGTTACTCCAGTGATGGTTGACCTTGTCTCCACTGGGATTTTACAGTGCACTTTCTAATGCTAGTTCTTCCACTGTGAAAAAAAGCCCAACAAAGGAAAAACTAAAACAGCTGTTTTGCTCTCATTCTAAGAAACCAAATTTGTATTTAGAAAGATTTTTTTCATAGTAATGGCTATCTTAGTTTATACTTATTCTTTTCCAACCAACTGCAATCATACCAGGTAAGGAACACGCATAGGGCAGGGCGGGTTTGAAACCTGGAAGCCCAGATAGAGAGGGAGGGAGTGCCAGGGCTTGAGGTGTTTCTTTCTTTTCTGGAAGGAAAATAGAGAATTTTAGGGGGTGGTGAAGGAATATTTTAGGGAATGAGTGGAACTGAAATTTGAGGGGAAGAGCATGCTGTGATTTGGTGAGAAAGGGGATGCAGTCCTGACAACACACTCCTAAAGGAATGGCTGGAACAGAAATGTGTCGGTATTTCCAATGCAAAACCTTATGAAATCATGAGTCATATTAAAAGTAATTAAAGTAAGATGAGCTTTTTAGTTGTCTTCTCCACTTATTTAGGTTTTTAAGGGTCCCTCCATGCTGTTTTCTTTTTTTTTTTAAGTTACTTTGTGTTTTAAAGATTTCCTTTGCATACTTGGGGCTAAAATTCTTTCTTTTCATGAAAGATTAAATCCTCATAAATAATACGACCCAGAACCTAGAGTTTTAGGAAAAACACTGTGCATCTTCAGTCTCATCATCAAATCATGAGAGGTGCTAATGTATCCACTACATCTTACTCCTTGATACTGACAGATGTGATTATGTTTGGGTGATACGTAAGGTGGAAACTGGTAGAATTCACATTAAAATGCAATTTAATAATGGAATAATAACTATGGTTATAATAATCTCTATCATTACCATTATGATGAATATGTTCTACTCATGACCAGCAGAGAAATAAAAGCCTTCCTGTGCCATGGTGAAAACCATGTGTGTCAGACTAGTCAGTGTATATAATTTGTCATCTCTCTCTAAATCAAACTTTATTTAAAATAAAGATTTTAAAACTTTTGCTTTTTATTTTTAATTTACACATTCTATTTGTTGTCTTGAATTATGCAGACATATGTATTTACTCAAAACAGGAAGGAATTAGAACATATAATGCAATTAATTTGATATACCTGGAAATATTTAACCAAACTAAAACTTGGTGTTACACCAGTCTACATGGTGTTAAGTTTCTAAATGTTTTTTGTACCATTTCCCTTAGAAATTTCCAAAGCTGTTCTCTCTCTGTAAGAAAAGACGATACTGACCTGACTTCAGAGGCAAGTGACAGCTAAGAAATAAGTTCAAGAGTTTAAAAATAACCAGTCTGAAACACTCTCTGCAAAAGCTATTTCAGACTGCACTGTACCTTAATTTTTGTACGTGAGAAAGAAAGAGATGCTCTAATGGATTTTTGTCTAACTAAACTCTAGGAAATTGTTCTCAGGTGTGAGGCTGAAGTTGCAAGCATTGGAACAATGATAGTTCTGAGAGTAATTGATAAAACCTGCCACTCTATATGTAACAATTAAATCCACAGATCAGGAGGGGTTTGATACTGATTTGCCTCAAAGGGCTTTGAAGTTTTCAGATCAAGGGTTGAACGCTGTCATTGATGGTGCTGGGCTTCTTGAATGTTCTTCTGGTTTATTAATGTGAAATAGTGTGTCATTAGGGGAGAAAATGTGTAGTGGTCTCTTAAACAGTATAAAGAGACACAGTTATTTGAACTGTGTGCATCCATCCCCTTTTGTTATCATTGCTACTACTATATTGATTTGTGCCTTAGTGCAAGCTATCTATAAATTCTACATTGGTGTTATATATATATGTGAAATACATTTTGTTGTAAGCTGAAAAAATGGGAGGGAACTGATGTGATCTTTGGGTGTGTTATTGCGTCATCTCTAGTGGGAAGAACTACTTGTATAGGAAAATGCTCTTCCAAAAGACCTGGTGTGTTTGCAAGGGATCTTTTGTGGGAATTTTTTCACCATGGACCCATTGTTGTAAGTAAGCTCTGTGGCTAGAAACATGTATGATTCTGTGTCAGTGAGTGCCACGTGTCAAAAGAGGTAAGCATTTTACATATGAAGAACACTTTTAGAAATGGAAAACCTGAAGCAGTTGAAATTTAACAGGCAGGAAACCGGGGGGCTTTGCTTTACTGAAAGGAAAACGCTCCATGCATGCCTTGCATTTCCCAGACATGCTGTGTGGTGAACATGGAGTCACCACACTGAGCAAACAGAGTGTACTTCATTAAAGGCTTGTTGGAGCTGCTGGGGTGTTCATACTCTAGCATGGGTTCCCACAGATATTTGGAATTTCTGTGCATTTGCTGTGATGTTTTATTTGCTTTATAAAGTAGATGTTGGTTAATGCTATGCTCTGCAAATGGTGTCCTCTCACCACACACTTAGTGGTGCCTGCTGGCCATGAGCTGCATTCCTCATAAACTTCCCTTTGGAGATGTGTTTGAGGTAAAAAAAAATCAAGTGCCAAGCAAGCAGCTGACTTAGGGCTCAGCTCAGTGGTGCATCTCTGCTGGATTGTGCTTTTCTCTTGCTATGAATGGCACCATTTCAGGCACCGTTGCCTAGACCAGGCTTTTTCTTTATTTTGAGTAAGTCAGGGTGATAACGTGAAATAGAGAGGAAAAAATGCACAAGCGGTGATTTGTTGAGTGTAAATGGGAAGGGAAATAAACCCTGGCCAAGGGCTGAAAATGAATCTCATCAGGCTAACCTAGGCCTTCAGACTGATATGTATTCCACATTTTCTGGATTTAATTTGTCTTGGGATTTGGGAGATATTTTTAAAGAAATGGAATAGTTTTCTGAACTCTGGAAGACTGAAGCTATTTCCGTTTGAAATGGTCTTCCTGGATGTATCTCAGTTTCCCATATGTACTAAAATACTGGAAAATGTGCTTTCTTTCTTTTGTAGTATGGTGGGATGTAATCAATCATGAAGACAGATGAAATGTAGATTTCCCCCCCCACCCCACCCCATGCTTGGATTAGTAATTATCACTGTCAGGAATTTCCCCTTATCACTCTTGCATATTTATCTAATTTTCCGAGTACAAAATATCTGGGAACTGCAGGGGGCAGGGGTGCGGTGACTGCAGGAAAGGAAACCCACAGATATTTGCTAAGAGCAGCTGATCCCTGGGATAATGGATTTTCAGTAGTTTTTAATATGTGGGGCCTGAAAAACGTTGGACTGCAGAGCATTTTAAATCTGCAGACATCACATTGCCTTTTCCTGTGGCTTTCTTTAAAGTGAGGTACTGAGGTGCATCTCATGAAAACATCTCAGTTCTGTGTTGGAAAAAAAGGAGATTTCCACAATCCTGGCTGGTCTGTTTGCTTTTATGCCCTGTTTTTTTGGGAAGAAGTGTCATGGGGTGTCAGTGACTTAGCAGTGGGCTCTGATGACATCTGCTCAGGACCCAGGTTTGGAATTTCAGGACACCTGGTTTCAGCCAGGACACACAGCTGCATTTGCATTTTATGCACTTCATGCACAGCTGTAGTTATCTTAGGGGACCTCTGTACGTTAATATTGGACACATGAAAACCATTTGGAAATATATTTAAAGAACTAATTAAATAATTTGGGTTTAAAAATGTTTTTACTGTTTTATTTGTAATTTATTGTGTAATTTAACATGCTCTGAGTTTGATAAGCAAACATTTTTATTTGCTTTTAGCTCACACAGCTGTATGGATGACTTTGTGAGTTGCAATGGGAAAGTGATTGGAAAAAGCTTTGCTTGATTATATTAAGAAATGATTTTGTATTGAGTATTGCTAGAAATTGGTGGCCATGACAGCAGCACATTCCAAACACAGGAAAGAAGAAGTCTTTTCCAGGAATCCCCCCACCCAATCCACATTTATTGTCTTCCTGTAGGGAAGTTTTCTGTCTTTGGTGCCCCTTTGTATTGCTACACTTGGATAAATAAAAAATAGATAAGATAAAAAAATTATTTACAATAATATAATATATTCCTAATACAAATATATTGATGCCTTCTCTCAAATTAGTTTTAATTTTTAAAAAATACAGCCCTACCATCCTGATTTGGTCCTGGTCTCCTATATTATTATGGTGTCCCTTTTTTTAACTGGTCAGAACATGCACTAAATGTCTGTTAAATACAGCAAGTTGAACTTGGTACATCTCCAGACTGGCCTATTTGAAAGACAGAAGGAAATTTCATGCACATAAATCCATAAAATTCTGAATGAATGTAATCCCAGAGTGATCATGTCTGTTTTCCATTTATTATATACACTATCCTTCACAAGGCAGGATATTATAAAATAATGTAATACATAAGTCATGAACAAAAATTTTGTGAGGGATTTTAATTCATGGAAAGAAAAAGGAACACTCTGGCTCGCATTTCCTTGAAGTCACAAACTCCTGAACAGCACCTTCACCTGAGGACAGCAGTGTAAATTGTAACCTCGTTGTAAGGTGCTACTTCAAGTGAACAAGTTTGTAGAAGAGATTCTGCAGCCTTTTTATACCCTGCCAGGTATGTATCTTTTGGTAAGCAGCTAAATAATCCACTGTGTCAGTAATTTACATTTTGTTTTGCCAATAGAAGTTATTATTTTGGGGTTTTAAAAAATTGTGGTATAGGCTCAAATCCGTATTTTAAGAATTTCTTTGTAAATGTGAGATAATTCTTAGTTTAATTTGAAATGGCAAGAGATGAAGAAATCTCATGTTACTTTATGCTTTTTATCATTATTGACAGATGTATGAAAGTACTTTTTAAAAGCAATTGAGGCCATTTCATAACAGATAAAATAGATCCTGAACAATGTGCTTGTTAAGTGCAGGGCTGTGTCTGATTCAGCTGCCTCAGGTTTCCAGACCATCCAGCAATGGAAAGGGATATGCAATAGGGTTGAGTCTCCTATTCCCTGAAGTAGGCTTGACTGGGGTCCTAGGGATGAAATACCAGAATCACAGCCTGGCTGTGATTAGCAGCCAGTGCCAGAAGATAAGCAAATAGCAGCAGGATGTATTTCTCCTCACCATATGAGACAGAGCACTTAAAAGGCAGAGCTGCTAGTGAGCTCTAAATAGAAGAGTCTGGAAAATAAATTCCTGCAGCATCGTTTTGATTTTCACTACATGTCTCAGAGCTTTGAAGTTGTTCTGGCAAGTGATGATTGGTTTGTTGTTGTTGGATATCTCAGCATGTATTCATTATGCTTACAACAGACATGAAGATTGCAAATAAATTGAGTAAACCATTTAAAATATGCTATGTGCTGTAGACAGAGGAAATTTGAGGAATGTGTTTAAATTTTAAGCCCTCACCACCTGTTGGCAGTACAAAAAAAAGCTGATAGGTGCTGCCTCCTTTTTGACCCTAAGTAACTTCTGTGGAGGGATTCCTATAACATAAAATTGCTTATGTCTTGGGATAAGTGTTTTTCAAAGTGGCATTTGAAGCTCCTTCACATACACACACACAAAGTAGTTGTTGTTTGCTGTAGTCAACTTCTTAAATTTTACTCTAAATTAAATTTGTTAATGGTGGTAAAATTTTTCTAGATGAATTTATTATACTTAATGATGAGGCAACTGAAGGAATCTAAACTTACAGAGAGAGCAAGGAAAATGGACTAAAAATGGTGTTAATAGTTCCGTTTCCTATCTGTCATCTCCTGGCAATATGCCACTAAAGGAATTATCTTTTTTTGAAAGAGAAAATCAAAGACTGAGTATCAATAATGGCCTGCAGAGGGCAACATTCATGTGTGTTAAGGTGAACAGCTGATGCAGAAGATTGATTGTGTACTGGAACTTTAGGTTGCAAAAGTTTGATCAATTTTTTTTTTTAGGTAAAGTTCTTCGATCTGTGTTAAACCAGAGTTCCTCCTCTGGGTATTTGAAGTGTTCTTCATGGGAAGCTGCAGTATGAGTGGGTGGATCTGGCAGGAAACTACTACTTTCAGCCTAGAAAAATGATCTCCTGTGGCATAAAAATAGATATAAAATGTGGCACAGAAGCTCTTTTGTCTTTTGAGTTTGGCAAGCTTTCTGTGAGGATGGAAATTTATGTGAAAGTTCTTATTGAAGGTATGGATCAGAGGTTTACCAGTCATTCTCTGAAGGAAAATGAAAGAATCACTGTACAGGTGGCTTTTGAACCACTTGGGATTTGAGAACCAAGAAATACATCTGCAATAATTGAATAGAAGTATGAAGGTGTTAATTGAGCTAATCTTACCTTAAACACAATTATGGTAGTTTAAGTTATTTTAAGTCTAGTTACTTTTCAGAAATGCTTTGTTAGAAGATTCAATTTTAATTTTAAAGCTTTTAGGTCAGATCTTCATTCAGAATGAGAGAATCTTTGAAGAATAATTATGGCAGATCTTGGGGCTTGATGTGGAAATGGACTTGTCTGTTACTGCAGTGCATCAATTTCAGAGAACAGAATGCTTTGCCTGGTATTGAAGAAGTCATTACTTACTTCTCATTCTTGTCAAGTTGCTTTTGGACTGTTTTGTGAGATCTGACATTCCCTTCGTAGCCACAGGTCAGTATTTTGATTTCTGAATTTTATGAAAGTAGATGTCAGTGTTTCAGTTTTATTGACTCATGTTGTTGACATGAAGGCATCCTGCAGAGCATATGCTGACAATCTAAAAAATGTTGGTTTTGTTGAAAATAACCAGATTACTTGTATGAAAGCTTTTACATACCAAAGTGGCAATAAGCATCTCTAGAAGGGAAAAAAAGGAATCAGTCTGATATAGTAATTAAAGACTAATTCTTTCATAAAGCTTAGTATGCTGACTCTTCAAACTGTTCCATGGGCATGGCATCCAGGCAGCTCCCAGAGGAGGTGCTGCCTGCTGCAGTCTGGGGCTCAGTATCCTGCTGGTTCTGTGCCATTCCAGCCTTGTTCTGGCATCCGTGCTGGAACTGCCCCAGGCTCCAGCTCACCCTGTGTGCAGGTGTGTTTGGAGATGTCCATGGAGAAACTGCATCTGCCTGGGCAGGCAAATCTCCTCCACAGGTCTTAAATACCCTCCTGCTGCTCTCTAATTGACTCAGTGGGAGATGGAGTTTATCACTTCAGGCTGCTTTTCTAGGCACTGCAAATTAGGCTCATGTTGGGTATCCCACACTGCCCAGTGTGCTAAGAAATTTGTAGCAATCACTGGTTATGAAAATGCCCAGGAGTCAGTGAAAATGCTCTTTTCAACATCCCCACACCTGACCTGGATTTCAAATCCTGGACCATGTATTCCCACAGGCCATTGTGATTTAGTGAGGAAGTTTTGCTTTCCCACTTTTATTATCTGAGGTGGCATCTTTGGCATTGAGCTAAAATAATTTCCTATTTGTGGAGATGGGAAAGTTCCCATCTGTTGAAAGGAGCATTATAACACAGATGTGTTAAGGCTGAACCTCGTGCTGTTTGAATGCTGCTTAGTGTCTGTGCTATGTATTGTCACTTCAGGTTGGAACTGGAGTTTCAGAAGGCAAACATGGAACAAACGCTGCCCAGTTCTATAGATATATATCTATATCTATATCTTAAAAAAAAAAAAATATATATATATATACACACACATATGCAGTGAATACAAAAGGTTGGGGGTCCTTGTGTATTTACAACTTTCAAACCTAAATGCTATAAGTGCTGAAGAGGGAATTTCACCACTGTGAAAAAGGCAGAATGATGTTCATCTGTAAGCCATGGGTTTCATCCCAGAACTTTTCTCCAGTATTTAAAGAATGTATATGTATATGAGTGAACCACTTTATTCCATAGCACCAATAAAGGATCCTATAAAATTGTATAGTTTGGAGTGAAAATAAAGAAATCATGTTGTCCGAGTGTAAATATGGGTATGTATAAATCAGAAATTTCTGTAGCACTTCATTAAATTTCTGAAAGATTATTCACTAGATTCTTGCATTTGGAGGGGAAAGTAACTGTTAGACCATCCATTATTATCTGACCCTTTTATCTCATACTTCATTTGCTCTCACTACTTTACCCTCAAACTCATTATTCTATGTTTTTATTGATTACATCACTATTGAAAAATGTAGTGTGCCTCATTATCCTAGTTCTTCCAGAACTGTTAAAGGTAACTTTTAGTTTTTTGATGGCTCCTTGCCTATCTAGCTGGAGAATGTGGTCTCTCAGGAAGTTCTTGTGGATGCTTGGTTCCCGTCTGTGCTTTGGGATAATGTGAGTGGGTCTAGTATGTCTGGTATGGTGTAATGTCGTGTCTGTTTGCATGCTGGGAGTCTTGGGGTCTCAGAGATGCACACTGAGGGTGTTGTCTGGTACCCACACTCATTTCCTAAGAGGACAGAATCATTATTGTTCTTTAGTGCCTCAGCACTAAAGCGCAGCAGGGATTTCTCTTACTTAGAGTTTGAAATTTTTACATTATCTCAACATTCACATCCACTAGAAATTTTGTCCTAGGATAGCTTGGGGTTTTTTTGAAGGCTGACTACAGTGTGGTTATCCCCCAATAGTGGCCAGGGATCATGGATCCCATTACAATTTAGGAGGTTGCACTGCCTCTTACAGTGAGATTTAGTGGGTGGCCTTCAGTGATAGTTACCTGGATCTGTGGAAAGGCCTCAGAGGTCAGCTCTAGTACAAATAACTTCCTTGGCAGTTGTAAGACTCCTGGAACTGCTGCTAAACCAAGTGCACTGAGGCATGAGTCTCAAGTAAATTACATTATGGGTAATAAGAAAACACACTCAGAAATCATATAAAATTGAAATTATTTCTGAGAGAACTAATTTAATATGTTCAGAATCCAATCAGAATGCTGAGCTCTAATTGCTTATCTAATATTATTTCTTTAAAAATGAGCAGTGACTGGCCTGCTAACATAATAGTTAAGATTAGATTAGCAGCATAAATTGAAATATTGTTTAACTCAGGCCTTGAAATGTAATTCCCAAGTGCTGTATAGTCATTATGGAGAATGTGGTTTCTGCAGATGTAACTGATAGTCTACAGAGGTGATCTATACCAAACCTAAGCTTTCAATTCATTTGACAGGTTATATAACAGAATTAATAAATGCTGATGGTGTCATAATTTGTTTGATCATTTGCAACCATTACTATCATGATGTCTTGTTTTATATTTAGAGATTGTGTATTTTATGATGAATGAATAGAAACTAACAAGTGCAGCTATTTCGGGGTTTTTGTTCAAAATCAAGGAAGACTAAAACTTTTAGCCTATTCCAATGGGCAGATAGCCAAGGTTATTTTTTAGAATGGACATTCTTGTTTATGATTAGTCCTTTATTAATTCCACAACAGTATCTCACTCAGAAGACACCTTTCTGATTTGTTGGCAAGATTCTATGAAGTACAGTAAGCAGCCTGTGAGCTATGTGCTTTTGTAAGTTGTATTTGAATTATGGACTGTATGGAGTGTAGACTGCACTGCTCTGCTTAATATCAAGAGTATAAGGGGCCCTGAAACAACAACTCTGTTTATATTCTTCAAGTGTTGATATCCAAGGAATGCCTCAGAGTGAGGTGTACTTCAAACACAATGTATTTATAACTTTCTGTTTGCTAAAATAACACAGCCTAACATGTGGAACTTGGCACTATATAATTCCTGTTTCTTCTATCACACTTAAAGGATGTTTGGCATCTCAGAACTTTGTTGATGCAGCCCTGTCAAGTAACTATCTTCTAAAATATGACTGGATAGTTTACAAAAATGAAGGTATACTTCATAGTACCAAAAGAGCAGTCTATGTTTTGGCATAATATATTTCAAGAACTAAGTCAGACTGATTTCTGGTATTTGCTCCTGGTAGGGGAAAAAAAATCAGAAAACTGGGAAGTTACTCTGTTATGATTTTAACTTACTAGATTTCCAAATTGGTGAGTATTGTATTAAAATCAAATCAGAGTGATTTCTATGTAATATAGCAGTTTATCAGCTGTGCACAGTGGTGTGCTTCTTACCTTGAAAGTAAGCTTCTCCCTGTCTGTCCTACAGTACATCATTATGGAAGATTCTCCATGCAACCTGAACTAAACACAAATTTATATCAATTTCTTTTGTTGGCACTTGTGGGTTTGGATTAGCAGAGGAGGCTGCTAAAAAACCCCTGCTGCAATGTCACAGAGCTCAGTGCTCAGATAAATTGGTCATTCACTCAAAATTCTTTCAAAAAAACCCTGACCAAACCAAAACCCAACCGTCTTCAGTCTTCAATTTTCTAAAAATTGCCTCTTGGGGGAATTTCTTTATTAAAAAGTCCCATGTATGTAATTTAAATAATACATAATTTAATATTTATACATATATAAGCTATTACCTAGCTTTAGATGGGTGCAACCATTGTTGCAATTTGTACATTTTCATGGTTTAGATATGAGAGTAACTGCAGTAGCTCATGGCATCTGATACAAATTTAATCTGTCATGTTGACAGTGCTTATGATTCATTTTCACTGCCTTCTACCACAGTAAGAAAACCAAAACAGCTCACCAACTGCAAATAAACCCTGTCAAAAATTCCCCTGTCAAGCAGCAAGCAAATTCCTTCATAAGAAAGGATTTGTGATCCAAATATAGGAGGAAATTCAAATAGCCCAAAGTTTCTAGCAGAGAGTTAGTCAATATGAATTGTAGATGTACAAAGAGGATCCAAATTAAATGAGGCTAAAAAAGTTTTTGTAATTATTAAATTAAGGGATCTAAACTAGAACATTAAATTCTGGGTTGGATCTAGACCATACTAAGAGGAACATAGCTATATTTGTTTTTTACATAGGTCTTCAAAATTGTAGATTTTTAATAGGTAAAGTCAGTGAAAATACATTAAATTTTCCCAGGTAGTCATCAGTTCTAGATCAAAGCAGTCAATGCTTTTGGGAAGGACAAAGCTGAACTAATGTTTTCCAGAGTGTATCTGAGGGTGATTTGTTAACTTTGGGGTTTTTTCAGCAGTAATGAAATCTATGCTGGCTCCTCCATTAGACAGAGATTTTTACTGGGATTTCTTTTAGGACTAACCCAAATAACTGTCTTACCTGTGTTATTTTTGGTTTCTAATAGGACTTACCTTTGGTTGAGGACTATGCTTAAAAATATATGTATTGATGGCTCAGTGTTAGTGCATCTTGGGCAGGACGGGCACTGCAGCCCTCCTGAGCAGCCGCGGGAGTGGCTGAGGTAGGACCGTGCACGGCCACTCCTTTCTGTCAGGAATCTGCTGGGGTACCACCACACCCCTCCCAGGCTGCCCCCACAAACACCTCCCCTCTCTCTTTTCCAATACTAGCTCAAGAATTACTTTTCCCCCAGTTTTTCCAGGTTACTCCTGTGATTTTATCTTGCTATTTGAGGTAGAAATGTGGCCTGCCAGCTGGCAACTACTGGAAACAGGGAGGCCTTTTATGGAAATGCTGACACAACTTTATCTATAGCATAGCACTGTAAACCATCTGTTTCCAATAAGGTGCTTATTATCTTTTCTTGTCAAACTTATCACTACAAAACTATTTTGCTCTCTTCAGTATAAAGGGGTGCAGTTATGGACATGATAAGAATGAACTTTATGAAGGGTGGTTTTCCCGTTTGATACTGATTTATGTGTGTTTATTTTATTGCCAGAGGCAAAAAGCCATATTCCATTTATATTCTCCTAGTTCATCTGTTTTGGTAGTTCTTCAGGGATGCCACACAGAGGATCACAGCTAGACACATATCTTATTCTGTGGCTTTTAAAATTGCTACAATTTATCGTTTAAAAACTGCACAGGTGACTGTGCTGAAGGGCAGTGGTAAACAGTGGGAGAGTCTGTCAGTGAGGATGTTGAGCCATTAACCTCAGTGCAACTCAACTTTTCACACGACTTCTGCATAGTCTTTTCTCTCTTGCTCACTTAATGCAGTTCTGTCCATTGTTTTATCATGTGTAATAGTAAGATTCATGACAACACATAGGAGAGCACAGGCCTTGAAGGATTTCACTTTAAACATCAAATAAAGCCCTGGTGAATAGAAGTAGAGAAGAATGAATTCATATGGTCTTATCAGCTCAGTGCTGAAGGCCTGCTTCTTGTGGGTGGTCTATGAGTATCAATTTGTTTTATTACAACATCTAGTATATGTTGCAACATTACTGAAAGCCTCACATGAAGTTTTGAAAGGAGTCAGGCAGAAAGCCCTCTCCCAAGGAGATGTTCACTGGTGTGTCAGCAGTTCAGTTCTCGATCCTGCTCTCTTTAAGGCAGAGGTTACGTTGCATTCAAGCTGTTTTGGAGTTCTGGCTGCTCATCCAGTGTTTGGGAGGTCTGGGTGCAGCACCCAGGTGAGGTGGTTCTGGCTGGCATGAGATACTGAGCTCGGTCTCACTGCACCTACCACACAATCTGCCTTGTCACTCGTATCTTCCCTTGGTGTTTGTACAGATCAGTTGTGTCTCCTGTGTTGTGGCTCCACTGTGGGACTCTTCTCTCTCAGAGTGCTGTCTTGAGCACTGGTGTGCATCTTTAGTGGGCTGAAATTGTCTCTTAAGCCCTGCAGTGCATTTCATTCGAGAAAATTTGTTTGATTATAACAACCCTTCAGTGAATTTGATTTCATTCCAAGCCTACCAACCTGGTAGGATTAATGATAATATAAAATAATATGGTGATGACATATTTAGCCTTATTGGCAGAAAAGATTGTTGGTAGTAGCTGTGTGAGGCTGTGTTAGCCCAGGCCACCAGTGGAGAAGGACTTAGTGGGGCAGGGCATTCCAATATTGCATTTCTTCACTGGTGTAAATAAATCTAGCAATAGGATACTGTGTTCTGGAAATTGTCACAAACCTCTGCTGCACTTTGTGGATAGGTGCCAGCTATTCCTAATCCTTTGGAAATTTTCCAATAGGTATGTTTTTATGCAAAAAAAACCCCAGTTCCTGATCAAGGGAGTGAAAGTCAAAATCTTTAGCTGGCATTGACTGGAGAAAGCTCAGTCTCCTGGCTGCTACAGATTTCTCAGAGCTGACTCTTCAAATCAGCTGTGAATGCAACATAAGGTTTCCAGCCTTTTTCTTCAAGAAAAATGAGTAGTTTTGGTGGTGCCCTTGATGATTGTAAAGTTCTGAAGGAGCTAAAAGATCAGATTTGGTTCAAAAGTTCTGTTAAGTCTGAAGTATAGCATCCTTAGCTGATCGATTGAATTGCAGTGCCAGGTGGAAGAAAACACATTAATTTGCAGAGATGTTCCAGTCTTGCTCTGCAGAAAAATGCAAGTAGTGACCCAGGCAATAAAGCCACCTCTTAAAGGACTTGAACATAAATATCTTACAGGCTTTGAAGAACCAAGATAATGATCTCACTTCTGTCTTTTGATGATAATAAGCATTGGTCTTCACTGTTACCTAGAGTGTATTCCAATATGTTCAGTACTTGCTGAACTGGATTCATATTTCTAAATTCACAGTAAAAAACCAGTCAATCGACTGTCTGTTTAAGGTGTTGTGGTTTATTTATTGCTACAGAATTACCAATACTTAAAAAGTCTTGTCAAGCAGTTCTTGAATGGGCAATTATAATGTTAAGGTGTCTTCTTGGTGTAACACTCAGATGTGTGAGGTGGTGAAGTAAAGCAGACACATGGTTTTTCCTTAAGGAAAAGGCTTCAAGGAAAGAATTTGAGGCTTGAATGGAAAAGTTGAAGTGGAAGGGTTTTGTGGTTTAGAAAATGAAAATATGTAGGAACCTAAAATAATAGGAAATTAGAGTCCTTTTTGAGGAAAAATAAGACCTTTGAAGACTCTGGTGAGCTTGTGATAAGCTGGAGTTTATCTGAACCAAACAAAATATTATTTGAGCTTCCCCAGGGAGTGATTTGAAAAATACTGCAGAAATTTGGTGAATGGACTTGCATTATGCTTGTATGCCAAGCTGCTGTTTCAGTCACAGTATATTGTTTTAATGCAAAGCCAGCAATAATTCCATGTTCAAATGGAGACCACAGGGCCCTAAAGTGGACCTTTATGTCTTTTATGAAAGTCCTGAACTGTAAGGTCAAAACAGGTGATTGGGCTTTTGTTATCTGTTGTTTGTATTGCAGTCTTAAATGCTGCGTGAAAGATGCAATTTGTGATGTATTTCTTGTACCACAGATAATCACTTCTAGTGATCCACTGCATCAGAGAGAGAAAAAAAAACACCCTATGCTGAAAGGTGTTTATAAGGAGTTGATGTGATTGCATCATGAGATTTCAGTGCCTCTAAATGTAACACAATAAAGCTGTACCTGGGATTAAAGCCCACTGGCATTAATGTCTTTTGATGCTGTTGGCTCTGTCCCCAAGGGTTTATCATTTAATGGTAATAAAGAATTAAGTTTTGAAAAAAGCTGTTTTTCAGCTGAGTTTGTGCCAAATTCTTTCCTTGAAACCTTTTTTTCTAAGGAAAAAGCATATATTTGTTTTACTTATTATCATGTAAGTTTGGAGATGGCTAAACTAAGACAGTTTCACCGCTGAGTCAAAGGTGTCGTGCAGGATTCCTGGTGGTGATTTCCAACTTAGATCCCCAAGTTTGGTCATATTAGTGCCCAGTTTTATGTCAGGGTTCCCTGCATTGTTTATCCTGGTTACTGAGTGCAGTGAAGGCCAAGTTTTGATACCAGCAATGGGGCATAGTCACACTGAAGTGCCCACATACCCTGGATTGTTCCCTAGAAGTGGTCTCGAGTCTAATATTTGAGTTGCATCCCTTAAACATGGATACTTCTCTAAACCACACACAGGTTTCCATTCTTTTATAGAAATGCTTTATTTTCTCTTCTGTATTTTATGCATTTACATGAACCTAATTTCAGCTCCTAGCCCTGCTTTGGGAGTTAGGTGGTACAACAAGATGTCAGTATTCAGACTGCTTTGCTTTGGAAAAAAATGTTATTGTGATTTGGATGCTGCCTCCTTGGGCTTTTAAAAGCTCGTATCAAAGAAACAATAGTAGGGTAAAATTAAAAAGATCTGAAAAATGATGAAGTAGTTTTGAAAGGAGGAAATAAGGGAAATACTAAGTAGATTATGTTCAAAGCAAACAGTAGCTGGAGGTGATGACGGCTGGTTTGTTTTAAACTAAGCATCCTTGCTTGAATTTTAATTCATTCCAAACTTTTTAGTATGGATTATTTGCCTGACAAAGTTCATAATGCTTCCTCCCTGAAGTATGGAATGATATCCAATGATTAGGAGCTGGAGAGCCTGGAGAAAAGCCTTTAATTTCCTCTGTCCCAGAAACCATAATCCTGCAGCAGAGCAAAGAAATGGCTGGTATGTATCCATTTATCACTGCTATGCATCTAAATGATAGGGTGGATAGTATGTCTTCTTTGCTGACCTTTTTCTTTATTTTTTTCTTTTTAAAAAACATTTGTATGGACCAAGAAATGGGACAGTACCAAAGACAAGTTAAAATCAAATAGAAATAAAAATATGTAACTTTATTCCAGTGCTTCTAACACAGAATCTCCAGGTGGCAAAGATTCCTGTAGTTCTTCTTTCATGGGATTTTTTTACAAAGTTAATGTTGCCATTTTCCACTGTTGCATCAAGGCAAAATAAGAAAGTGGGTTTTGCTTAGAATTCTATGCTAAATTTAATTAAAGTAGCCAGCATTCTGAAAATGGAGTGAGGACGTTCTTTACCTGACCTAGCTCTGATCTTCTTCCATGGGATTTAAAATCTGTTGGTCTCCAAATGAGTCTACTTGAAGTCATCCTTGTTGCATTGTACAATCACCAGCCTGTGCTAGAGGGGAAGCTCTTAAATAAGTGAATTTTCCCTTGCCAGCCTGGATGAGTTGTGGCAACCTTGAAAAGGTCTCATGACTCAGAAATGATGAAAAAGATAGAATTGGGTCAGGCCAATCAAAACATTTTTCTGCAGCTTGACTTGGATTTTTTTACAAGACTTTTATTGGTGTGAGGTTCCCTCTAGCAAATCCCAGTGGGTTTTTTGACTGAAATAGGTGATTTCAAACATCCTGAGAATGAAAGGAAAGGTTTTCAAGTTATGTAGATAATAAAAGGACTGTCCTTGGTATTTCAGTAATGAAATGCTTTCCAACAAAAAGAAACCTCAAAAAACCCACAACCCACATTGTAGAAAAATTCCTGAGCAATGCTAATTGTCTTGCTTTTATATTTAATCTTAAGGATTTTTTTTTTATCCCAGACCTTTATTGAAATGCCCTGCTTGCTTGTTACTTACTAACATTGTTTCCTTCACACACTGAAAGGAGGAAACTGCTTATTGCTTCTATATCTGAAAATAATAAATAAGTTTAGCCCTCTCTTGGGCATGAGACACATCTAAATCCCTGTCTGTTCCTCATGTACGTGTGTGTGATTATCTTCAGGACTACACTTGAAAACAAGGCTGCTCCTTTAGAACCTTCCTCCCTGATGCTGTGCAGGAAGCAGCCATGGTGCCCTGAGGGCTGCCAAGGTCTGTTCCATGTCAGCTTGGAAGCGGGAGTTGCTGACTGGGCTGTCTGAACTGTGGTAAAGGTACTGGTGGCAGAAAAGAAACAAGAGGCTTTGTTCCTGAAATTTTTGCAGAGTTTTTGCTTACCATTCTTCTTTTTTTTTCATTTCTTAGAGGCCCAGAATTTCAGCAAATGAATGGCTTTGCTGTACAAACAGCATATTATGAGTACAGCTTTCCAGCAATACCTTCCTACTCCACCCAAACACTGGGTAGTTTTCACTTCAGCTTGAAATGCTGAGCCTGTTGGAATGCAAGGATTTTTTTAATCATGGAGTTGAGTTTTCTTGTTAATTACAAATCTTTATTTTTAGTCGAAAAAGAGGGTGATGTTAGCCAGCAAGGATGTATTTAGGGGATTACAGAGTCCACTTTGCAAACCACAATGTAGAGCAGCTTTGTGGAAAAGGCAGTGTGTAATGACAGGTTTCTGTTGAACTTTGATGTGTATGGCTTCAAAGAATGATGGTGTTTGGGCAGCAGCAAGTGTTTCTCTCAGATATAATAAGAAAAGCCATCCATATGCATTTTGTGTGACTTCAAAAGAGCTAAATCCTGCAAAACAAGGAAAGCAAACCAGTTATTTTGCAGTGCATTGCTCTTTTACCATTTAGCCTCTGAGTGTTAGAGCATACATGAAACTGGAACAGTGGAACCTTTGAGATTTGGAATGGATGGGTACAGAGAAGAGCAGACAGAGTTAGGAGCTATTTATTTAATGCATTTCCCCCTTTCCATTGAATTGGTTAAATCTCATGGCCTTCTATGGGATGATTGGCTTGGTGCACAAGTGAAGCCACTGTTAACTTTTGGTTCAGCTACACCTTTGACACCATCTCCCACAGCATCCATAGACAAACTGGGGAAGTTCTCACTATGGGACTGAATGGGTGGATAACAAAGTGAATGAAGACCTGGTGGAACTATTGAGTTCAGAGAGTCATGGTTGGCAATTCTGAGTCCAGCTGGTGACATTCCTCAGGGATCAGTGCTGGGAACATCAAGAGATGGTTATTTTGGAACCTGGCTGACAGAGTGCAATCTTACCCTGCATGGTTTGTTCCTTGGGCCATAGCTTTCTGTCTGACTGAACAGCCAGGGTGGTTTCTTGTGGACTGTCCCTAGATTTACTACAGGATTCCAAATGGGCTGTGGGTGGAAATTGTGTCTCACTGATAATGACACAGGAAGTAGCTGACAGAATTTTCTTCACAGCCAAAATGCATTATTTTTACTAATTCACAGCAATCCAAGTCTGGCTTTTGGAAAGACCAAAATCAAACATTTATGGATTCCAGAAAGGCAGCCAAAATAGACCTTAGAATAATATTACATTTTTACTGTAATCTTACTATTTTAGACTTAAGTTTAGAAATATTATGTGCAGTTCATTATGTCCTGATCATGTTTGCTTTAATTTCCAGTAACAGCAAGTTGGGCAGAATTTCCACTGCTGGGGTGTGTTTGCTTTCAGAAGTTTTCAACCTCTTATATTTTAGGAAATGTGCTTATTGCAGGTTTAGTTTTGTTTTAATTTTAAAGACAATTCCTGCATTGCTGTACTTGTGTGTGTTCAGCAGTGCCAAGCCCAGGCCCTGCCTCCACTGCTTGAAACACGCTTGCTGTGTTCTCTTTGTGAGCTCCCCACCAAAGAAATCTGATGTTTCTCTGGGACCAGCCTGTCTTCATGCAAATGAAGTGATTCCTCTTAAAAATGTCATCCCTTAGTCAAGAATGTGCTCCAACATTTTGCTTATAAAACTGAATGATCTCTGTTGCCTCAAGCCTCTTTTGAGATCATAAAACATAATAATTGTCCACGATAAGCACTTTGTTTAGGCTTTTTCTGCACTGAGTCAGCAGTAGCTGAACTGACTTTAACTACCTTGCATGACAAAGTCCAAGCAGAGCGTTTGTGGCTGTGTGGGCTCCAGCAGGAACCAGGGACCCTGCTCCCAACTTCAGCTTTTGACTGATTTGCTCCAACTGCTGATACCTGCAACAGTGTTTTCTCAGGCATGCCCTGAATGCCTTCCCATGACAGTCTCTGTGCAGCCTTGGACATTTGGGAGTCATGTTATTTCCCAGTGTATGCTGGAAGCTTGAGTGTGGCCATCTCAGAGTATTTGTATAAGCACTGCTGGCATCTCAGGCTCTTGAACTCCCTCCTTCACCCTGTTCTCCTGCAGGCACCCAGCAATGTGTCCAGCCTGCTTGTGAGCTGAAATAAAAACAGAGAAAAAGAAAATTAAACATGTTTGCATCTAACCTTGTTCATGGGATAACTCTAATCAGAGTTAGTGTGAGTGCTTTTGAAATGTCCAAGACTGGGATAACCAAATGGAAAGGACCAGTCTGGCTAAACTTTGAGCAAGGTTGTTTCTGCAGAGTTTCCTGCTTTGTCTGGGGTGTATGCAAAAGTTGAGCCTTGTTCAGCAGCTCAGGACCGGTGAGGGTAAGATGCAGATACACCACCATGATTTGCTTTTAGGGAATTGACTAGTATAATAAACATTGGATAGTGCTGTGAGACTGGCAAAAGAAAGCCTTTTTACTGGAAGGGATCCCAGTATTTTCTGCCTTCATATTCAGCATGTGTTGGATCTTGCAATAAAAACATTGTTCTTGATTGTTCTGTGTTGGAAATGAAACTTACCCATAAAAAGGCAAGCAAAACTTCTTTTTGCCCTGATGGAGACATACATTCATGAAACTGTGAGAAAAAGGGGAAATAGGGGCCACCAAGCCAACTGTAGGGGTAGTATTGATTCCATCCAAGTAAGTGTAGAAGCAGTTGCATGCTTCACATATTGATTTACAGATAGTTTGGAGGTCTTTAACTGTATCCTAAGCATAGTTTTTCCTGTTCAATTTCCCACCTTTGAGTCAAAGTTGAAATCACAGTGCTGAGTGGAAAACAGATTAATTAATTAATTAATTAAGGCCCAATTTTCTGGAAGAAACAAGCCCTAGCTGCCAGGTCACACTAAGAGAGCCCCTTATCTGAGAGATTATTACTTCTCCCATGTCAGGGTGTATTGTTCTGCTGTTGCTTTCTGCTTCTGGAGTGATGTTTGGAGCTTACAGGCTGGGTTTTCTTGGTTGGTGAATTCACTTCTGAAGGCTTGCAGCTCCTTGTCTAGAGAGCTGGCTTCCTCAGTCACATTCAAACTCACTTGGACTTTAAAGCATTCAACACCTTTTATTCTATGGAATGCTGTTAAAAAGGCTTATTAATGGTCAACTTTACAAATTATCCCCTAGGATTTTTTTCAAGCAGGAACTCTGCAGGATGAATTAAACCCCTGACCCGCCTTTTCCTAAGAAAAAGTTCTGATGAAATCTGTTTTCCTACAGGTTTGTGATTTAAAATTTGTGTCTGTGTACATTCCCATGAGTATAATGCAAGGGATTTGTTCTTACCCACTTTTTTACAAGGGAGGGAGTTTGGGCAGTAACTTGGAACTCCTTCCTCTTCCAAAATGTGCACAAAATAGGCAAAATTATGCATCAGTGCAGTCTTTTATTAGTAAAGTATTCCAGGTTCATTATCCTGTACATAACTGTAAAATTCTGTCTGTTAATCATTTTTAACAAGAATTGTTCCTGTGCAACAAATGCAAGATAGATTTTGTATTTGTCAGTACCCCTGAAAGCTATCTGATTTTCAGAAATAATTGGTGTTTACATTATAATTTCCAAGTCATAGTAATTTTATGTATTATATATATTAATATTATAAAAGATAATACTTGATTACTGCTCCAAAGAAAAATTACCAAAACATAAACAAAACAGACAGTCTGATTCTTAGGGGAGTAAACGAGAGGGTTTTTCCTATTCATTTCATGGGATCTGGATCAAGCCCTACATTACTGTTGCAGCAGGCTGACAGTCAAACATTATTAACACCAAGCTCCTCTTGTCCCTGTCTTGGCAGTCTGTACACATGCACAACAGTGCATCTGCAGAATGGTTGTTAGCACATATCATCTCTCACTGTGATTTACTTCTGTACCTCTGCTTTGTGAGTCAGCAGGATTAACTTTTGTAATTCATATCTCAAAACTCAGCTTTTCATTCTCTAGCTTTTTAAACTTTAAAACCACTGTATCCGTGTAATCTTATATTCCCCTATGCTTTTCTCAAACTAGTGTGAGATGACAGAGTGGATGAGAAGACCCCTGTGCAAGCTGTTTTATTTCCAACCCTTTATCATTAAATAACTATACCCCTTCTGTTCCAGTCTTTTTATGTTAAGCAATGCAAAAGAATTGGGCTTTGGTTACACTATGCATCAAGAAGCCCCTCCTGGCAGAAGAAAGCCCAAAACTGGCAGACTGCTTTCAGTACCAGTCATCATCTTTTTTGCTTTTGTTAGACTGTGTTCTCTACCACTGTAGGTCTGTCAGCCTCTAGACTCCTTTAATTAGCACATTTGGTAGGACCAGTAAAAATGTGATGAAATGGAGCTGCTTTGATGCCAAATCCTTTTCTTTTCCTTGTCATTTCATCTATGGCTCAACGCTTTTCATGTCTGCAGGAAACACTCACATATGCAGGTTGTGCTTGTGCCATTTATTTTCTTCAAGTAGGTCATTGAAAGATGTATTCCTGTCCTTCATATACCTGCCATCACCTCAGCTGAGGTGGTGGTGGTTCACTGACTCTACTTTTTATGGTGCACATTTTTGTGGTCCCTTCCCCTGTGCAAGATATGAACCAGGAATCAGTGAAAACAGTATGGGCACAATAATGTGAAATAAGTAACTTTAAACAGCAAATGAAGCAGTGGTAAATTTCCAGGTGTTGCCTTCAAAATAATGTGGTGAAAAATGGAAATGATTTCATATGCTGTCTTTTAAAAGCCTTCTCCTGCTGTTGGCTTGAGAATTAACCTTGAGAGAGATGTACTTGAGATGAAAACAAGCTCAGCACAAGCAGCCCAAAGCAAAGGAGGCCTTACACACCTGGTCTGTGCATGAACTTTGACACTTGCTCGTGATGACTGATGGACATTGCAGCCATCTAGTGCCTGGGTTGGGTCCTCTGTCCCCTTCCTCCCCTCCCAGTAATCAGCTGGGAGTACAGCTTCACTGGTGACACCAAACTGGGCCTGGGTGTGTCAGTGCTTGGTGTGATTTTACTTCCGAGCTGCTGATGTGTAGTCCCTGTCTGAAGATCCAGTAAATTAGCCGTAACTGATGGTTTGACTGCTCACAAATTAGTTCTTTAAAGTAAAACCATACTCCAAACATCAACATATAGCAGAAAAAAATTGCATTTTACTTACCGTGCTTTGCATTGAAATCCTCTTTCTGAAGGTTGTTGTGTGAGTTCATGGATGAATGAGTCCTTAAATGCATCACTGGGTATCTCTCCTACCTTGCCTTTTATATTTGCAGACTGCTTTGAAACTCAGTAGATTTGAATACTGTCAGTTCTTTAGTCAGGTCCAATAACAATTAGAGTTGTACTTTTTTGTTGGTTAGAAAGGAATTGGTTAATGGCCTAGCAGGTCCTTTTGCCTCATTAAAAATTTCCAAAGCTGCTTCTCAAGTCACTCAGCACCTTATGTTACAACTGTAGAGGTAGAAAGAACATGTGATATATAAAGAGTTTGTAACTTGCTTTCTGTGATTAAAACAAACCTGTGAATTTCCAAGCCAGAGAGGAAATGGTAGAATGATTTCCTTTGCAGCCTTTGTCACTCTGGGTGTAGCTGGATAACATGCCTGTAGTTCAGGCCTGGGAATAGAATGTCAGAATGTTCTTGTGAAATGAGCTGGCTTTGAAATAATTGCCCTTTCCAGGTTACTCTTTCAGTGTAATCCAGTCACAGCAGAAACAAAAACTGTGAGCACCAAATGTAATCAAAAGATGTAGTGTTGTTTTTTCTAACAATATTATAAAGTGGTAGGGTTTGTTTGTTTGTTTGTTTGTTTGTTTGTTTGGTTTTTACATTACTATCATATCTGCAATCTGATAGGGAAGCAGACTTCTTAGTAGCCTTCAGAAGCTGGTCTGTGCTTTTCACCCTGCCTTTGTCTGCCTCTTTCCCAGCCACTGAGCGGGACCCAGGCAGAAGCTAGTCACCATCTGGCTCAGCTCTGATTTGCCAAAGCAGTTGCTATGTGGTTTATTTGAAGTTATGACAGAATGCTGACTTTGGGCTCAATAACTTATTTCACTTCTGCAAACTGATGCTCTTTTGAACAGCACAACGAGTTCTGTGGGTGATACGTTAAAGAAGACATAGACCATGTGCCAGACATCTGGGGGGAAAAGGCTAAATATGTCAGACAGTGCATTATGTCATGCTCACAAGGGAGAAGTGAGAAGAGTGCTTTCCAAAATACGATCTGCAGTTTGGAAAATGATTCTCACAGTGTCATAAATGGACTATACAGCACACTTGGTTGATGTCTTTACTTCACACTGAAAACATTTCCTCCCGAGCTTCTGCAGCACCTCTTCAAGTCATGCTGTCTGTTGGTGTGATAAAGCGATTGAAGAGGAGGTGGCCTGGTGAAAATTTCAATTTGAGTTTGTGTTAGAAAGCTGTTAGTGATGGCAGGCAACAGTTAATGACACATCTGCTCCCTTTCTTCGAGCTTTGACATTGATGGAGTAACTGGGCTTGAGATGAGGCACCAAGCTGAAATTCCAAATCTGCTCATACTTATTACTTTGTAATTTCTGTTTACATCTGGTTTAAATTAGGACTGAAATGTATAGGACAGTGAAATTGTCTCTGTGCTTAGAGCTGGTAATTTTTACGCTAGTAACAGGTGTGTTTAAACAAACAATGGTTATGATCTTTGGTTAGGGTGTCCTGACTATATAATTGACCCTACTCCCAGTCTTGTATTACTTAGAAATCAGACCTGTTTGGGAATATTCAGTAATGGTTTTAACTGGATTGTCCAATTTCAAAGTTATTTTTGATAGAAGGGATTTCTGTGGTCAGATGGAGCTCTCATCCATGTAAGGTCAGTCTTCTCTGCAGCATCTCAGGGGTCAGGAGAATAATTTTTGGAGGGTGAGTGACAGCTTTGCCATGTGTGACTCAGACACTGTCTTGGTGCTGGGATTCTTGGTTTGCAAGTTGTGACACATGGTCTAGGGACAGCCTGGGGATGGTTCTTTGGTTTTGTAGCTGCTTGCTCCTTTAGAGGATGAAATATTCATTAGGACAAAATGAAAAACCTTTTCTTGCTGCTAGAGTGTTCTGTGAAATGTTGGATACACAAGCAAAACTTTCTACTTTACTTGCTTTTTGAACTCTTTCACAGACATATTTTAATTTTAGAAGAAGATACTGAGATATACTCACCTCATGATTAAAAAAAAAATAAAATCCAAACATATCCAGTGTATTTGGCTACAAAGTAGGAAGAAAACAAAGGCAAAGACTTAAATATGGGTAAAGCAGTACAAATGTGAATGATTGTGTGAATAAATACATAGAGAGGATGTTTGCATATAGCCAGTCCATATTGGTGCTATACAAATAGTGACAGCAGATGGTCTTTCATAGATGGTTAAAATATGCAAGGAATATTTTGTATGTAGTTCAGATGTATCCATAGCAGTATTTTGTGTGTGCTGGGTTAATCAGGTGAGGCCATAACCAGCTGGATTATGAAAACTGAATGTAAGTTATGTGAGGAGCCTCTTGTCACTCAGCTGGAGACACTGCCAAATTACCACTGCAGTGGGTGCTCCTCTTGCCTCTGGGCAGAGGCTGGCTGTCCTGTTCATAAGATTTGATTCTCTCTGCTGGTATTCCCCCACACCAGTAAATAAACCTCACCCAATAAATGGGATTATCTTTTTTCTTTCCCCCAGCTGCTGCTGTGTCTGTCGAACCCTGTCCCATGTGGCTGTGGAAGCCAGCAGGGAGCAGGCAGCATGTGCAGTTCCAGAGAAAAGTGTCCCCAGTCAGACCTCTCCAATGCCCTGGCTCTTAGAGCAGGGAGTTGGCAGGAGCTCCTCACCCTGCTGAGCACAATTACATCAAAATCTCATGAGGCAAAGTTCCTTTGATACTGCAGGGGAATTGGTGATTTTATTTTATTTCTTTCTGATCAAGAGATAAGGTGGTAAAATAAGAAAGACACTTGTCTTAAAAGTCCTTACCATCAGCTTCAGCTATGCTGGTACATTGTTTTCTCTGTGTACATGATGCTACTTCTCATCTCCAGATGTGCTCTTTTCTTGTCCAGCCCTGTTCCTATGATTGCGTGGTTGGAAAATGTGTTGTATGTTCTGTCCTCTGTTCCAGGGGAAGATGGTGAAGAAATAGCCTGCACTCAGAATGGACAGATGTACCTGAACAGGGATATTTGGAAGCCCTCCCCGTGCCAAATCTGTGTCTGTGACAATGGAGCTATTCTCTGCGATGAAATCCAGTGCCAAGACCTGCTGGAGTGTGAGAACCCCCAGGTGCCCCCAGGAGAGTGTTGTCCTGTGTGTCCCCATACACCACGGGATTTTGACCCCACCATTGGTAAGAGCCTGTTCTAATTTGAAAGGAGACACAGCCCAAAGAACTAGGAAACTTGTAATATGAAGTTCCTAATGCTGTTTTTATGGTGAAAATTTAAGTCTGAAAATAGTAGATTTCAACAACTTGGCAGTTATCATCCCATAGCTGACTCAAAACAGCTTGCTTTAGACTATAAGTCTGATATAAGCCCAAATGGCTTTACAGCTAAAAGGCTGATCTGAAATCTATCTTGATGTTTTAAGGAGGTTGAATTCTGGCCTTTTTGTGGTTCAGTTCTGAAACTGAAAGATAAGTACATATAATAAACATATTAAGATAAAAAATATATTGAATACATAACTGTATATAATAAGTACATTCTTTCAAATGCTCAGTTCAAGGACCCTCTAATAAATACAAAATGAGTAAATGTAAAATGTTTCCCCAAAATGAAAACATGGACCATTTTGTGAGATATAAAAGAAGCATGAAGTATTATTGACTTCTTATTTGCATCTTTTCTGTTATATTCCTTAAAGATTGTCTTTTCCAGTCCAGTTCTTCTTCCTGGAGAGACTTGGATAAAGAAATCCCCCCTCAATTTTCCTAAAATAATTTTTTTTACCTTGCAATTTAAAGCTACATCATACTGTGCATTGAATTTTTAGAGCTACATTCAATGTATAATATTTTTTCAGCAGATATGATTGCTGTTGATCCGCTTAATATTGGACAAAGTAGTGATAAAGACCAAAGCAGGGACTTGTGTAATTGAGCAGTGGAGCAAGAAGTGGTGAGCATTAATAAATAGTTGGTGCATCTTGCTCTGTTTTGGGAGGCATTGGGCCAACACCAGCAGGGCACACCCATACTTTAAAAGAAGTATGGATACATCCCCAAATTTCTTACTGTTATTTGAGGTATTTATAAAATATTCTTCTGAAGGATTTTTGTGGGCATGAGTGTGGCTAAATGGCTCTAAATGCACACCCATGGTAATGCAGGTGCTTTCTAAAAAAAGAAAAGGTCAAAAATCCCTCTGTGAGCTCTTTCTTCAGAAAAATACCATGTAATATGTTGTGGATCCATTAACAGTTATTGTTGGAATCAGTAATAAAGCTTCCCTTGACTTCCTGTCGATCATTAGGCCAGCATCTGACAATCCCCCACAAGATACTCTGCTTTCCCACAGTGTTTTTTGTTATTCTGTGCAATGAAGGAAAAGGCAGAGAATTGGAGGACGTTTTTGCACAGTGTTGTGATCCCTCACACCTGAGCTAGGGAATATGTGTGTCCCTGGAACTCCCCCAGCTCCCTGTAAGGAATGCATCCAGGGTCAGGGATGGCTCTAGTTGCAACACCTTCACTCAACTCTTACTGTATTCTGTCTCGGAGTAAAACCAATAATTTCTTCTATTTTCTTCTTTTGTCCTTTCTCATAGGTAGAGGAAGAAAGGTAAGATTTCCTTTACTTTTTCTTTTTTTTTTTTAATGTATTGCTACTCTTAAAAGACTCCCATGCATCTCCTTGAAGCATATCACAAAAGATATACATAATCTCTGTTAAAAACACGTAGTTCTTTCTTTTGGCCTTTCTTGGTGGCTTGGGAGATTGCAGTCCAAAAGAAAAAAAAATAAAAGTTGGGATGCAGGCAGAAATCCTGATCTTAATATAGAGAATCCCCTGGCTGAAAATCCCTGCAGTGTACATCAAAGGAATTCCAGTTGGAGCAGTTTGGTTGTGTCATCTCCAGCAGTGCCACGGGCTGAAGGAAGGGCCCATTCTGTCAGGAGATGCTGAGCTGTTAAAGCTTGCAGCTGGTTTTTGTGCTGAGCCTGAGCTGCCCGTGGGCAGGAGGCAGCACTGGAATCGTGTCCTTGCCCAGAGCCACGGTTCTGTGGGCAGCCTCTCTCATTGTGTGCAAGTAAACAAAGGGAAGACCTGTTCTTACAGAAGAAATTAAAAGGCATTCCCATAAATAGACTTCTAAGATAGTGAGCAACTGCAAGAAATAATTGAAATAACTTTGATGATAAGTACACGCACTCAAAAAGCTGAGTACTCTCTATGCAGAGGTGGTTTATGGAAATAAATAGACTGTACCCACTTTATTATTTATACTTGATAAGCAGGGCAGGATTTTTTTTTAATCTTTGCAAAGTCCTCTTTTTTTCCTTAAAAAAACAGTTAACACTGATAGGTCTAAACCCAGTTGTTTGATGTAACAGGAAATTATTGTCAACACATTCAGCTCAAAGAAAAGTCAATTGTCAGTTGCTGTTGTCCTTCACTCTGAAGCTATGCAATATCATTGTCTTCTGTCCCTAGGCTGCAGATGGATTTCTATATCCATGGACTTGCTGATAGATATTTTGATTTAGTATCTTGAAGAAATGGATTCTAAATGCTGCTCTAGGCTCTGTATTTCACATGAATCAAAACATCCAACAACAGATCTCCCAACGTATTTTGTAGCACTTTCTAGAAGTTCTAACAGAAAAGTTTCATTTTTTTTTAGTTTAATTCTTCTTTTAGACCGTATATTATGCAGCTAGGGGTAATGTTAATTTATGGCCTTCCTGTAATCAGTGTCCATAGTCATTAAAATAATACAGATTATTTGTCACACGTACTTTAATTTAGTCTTGTTGCATTTTTAAGGGCTTTTTATCACAGTCACAGGGATGGTATTGGTGAAACTGGTACTGTTAATTGTACTTGCACTTCTTTTCTGGCATCTGATGTTTTGGTATCTTTTTCCTACAGGGACAAAAAGGAGAACCTGGAATAGTGCCACCTGTAAGTCAGTATTTTCTTTATCCATCAGCACACCCTAGAAGTGTACATATTAGCGCTTTAAAACAGAATTGCAGTAATGAAGTAAATACAACAAAACCATACAGCCTAGGAATGAAAGGAGTGGAATGAAGTATGCTGTTTCATATATATAGTAACATTAGAAATTCCTGTTAGTTTTTATTTCTTCTGCCATAATCTTTGTTTTTCTGGTTACATTTTTGTAGAAGTGTAACGGTAAATTAGTATCTAGAGAGGGGTGAAATAAAATTTCATTATCTATTTATTCCTTTCTAGTGTGAAGACAAACATTTAAATAATCAATAACTTGAGCCTAAATCATTGTAATTCACTTATTTATTTAATCTTTTTTAGAGGAGTAGCGATACTTGTAAGATTTTGCTCACATTGCTAATAAAGACTCCAAGCTGGAAAAAGATAACCTGTGGAATTTATATTTACTACATTTTCCCCTCTTTCCCTGAAAGCCCTTTAATGTGTTTGGTTAATGCACCGCCTTGCTATTTGCTTTTCAGTGACTGATTTTCTGTAGGGCAGTCAGGACAAATGCAGCCATGACGTGTGCTGACTTCCATTTATATTCCCTGCTCTAGGTTTCCGGCATACGAGGCCGCCCGGGACCAGCCGTGAGTACTTTTTTGATCTTCTGCTTCCCTGATGAGGCATCTGGCACTTTCTGCCATGTCTGGTTTGTGTTGTGAGGGTGATGTGAAGGATGTTCCACGCCTCAGTGAGTGTTATCTGTACAGCCACTGGCTTTGAGGAGGCGAGAAGATGATTGTCAGGGCAGCCCATGGCCAGAGTGAATGTGATGCCTTGGGAAGGCTGACCTGAAACAGAGACTGGACAGAGCTGGAGAATAAAGTGGATATTTATTGAAAGGCCTTTAGGGTATCTTGGGCAGGGCAAGAGCCTGATCAAGGCTACACCCAAGGTGGGCTTAAAATGGGCACAAAATGGACTACCAGACATGAGGTCTCACACTTTAGTAAGTTTTTGTCCATTTGCATATTGGGGTTTAATTGTCAAATTACAGCTTTTGGTTGTGAAGTATCATCCTTCTTGTTTTCTCTCTTCAGTCCACCCTTGTTTATGCTTTTGGGCCTGAAAGTTGTACTCATTGTCCTTGGTCTCCAGCAGGAAAGGGATTTGTTTGGTCCACCTACTCTGTGAAGAGAGCTGAGTGACACTGAATATGATGCTCAGAACCACACCCCTAGACATCACAGAATCTGAAAAACATGAGAGCTAAAACCTAAGGCATCAAATGAATATGTGCTTGTAGCACATGGACATCTGAGATCCCTTAGTGCCAGATGCTGGGGAATGCCTCTCCAGCAGGGCCCAAGCAGGAGCAGGAGGAGCTGTAGGATGCTCCATGCTGTGGCTGAGCACAGAGCAGTCCTGAACTAGCAGGAAGGGTGTCTCAAATCTGTACTCTGCATGAAGAACCTCCAGTATTCAGAAGGCTTTGCTGGGTTAACCTGTGGAGCACATGGGAGATGAGACCATTTTGTAGATCTCTGCATTATGGTTTTACTCCCTTCAGGCAATGTACAGTTGAGAAGAAATATTGAATACTTGGTGATTATAGCTGTTTTCTTCATGATGGTGTAGAAAAACTCCCACAAGTTAATTTTCAAATAAGCATTATATTTCATATTTGCAGACCTTTATTAGTCATTAAGTAGTTTAAAAGAGACTTAATATTTCTGATCTTTCTTTTAGGGACCTCCAGGCTCACAAGGTCCACGAGGAGAACGAGGACCAAAGGGAAGACCTGTAAGTTATTAAATATCTCAGAAATAAATTACCTGAAGCAACCTCAAAAGATTAAATGGCTTTAAACTGTCTCTGTGTCTTCTAGAGTTACCAAAACTCCTCGTATTTTCCAGGAATCAGGTAACATACAGGAAAACATTTCTATTTCATCATTGCTTGGATAGACTGAAACCTGAATATTTTGAGAAATGGACAGAGGTTTAGCAGTAATTCCACCAAAGCCATACTTCCTCAACAAACATTCTCAGACAGAACTGGAACATCACGTTCCCTTGATTAGAACTTGATAGTTTGCTGGTGACTGCTGTGCAGCAGGAGCCATGTGAGCTGTGTGGCTCAGAGCTCTGCAGAAGAGACAAAGCTCAGAAGTTAGCAGGAGTTAATATGTGACTATATTTGTTGGTATGCTGGTGAATAATGTAACCAGGATTGCTCAGTGGAAATAAAGACATCATAAGGGAATTTCGGTGTCTGCATGTGGAGAACCACAGAAAGGCCAAAAAGGAGTGCTTGAAAATACCCCAGATGACATGTTCCTTTTGAAAAAGCTAGGTCGAAGAGCAGAAGCTGCTAAAAGCAGATTTGAGAGTTGAATCATTGTAATTTCAATGTGGATATTTTCCTATCCCTCAGGGGAGAGCAAGCCAATACTGAGGTTAGGCATAGGCCTGAACCAGACTCCCTTGCCCTGTTTCCAGTGTGTGCCTGTTGTCTGTAGCTGCTAATGACGTGGTTAAAGCAGTGCAGGAATTGTGTAGCCTCTTTGAGATGCTTCCCAAGCCACTGCTGCTCTTCAGATCCCCAGAAGACATTTGTCAGAAGAATGAGTGTCAAAATGCTTCATAGAACTCTGGGAGCAGTTGTGCAGTCTCGGGGTGCACAGAGAAATCTTGACTTGTGTTTTCTGAATGAGGCTGTGTCTGAAGTGCTTTCCTAATGTGCAGTATTGTCAACGAGACACTAAAGAAATTCTGATTCCCTGCCATGCATCCCTTGTGTCTCTACAGAGAGGTGGCCACAAGCACCTAAAATCCCAAAAGGCTGCAAATGGCTTTGAGTCCTTCTGACACAGGTTATTATTCTGCTTTCAAGGAATAACAAAGGATTGAGAAGCAGTCAGCTCCTCTGCAAACGTTCTATCAGAGGTTCTGATGAGCTGTGCATATGCCAGAGTGTGGGTCTGAGACCAAGAGCTCTCAGAGACAGTGACTCCTAGTGCAGGGGGGTTATTTCTACTTGTGGAAAAGTAATATTAGCTCACACCTGCAGCTTGTATTATGAAAAAAAAAATCCTCTCATGGAGCAGATAACCTTGTACAGACTGCCTTTGTAAAATTAATCTGGATAAATATGTTACTGACTGGGGACATCACTAATGCACTAAGCACATTTCCAAGCTGTTTATTTATTTCTTCAGATTGCTTTTTGTTGTTCTTTAAAGGCCCCTCCTGACTAGTGAGCAGACAGAACTCAACCTTGCTGTGGATCTCTACCTTTTACAAAAGCCAGACCCTTGGAAGTAACATGAATGCAGGAATATTAGCATATTTTTTTACACCAGGTTCTTTGTTAGGGTAAGAGTGAGAAACAGCTGGAGAATAGTATGTCTGCATTTTCAGAATGCATCTTGGGAGGGGGACTTTGGAGCATGATGACATTTTAGTTGTTAACAAATGGTCTTTTGAAGACAGAAAACATATGAATGGTTCTGAGGATGTCCAAGTTTGTTTTTCTTTCCACATGGATTTACACTCAATTTTACTTGCAGTAGCAGTTTAAGTAGATAGAAGTTTGGGAGTGTCCTACCATGAGCTGCTTTTTCCTTTTATTTTATTACAAGCAAAACCTCTAATTGTTTCCTGACCTGCAGCAGTGGTGGGCCAGAATGAGAAAATTGCGTGTTTAAATGGTGCCACCTCGTGGCTTTTATGAGAATGCCTTTCCTTTTCCTCTTAGTTTTTCTTCCTTTTTTTTTTT
>WEIU01022698.1:426319-444818 GCA_013389925.1 Aegithalos caudatus | reverse complement strand
CTTTTTTAAAAACTTACTCTCATCGAACTGGTGAAAGAAAACAAAAGAGCTTTTTTTTTTTCCCATATATATAAACATATAAATACCGTAAAATAAATAAAATTATAATCAGTATTTTATTTAAACCCCACCAAACTAGTTTTATACCACTAGTTCATTGCTACCTACAAAATACAAACATGGATTTTGATGACTTTTTGATTTTGAGGCATGCAGATGAATTTTTGCTCTTGAAGCAGCTTGAGTTTTGGTGACCAAAATGTAGGTTCTTTTTCTAAAAAGAAATTTAAAAACACCTTTTTCTCTCTTAAATTTTATTACGGTATCTCATGTGAGTATTGGAAACTGGTAATCCTGCAGACTTGACAAATTCTTTATAGGCAACTGTGATTTTGTGGTTTTTTGTTTTTTGTTTTTTTTTTCCCTTCTCTCTAGTGCTTAGCCTTTTTTTTCTTTTTGTATTGAGAACAAACAAGGTATCTCATTCTTCTCCTCCCTGGGACAGTAAGCATTTCAGGTTTTATAATAGATATCTTTAAGAATGAAGCTTTGGGCTAAAACCTGCTGCCATCCAACATGCACATTTCTTCTCATTTGTTCAGAAAGCCATCTATTCACAGCTCCTTCTGTGAGCCATACTAGTTCAAACCATGCCACTTGAGACATAAATTCCACTGAAATGTGTTGCAGACACAGTCCTCACCTCATGGAAATCCCAGAAATCTGTTACTTGTGTTTGAAAAGATGACTCAGTGAGCCAGGCTTCTAAAATTTTATGTTTAAGGATCCTTGAAACAGAGGAGCTCATTACATAGTCTAAAACTTTTCCTTGCCTTGGTCAAGCATTTTAGTCAAATGAAAAAAAGTAGTAACAAGCACTTTAAAATCTGTATTTATGACTGAAGCATCTGTATTGGTCCCATTACTACTCATTTTGTTCCACTAATGTTTTATTAGCTGCCTCCATATTTAATTTTAGTTCTTATGTGAGTTAAATTGAATTCAGTTTAGGAATTAACCTCTAACCTATTCTGTAAATACCTACTAGAGGTGACTTCAACACCAGGTAACTTTCCCTGCTTTATGGACTTATAATTTGTTGAGAATTCAGCAGTGGTTCATGATGTCAAGTAAGCTGTAAAAATCCAGCATTACTCTGGAGTTTCCTAAGCCTCTGTGTATATTTGCACTTATGTGAGCTGTACACATTTTAGGAGTGAATTAACTTTGTTCTATATGGTGTGCAAAGCCAAAGAGTTTTTCAGGAACAGTGTACTCTAGAATGGAATGATAGGAAGCCTGAGTTTCTAAAAAAGCCTGTGACAGAAATTACTGCAGTTTACCTAAGTGTTGGATTCATGATTAATTTCAGTCAGTGCTTCTGATCTAAAGGTGGGAACGGACCTTTAGGGATGTTGTTTTGTTTGAAGAACTTTCTGTAGAAATACAGATTTATCCCAAAGAGGCAGGTGTTTGCCAGTTACAATGATTTCAGTGAATACCTTTGCACACTGCTGTCATCCCTGATTTTTTTGTAGGGTCCTCGTGGTCCTCAAGGGATTGATGGGGAACCTGGTATCCCTGGCCAACCTGGTGACCCTGGTCCTCCAGGGCATCCCACTCACCCAGGAGCAGATGGAATAAGCAGGGTAAGTTTTTTATTTGCTCTGGCTGAAAGTTGGAGCAGATCCACATGATATAAATGGTGCCTTGCCTTTGGTTCTGTGACCATGGAATGCTGTGCCTACACTTCTTGTCTCCCAGTCATGAGGGGCAGCAACTTGTGGCACTGCAAAAACTGCTGAGTATGAGAAACTTGGGAAAGAATCATCTAGCAAAGCCAAACTGCCCTAATCTAGAACCACCATGAGGGTTCTTGTACTTGCACCAGCCAAGGGCAACAGTACAGAGGAAATGTGTGCACCAAATTAGGAATATAGAAAAGTGAAAATTAAGATAGGTGAATTATACAAATGAGAGAAACTAAAGAGTGGTTGGTTATACTTCTTGCTGGAATTATTCAGATAAATGCTGAGAAAATTAAGTAGGAAATTGTTTGTGAAAGCAATGCTAATGAGCCATAGATANCTGGTGAAAGAAAACGAAAAGGCTTTTTTTTTTCCATATATAAACATATAAATACTGTAAAAAAAATTATAATCAGTATTTTATTAAAACCCCACCAAACTGGCTTTATACCACTAGTTCCTTGCTACCTACAAATACAAACATGCATTTTGATGACTTTTTGATTTTGAGGCATCCAGATGAATTTTTGCTCTTGAAGCAGCTTGAGTTTTGGTGACCAAAATGTAGGTCCTTTTCTAAAAAGAAATTTAAAAACACCTTTTTCTCTCTTAAATTTTATTACGGTATCTCATGTGAGTATTGGAAACTGGTAATCCTGCAGACTTGACAAATTCTTTATAGGCAACTGTGATTTTGTGGTTTTTTGTTTTTTGTTTTTTTTTTCCCTTCTCTCTAGTGCTTAGCCTTTTTTTTCTTTTTGTATTGAGAACAAACAAGGTATCTCATTCTTCTCCTCCCTGGGACAGTAAGCATTTCAGGTTTTATAATAGATATCTTTAAGAATGAAGCTTTGGGCTAAAACCTGCTGCCATCCAACATGCACATTCCTTCTCATTTGTTCAGAATGGCATCTATTCACAGCTCCTTCTGTGAGCCATACTAGTTCAAACCATGCCACTTGAGACATAAATTCCACTGAAATGTGTTGCAGACACAGTCCTCACCTCATGGAAATCCCAGAAATCTGTTACTTGTGTTTGAAAAGATGACTCAGTGAGCCAGGCTTCTAAAATTTTATGTTTAAGGATCCTTGAAACAGAGGAGCTCATTACATAGTCTAAAACTTTTCCTTGCCTTGGTCAAGCATTTTAGTCAAATGAAAAAAAGTAGTAACAAGCACTTTAAAATCTGTATTTATGACTGAAGCATCTGTATTGGTCCCATTACTACTCATTTTGTTCCACTAATGTTTTATTAGCTGCCTCCATATTTAATTTTAGTTCTTATGTGAGTTAAATTGAATTCAGTTTAGGAATTAACCTCTAACCTATTCTGTAAATACCTACTAGAGGTGACTTCAACACCAGGTAACTTTCCCTGCTTTATGGCCTTATAATTTGTTGAGAATTCAGCAGTGGTTCATGATGTCAAGTAAGCTGTAAAAATCCAGCATTACTCTGGAGTTTCCTAAGCCTCTGTGTATATTTGCACTTATGTGAGCTGTACACATTTTAGGAGTGAATTAACTTTGTTCTATATGGTGTGCAAAGCCAAAGAGTTTTTCAGGAACAGTGTACTCTAGAATGGAATGATAGGAAGCCTGAGTTTCTAAAAAAGCCTGTGACAGAAATTACTGCAGTTTACCTAAGTGTTGGATTCATGATTAATTTCAGTCAGTGCTTCTGATCTAAAGGTGGGAACGGACCTTTAGGGATGTTGTTTTGTTTGAAGAACTTTCTGTAGAAATACAGATTTATCCCAAAGAGGCAGGTGTTTGCCAGTTACAATGATTTCAGTGAATACCTTTGCACACTGCTGTCATCCCTGATTTTTTTGTAGGGTCCTCGTGGTCCTCAAGGGATTGATGGGGAACCTGGTATCCCTGGCCAGCCTGGTGACCCTGGTCCTCCAGGGCATCCCACTCACCCAGGAGCAGATGGAATAAGCAGGGTAAGTTTTTATTTGCTCTGGCTGAAAGTTGGAGCAGATCCACATGATATAAATGGTGACTTGCCCTTGGTTCTGTGACCATGGAATGCTGTGCCCACACTTCTTGTCTCCCAGTCATGAGGGGCAGCAACTTGTGGCACTGCAAAAACTGCTGAGTATGAGAAACTTGGGAAAGAATCATCTAGCAAAGCCAAACTGCCCTAATCTAGAACCACCATGAGGGTTCTTGTACTTGCACCAGCCAAGGGCAACAGTACAGAGGAAATGTGTGCACCAAATTAGGAATATAGAAAAGTGAGGATTAAGATAGGTGAATTATAAATAACAAATGAGAGAAACTAAAGAGTGGTTGGTTATATTTCTTGCTGGAATTATTCAGATAAATGCTGAGAAAATTAAGTAGGAAATTGTTTGTGAAAGCAATGCTAATGAGCCATAGATACAGACAAGGTATTCTGCAAATCTTTTTCTCCTCCCCCTTCCATTGGACACTAATTATGGTTGATAATTAAATACATATTTGAATTTGTCAACTGCATTCAGTTATGCATTTATTGGTGTTTTGATACCTGCTTTGATTTCTCATTCTGATGTTACTGTAAAGAATAGTTATAGTGACAAAAATGTGCAATATTCATGTTATTCATGCAGTAGCTTGCAACTTTGGGCAGCACTTCATGACTTAACCACATTTCCCAACAGTTCTGAACCCAGCAGAAGCAGCCCAAGTAAATATCTTCAGCACACTGGAATCTCTTAGAATCACAGTGCCATAATGGGTGCTAAGCCATTATCCCACATAGAATTCCACAGAAAATATGGAAGAACGTTTTGGCTGGAATTCTAAGATATGTTTTCTTTGTACTCCTGTCTCTGAGCTCAGGCAATTTCCAGCCTTTAGAAAACATGTTTGGGGACCAGTCTAATGAGGAACTAGCTGTAAATGTTGGGAGATGGGAATCTGTGTTTCATCTGTTGCCTGTTCTCAGCCCCTTTAAGTTCTGGCCTGCCATGAATGAGGCTCTGGCTCTGAATGAAGCAAAATAACACTCTGGATTTCAAGTATTTGCTTGCATAAGAAGGAGGGCACTGAAGTTTCTCCCTAGCTCATTGGGCTCTGTGAATTGATAGGAACATCAGTGGCTTTCAGCTCTGCTGGATAAGGCCAAGATGCTTAAAAATTCTAATTTGTCATCATGAAATCAGTTACATTTCCATTTGTCTTAAGATATTTCTGAGCTTGAAGCATGGTAAGTGAAAAAAAAAAAGCCTCAGAGGACATGAAGGAATATGGCAGTTTTTGGTTTAGATTTGTAGGTCATGAAAAAACATAATTAATTTAGTGCGAGGCTTTCTTCTTTTTAGGTCATGTTACACTTGTTTAATATTAAAGTGGAAATAGAATAATAAGCATATTATGTAGTCACATGGTCTTTGAAGCTTTAAACACCTCAAAATTGCAGGAAAGTCAAATTTTGTTAAACTGCAAAAGCAAGGTAAATAATGAAGATATGATTGCGTGGAATTTTGACTCACAAACCATCACAATGACAGCTAAAATCACCCATCTTATTTTTCCAGCCCTTTTCAGCTCAGATGGCAGGACTGGATGAGAAGTCTGGACTTGGCAGTCAGATGGGCCTGATGCCTGGTGCAGTGGTAAGATCATGTTATCCCTGTTCTGTAAGAGAGGCTGCAAGTAGCATGTGTGTCCAAAATCCCAAAAGGGAATTCATCCTCTACAGCTTCCTGTGCCTCTAGAACCTGGATGTACAGTATATTCTAGTAGAGTTTTGCACAGTACCTGGGGGAAATGTTTTTCTGCTAAATGACAGCTTCTTCTCCCACCTCTGTCTGTCTCCCTGAAATACAGCAGCTACTAACAGTAAGGTACAGGAGAAAAAACAGCTCCTCTTGAGTCACTGCAGAGTGACTGAAAGTTGTCAGGTATAATACAAAGTAGAATAATCAAATATGTAATTTCTTTTCACATGTGATATTGTCAGGAATTTTTTTGTAGTAATTAAAAAAATTACATCCAAAACCAGCTCTTAACTCAAATCTGTGCTTTATTATTTCAAGGCAGACTTCCTGTTTCTCCAGTGGGCCGAGTTTTTTCATTGGTGTCCAACACTGTTTAGATATACCCTTTATTTTGAGTGCACTGGGGTCTTAATGGTAACACTGAAATTTCCTACTGTCTGTGAGAGATGTTTCATCACCCTACGTTTTCACTTCTGGAGCTCTTGGGATTGTTTCTTATTAATACCTCTCCTCACCTTTGGTGTCTTGGAAATACTGTTACCTTCTCTGCTGATATTTTTAACATCCATTCTGAAAGAAAACCTTGTTTAGTGATTGTACTGCCCATGAGTTTTCCCACCTGAATCTTATCCAAGTCCCCACTAGAAGCCTTCAAAATCACTTCCAATACCATACAAAAGGTTCTAAAGATATTTTGATACTTAAGACTTCTGCTGTGATTTCTTCAAAGAACTTTTTGACGAATGTCTCTCTTCAGTGAATTTGCTTTCTGAACATAAAATTATTTGTTCCACAAGTCTGTCCTACTTTTTTGCTTTCATTGTTTTGCTTAATCCTTTCACTCAGTTTTTCTCAAGGGGTTGCATCTCTTGCACCACTTCTTCTCTTATCATTCTCAAATATGATTCAATTTAATGTTAATGTATCTATGGCCTTACACAAAGTCTGCTAAAGTCAGTTGGCACTCACTTTTCTTTGGATTGATTCATCATGTTATGTGACATTATTTTTTCCTTCTCTTGTGAACTGGGTAACTGACAGCTGAAAGACTGTTTTGTTTCTAACGTTCATTAGGTTTTTTTAAATGGCCCACTGCTAACTCTTCTACATTTGCTTTGTAAAAATTAGTAAAAAAATACTGAATTTTAATAGACATAAGTCTTGAATTTCTGTCAAAATGAATGGTTGTCTGTTATAGATATTTTTGTATTTCTAGAACTAAGATAAGCACTTACTTTCAAACAAGATAATGTTTATTTCATGTTACAAGTTATAATTAGGTTTGAGATTGTTCTTAAAAGTTCCATGTCACTTTCTAAGGGACAATCTGAGTTTTGTAACTAACCACAGTGATTTGGAAAGCTCTTTTGGTGGTTTGTATGATACATTTAAGCATCTCTTTTCATTACTGCTTTTCAGCTCATGAGTGAGAACAAGAAGATTAATTTATTTTGTCATTGATTCCATTATGAGATTCATCTGAGTAGTGACATTCCCTTCAAGTGAAGACTATTTCCCCCAACTCTTATTTTGTTACTACATTTTTTTCATGGAGCTAGACAGTTTGGTTATTGTGATTCCAGAGACTGTGAGGTTTCAGGAAGAGCCAAGTCCATATTTTCAGCTGCTAATGACATTATGCTCCTGTGGCTTTTGGACTTTGAAGATTTCATTCAGCACGTGTTTGTGTTTCATAACACCAGTTTTCTGAGTAGAAACCTTTCATGCTGTAGAAATGTTGGTGGTCACTATCAGGCCATTTTGCTCTTTGTAGGATAAATGTTGCTTGGGAAAGTTTGTTTTCCAGAGTGTAACAAGTTGTGTGTTCAACAGGGTCCAGTGGGTCCAAGAGGTCCTCAGGGTCTCCAAGGAAAACAAGTGAGTGCTTCACCTCAGGGGATTTAACTGGCCAGAGCTGAAGGCAGAGCTCGTAGTGAGTGGGGTTTGTGCTTCTCTGGGGCTGTGTCCATCCCCAGGGACTTGTGGCTGAATGCACCTTCATCCAGAAGGGAATTTAAACAAGGGCTCTGCTCCAGATGGACTCTACACACAGGAATTCCCTCCAAAAGAACAGTTTATTAGGTCTTTAACAGGGTTTTAACCCAACAGGGTTTTTAATGAGTGAGCAGCAATGAAAATGGAGACTATTCTGGTTTTGTTATTGGCATGGTGTTAAGTTTCCAGTGGGGTTTGTGTATGGCACAGGATTTATCTACAGCTTGAGGGGTTTTAGTGTCCAACTTTCACTCATATGGAAATGTGAACTGAATTAGAATCCAGACTCTCTCATAGGCTGTGATTTTTCTGGTCATGGATTTTAAATTATATCGTTATAATTGCTTTTGGAATTTGTAACTGTATAAATCTTTGGTTAATTTTAGGGTGGTGCTGGCCCCACAGGCCCACCTGGTGAACCTGGGGATCCAGGACCTATGGTAAGACCAATAAATGCAAACATTTCTACAATAGAATTTCAAATATGCTATACTTTTTTTCTTTCAGAACAGAATTTTTGTCATGTTGTTTCAGCTGAAACTATTAAGTAACTTCAGTGAAGAGTTGTGGTGTTCAAAGCACGTTGTCCTGGATCAGTGAATTTGAGTTGTTTTCAATGAGAATAGCAGTGATTATATTAGAAACAAGCATTCTGATTTTTCTAGCACAGGCCTGAGGATGGTTAGGCACTTGTAAAACCATACCTGATAGTGTAAAAGGGATAATGAGAATATATCTTTGGAGGCAACAAAATGATTCAAAAGTAAAAAACAAGAGCCAGAGATTTGAAGCAACAACAACTGTGTTTTTTAATGGTTTGGGTTTTTTTTTCCTAAAGCACCCATCCTGTATTTTCATATAATATAATGCAAGTTTTCTAGGGCCAAGATGGTTAGAAAGATCACAAAATTGAGCAAATGTGCTTAGGCATAAGATCTTACTATTTCTACATCTGTTTTTGTAAAACCAGACTATGAAATGGAGTAAATAGATATTTAAGTGATGGCTAAACTGACCTCTCAACAAAGAAATTTATTTCTTAGGGGCCAGTTGGTTCTCGTGGACCAGAGGGACCTCCGGGCAAACCTGGTGAAGATGTAAGTTTGTTATTCTTTGTAGCTTGTTTTATTTTTAATAAAACAAACATTGGCATCTGTGAGACAGTGACTAACCAGCAGATGTGCTTGTTCTAACTACTATTGTCTGCTTTGTAATTGTACTCCTCATTAAATCCAGCATCACAATTGTGAATCTTGGCAACCATTTCCCAACCCCTCCTTTCTCTTCCTTACGTGTCATCATCAGACCTAAAGTCTAAGCACCATCTCTATTTCTTGCCTCAGTAAGTTCTTAACTGAGATAATCTCTCTTGAAATCAAACATAATAATAAATCACAGGGGCTTTCTTGGAGGCATCTCCTCTCTTTTTGAATTACATGTTGTGTTAGAAGAGCTGTAATGGCAGCATACAAGTGTGTCTGGACAAGATCCTGTTTAATTTCTTTTAAAAAATGATACTTGATTGTCTTCCTAACTGATTTTTCCTTTATCCATATGCATATACATATATATGTAAAATGTATGTTTTATATATACTGTATGAGAATATATGTACTGCTCAACAGTAGCCTAAGACCTTACTGGTAGGTGTATATAATTTGTTTGTACATTACACTAAATCCATCTGAACTGTAATTTATAACTTGGAAATTAATTAGAAAACTGCAGATGCCATTTTAGTATAGAAATTAATTGTGTACCAGCTACCTTCCCATTAAACTGCACAAGGCTTTTTAAGAATCCTTGGCAACAATTAACTCTCAGTGCAGGGAAGTCAAATCTTGACACTGCTGTAAGAACTTCCCCCATTTCCATTGTTTGGGTATCTTTAATTGCATTTGTAAAACACTTCGCCTTCTCTCTGACCTGAAGCTATTTTTGTGAAGCCTTTCATATTCCTGCATCCTGGTGTCCTGGGTGTATTTGAACTGATTGATGCACGTAAAGGAATATTTGGCTGTGACTGGAGGGCTTTGATTCATCTTTAAAATATACTTGTTTGGTTTCACCATATTATTTTTCCTATTGCAATATACCGAAAATAGTCACTGTCCTGGAATGAAATTGCACACCTATTAAAACATTTAAACAGAAGGAGAGTCACAAGCTACAATGCAGGTAGTTTTAAATTACTGTTCCAGTGGGAAATAGCAGCAATTTGATGCTTTGTGGGAAGATGACTGCAAGTTGCCTCATTAATTCCCAGGAAAACCAGGTGGCAGCACCATCTCTTGATGACATTCTGGGCTCAGGCCTCAGTTTTCCCAGTTCTTGGTTAAGAACCCTTCATCAGTTAATGTGTCTAATACACATTTGCTAGGCACAAATGCAGTAGATTTATGTCACTGACATTGTTACAGCAAAGAGAGGATGCACAATGCTGATGTGAATGTCCTCATTTGTTTAAATGGAAGAAGAATACAAGAAGTCCACTTTCAAATCTCCTGTTTTAATGTGTTCCTTGCTTTTTCTGTTTCCTTAGGGTGAACCTGGTAGACCAGGACAATCCGGTGAGCCTGGATTTCCAGGATCTCCAGTAAGAGCATGATTATTTAATTTTTAGCAAAAAAATCATATGTCATCATATGATACTGGTTCCTTATTGCTTCACCCTGATGTGACTCATTAGTATTGCTTTTAAATATGAGTGCAAAGCTCTGCCATTCAGTATCTGAAGTCCTTGTCTTAGCTCACTCCTAGGCTCCAGAGCAGTGTTTGCTTTGTTGCTGAGAGGATAACTGTTATCTGAGATTTCTGTTCTAAACTCATATCACCAATATTCTGACACAAGGGACTTACCTCTCTTCTGTTAGCCTTAACAGAGAAACTTGGTAGGAAGCTAAGTGCAAGAGAGCTTTGGTTTAATTGCTGAATGTGTTTTGGTAGAAGTTGTTTATCATGTTTCTGGTGTGACATATTCTGAAAGAACAGGTACAGTTTCCAGGTCTGAATTTCTATTTAATTTTAAATGATTGCTCTGAATTTTGATCTCAGCTTTTAATTAATATTTGTCCATATTAACCCTCAAAACTTGACCTGCCACTAATTTCATTACTTTTGTTGAAATTTGAAGTTTGATCACACAAAAATATATGATAAAGCTTTTGATGTCAGTGAAAATGTGTATAATGCTGAGAATAACTTCAAGGCTATATCATCTGTGAGCTGCTCAAATGCTGTTCCTCACTATGAAGAAGGTGAAGGAGTGTTAGCAATATTAGTACTGCTGCTGCCCTTATCCCTGTTAGTACCATTACTGCTGGGTTTATCTGCAGAATCGGGATTGTATTTGGTTTTTTTTGTTTTCCTTTTTCCTACCTAGGGCCCTCGAGGCTTTCCTGGTGCCCCTGGTCTCCCAGGTCTGAAGGGTCACAGGGTAAGAGACAAGGTTTTCCTCCTGATTTATCCTGATATAGATGATATTTCCTGGCAGTTTCAGAATGAAGATTTTTCTTTGTACCTGTACAGAATCTGCCTACAATACAGATGAGGCAGCTGTAGCAGAATTACTGACATTTGAGAGAAAGAGGCCTTGCTATTCCCCTTTAAGCTGACCTCTGTATTACATGCTCCAGTGCTTTCTTCACTCTATTTTCAAATGATCTGGGAATCTGGAAGGAGCTTGCATGAGCCCTGCCAAGCTTCAGGAGGCGCAAACCTGACAGTTCTCTCACTTTGTTGGCAAGCCTTGCATGAGGGTGGGGAACTTGAGGGGTGGATATGTTTGCAACATGGAGTGATTACAAATTACCAAGTTTTCTGGCCAGAATTTTACTTCAGGGAGGAATAAATTGGTTTCCTATGGCTCAGAGCCTTGTCCTTGTTGTTTTAGGATTTTTTTTTAAACTTTCTTGTTTTAAAAAGGAAACCAAATCCAAGGAAATGTACCTTGTACAAATGGTTTCCATTTAGGAAATGTTTAAAAACTTTATTCCATCTGTTTTTTTTCTTCTCTATTTTTTTTTTCTTTTCTTACTCTTACCACCTCAGATCCATTCTTAATACTTTAATATCAAGTTACTTTAACAATAATAGTAGGAGTGCTCTCTGTGTGTACATATATGAATACAATTTCTTTGTATTTTTATAACTTACAGGGATTGAAAGGACTTGACGGTCCAAAAGGTGAAATTGGAGCTGCTGGAGCAAAGGTATTTTTATGGCCCAAACAACTAAATGATTAAGCATGTTCCATGTAATACCAAGTTCTTGAAAGGAAGGAGATCTTTTTGAACACAGCTTTGTACCCTCTCTGACCTTTATAGGGGGAGAGAGTTCAATAGTGCCAGTCCCAACTTCAGCTGGGGCTGCTTTGGGCCTGTAAGGGATTACTGGGTGAGCTGAGTGCTCCGTGTGTGACACACACACTGAAGACAGCAGAGTTTCTTAACAAAGGGCCCATGCACATTTTGCAGTTTTCCACTTGGACAGTTCATGGTTCTTGTTGGCTCCATGTGACCAAGTTGAACATATTTTAATATAATCAAATAAAGCAATGCATAACTAAAACCTGACTCTCCTCTTTCAAATTATGATTGGCTCAAAAGAAATAGACATTAGAGAGGAGAGGGAATATATTTTAATCAAACTGACTATTTTATTAGTTTATTCTCTTAGAATTTTTGATACCCATTGGCACTGCACCAGTCTTACAACTTCATATCAAAGCAGTGGTAACACAGGATAGCCAGCTGGAGTCAGTCCTTTCAACATAGGTTAAAAGATATTTTGAAAGAGCATAGTGCACTTTTTTCAGGCTTTTCTGCTTTCATCAGTGCTGATGCTGAAACATTTTTGGCCTGGCATAAGTAATAATTGAATGTGGGAAAGAACTATTCCTTTAGATGAAAACACATAGTAAATGAAGTGAATCTTCCAAAATCTAGGTTTAAATGTGAGTAGTTAAGGAGAGTTTATGTAAGGAAAGATTTCTTTCCCAAGATTGCCTACCACTTTCTGTGGAGGCAACAACATCAGCAGTTCTGGCAGAGAACACAAACACTGAGAACCCATGAAGATGGCATTTCCATCAGTGTGGGGAACAGTGTCCTTGCTGTGTGTGATGCACACAGGTACCTGTGCAAATCTGCCCCTGAGATCCAGCACAGGCACAGAGGGCAGGGGTGAGATGTGACTCAATTTTCCTTTCCCCCATTTCTCTAATTCTGTCATTTCCTTTCCTTTCCTAGGGAGAGTCCGGACCGACCGGAGCCATGGGTCCAACGGGTCCTCTGGTGAGTGTCACATGCACTGGGTATTGCAGAAGTGATTGTAAACACTGCTGCTACTGGGAATTTCAGGGCTTTGGTGCCTGTGTTTGAGCCATGGAGATGAACCTTCTCTTCATGAAAGCTTCATTTTCTATTACTGACAGTGAATTTGGTCCACTGTAAGCTGTTCTTCCCCTCCATTCACAGACATAGGTAATGATGATAAATCAGAAGCTCAGCAGAGACTTGGCTGTAGGTGTGGTGATAGTTTCCCAATTCATGTATGTGTAGGGCGATAGTTTTTTTTATTTTTTACATGTTGGTGTCTCATGTGGAGTGATTTCAACATGAGAAAAACTGGCTTGGGTTGCTCTGAGGAAGAACTGGAGTAATTTAGAATCAGGAATGAACTAGCTAAGAAAACCATTGACAGAGGATTTTGGAGGTTACAGTGAGGATAAGTATGCCTGACCTGGAAGTCAAATGGAGAAACTTTTTTTAGAGTAATTTTCATTCACATGTGGTTTTGGATCACTGAATATCTGTGAGTAGTGTTACATGACAAAAATTGACTCTCAGCAGTGTTTCTGGAAGTAAAGCCTCTTTCTGATATCAGATAATGGCATCTCTCTGTCAAGCACTAGGTTGTGTGTAGAATGTAATATCCCTGAAGTGGAATCTAATTTGTGAATGAGATTTAGTGAAAGAAGTTGCATTATTGTCACTGGTGAGTATATACAGAATTTATTCTTCTGCGTTTAAGACTGGAAATACTGTTGGAACATAAAAAAAATTTACAGTTTATTAAATTTCCACTGCGCAAGCCTGTGAGGCTTTAAGGATTTTTATGAGCTGCTACTTCTTTTCTGCTTTAGGGCAAGATGAGTTACTCCTGCAGGATTGGAAAAAACCCAACCTTTTTTTTTTATTCTGACATGATGACCTCCTAAATAATGCACTTTTTGTTGTTTCTTCAAGGGACCTAGGGGAATGCCAGGAGAAAGAGGACGAATTGGACCACAGGGTGCCCCTGTAAGTAGAATCTTGCTTCTCTCTTGTCATTCTTCTCTTGTTAACTTAAATTTAAATCCCTCAGCCTGAAAGTGTTTGTTCATGTGACTTGCTAGTCACTTATGTTGTGAGTTCTGCTATGGCTTAAGAAAGTTAGGGCTGAGCAGTTTTCTGGGGTGAGATCTTTACCATAAATTTTAAAAGTTAAAAGCAGTTTTAAAATGAGAGTGGTAACCATACAATAACTTCTCATTGTAGAGCTGCCCAGAAGTCCAAATACACTCACAGCATGATTTTCTGGGATATAAAAATGTCTTCTATGTTTCTGTGGGATTTCTTATGAGAGGTTCTTTTCAGCAAAAATTACTGAACAGGAAATAATATATTCCAATTTTGTCAGGAAAAAGGTTTAAAATGAAAGTTAAGATGAAGTCTTTCAATTCAGATTTCAATTTTGATGAAACCTAAAAATTTAATTTCAGATAATAAGGCTATCTTCTTAAAAATATTTAGATTTTCAGCAAAGAGAGGGATTGTCCTTGATATGAGATCTTATTTGAGTTAAAACTTTCGTCCTGCTGCTTTTACATCCGGTGTCAAGTGTTGTTTTTTGGGCATTTCTCCCCATGACTTCTATATGATCCACTTGTGTCATGTGGCCCATACAATGACACTCTCAAAATATTGTCCTTTATGAAAACAGAGAAATCCATTAACTTAAATGGGAGCATAATTTCTTCCAGAAGTTTTCCATGACAGCGTTTGGAGGAATGTGCAATCCAGCATTTCTTCTCCAGTCACTTAATTATATATAGTTTTATCACAAATGCTGACAATAAATAATTAAGAAATAGCTATTCTTACAAATACTCTGTGTTTCCTATTTTTGCATCTAGGGTGGACGTGGACAGCATGGGATGCCTGGGAAGCCAGGCCCAATGGTAAGTGATTGGTTCTCAATCACCCACGCTTTCACTCGATATTTCCACTTGCTTTTTGACACTACCAAAAAAAAAAAACAACAAAAAAGTTGGCAGTTGCTGGTATCAGTTACATGCATTTGGAATTAATTATCTGAGAATGATTCCTAGTTCTGCTCACTTTAGTTTCAGTGCTGTCCTCTGCAAAATTGTCCTCTGTAATTTACTTCATCTAAAGGTTTTGATTTGCAGAGGAGTTGGCCATAGCATCTCCTGGGGAGGTGATGCTCTGCTGTCCTTATGGAGCTGATATGGTGGGGAGGAAAGTGTCTCAAGTGCATGCACTGCAGTCTGAAGCAGTTCATATTTGCATGTTTTCTGCCTTCATGTGCAAAGTTGGCAATGGAGGCTTGTTGTCAGCAAGAAGAAAGGCACTCACTGCTAGCACAACTTGCTCCCTGCAATTGTTCCATTACCACATGTGGAAAAGGGCCTTTTAATTAAGGACAGGCACTTTTTGAACTGAAGGACAGATGCCTGTGTCTGAATGTCTGCCAAGCTGAGAAAGCCTGGCTTGCACAGCTGCTGCAATCTCCCACCATGGCAGCAGGGCTGCAGAGGAAGATGTGGCTGTTTACACTCAGAGTAAAAAAAGGATGTTGGATGCTAAAGTCCAGTCTCACACTGCTTTTGCAAAATACATTTGTGTGACTTCACATGAGTCAGGGATTATTCCCACATGTACAGTTAATTTTGTGTTGCTTTTGCATGTGAAAACTGGTGATGGTTTTGTACTGTTTGTGCAAGGCCAACTTCCACTTTAAAAATCTGGTATTTATCTTTGCTTTTTTTTGAAAGGACACTTGTAGGACATGGGTAACAGCTTCTACCCATTGATGTAGTCAGCCTTTACTATTTTGTGATGTTCAGCTTAGAAAAAAACAAAAACCAAACACAAAATCCAACAACCAAACAACCCAAAAGCACTGCACCAAAAAAATCCCTCTAAACCATAAACCACACCTGCCTGCAGCTGGAGTTTTATTCTGTGCATACTCTTTATTTACTTGTGACAAAGTTCTGAGGAAAATTCATTTGCCTGTGTCATCTTAATGAACAGACTGTTTTATTAAAAACTTCATTAAGAAATAATTAACTGTAATAGAAACTCAAAAAATGAGTGTAAGTGCCTAAAAGTTACAAAACTCAATTATTTGGTATATCATGGAGGAAAGTTGTTAGAAGGAACTTTCAAACAGAGAGAATGTTTTTTTTCAATATTTAAAACAAATTATAGATCTAAAAGAAGCTGGGTGGCAAGATATGAGGTTTTCAATGAAGCTTGCAATTTTTTGTTGGCATAAAATGCGAGCTCAGCTTTACTGGACATGGTAAGTGGTTGGCTAATATTTTTGGAAAATCTCATGAAGTGTCACAAGGGAGATCTCGTCCTTAATGCACGTGTTTCTCACTGGAGGAAGCCTTAATGAAATGTGTTGTTATGTGGGTCAGTGCAGTGGTACAGCATAATCCTGGAACTCTTCCTGCAACAAGAGAGAGATTTGGCAGACATTATTTGTGATCCAATAAACTGGCACATGGGTTTTCAAAAATACACTTGGTGAGTTGTTACATCAGTTTTGTAGAAATCCAGTGCAAGGTCATGCAGAAATGTTGTCTGTAATTAATTCTCAGTGGGACAGATTGTTCTTATTAAGTTTGTCAGGAGAGCTTTATTACATAGAACATTTTTTCTCAGCATGAATCATATTTTACAAAAAGACAGAAAATCAGGAAAAGATAAAGAGGAATTATCTGGGAACAGTGCTGCAATGAGTAATAATAACCACTGTGTGCCGCAATCCCAAAACTTTGGAGTACAGTAGAAAGTTCTCTTGAATGTCTTGCTCAACACAAGAGATATTATGGAAATGGAAACATCTTTACCTCTAACCCTGAAATTTGGATACAAGATCTGTCTTTTATAGCTTGCAAATGAATTTGCCTGTGAATTTAGGAATCCTAAGTCCCATAATTGTTCACTGTGAATTGTGTACATTGCAATTCAGGCATTCACAGCTGAATCAAGAGCTGCAGCTTTGCTGAAGTCAGCAAACACATTATTAAAGAACTGCACCACAATTCCATAAAATGTGTATGTATTGCTTAAAAACCTGATATTTATAATTATTTTGGTTTTGTTATAAACAAATGTTTTATGACTAAAAATACATGTAATTCTAGACCCACATTGTACCCAGTGATGAAATACTAATCTGTGTCATCTAAACCACTGAATTACAGCTTCATGTGTGTCTGTCTTTCATAGGGCCCACTTGGCATAACTGGATCTCCAGGTTTTCCTGGTATTCCTGGTATGAAGGTAAAAAATAAAATGAAAGTGTCTATTTAAAATGTCTAACAACACACAACTAAAAATGTGTACTAGACTGCACAGAGCTCAGACTGATGTGTGTGTACAGATCCCCAGGAGCTGCTGTGAAATCAGTCTTAGTCAAGACTTTCAGATAGAAGATAAAAGCCAAAGCCAAATGAAGAAATAGCAATTCATCAGTGTTAAGATACTTTGCTTTCCCTTTTGCTCATGTCAGGGGGTGATTATAAGATGACTGCCATGCTGTGCTTCAGTAATCTTGTCCAGAATATTCCAACAATAGGAAGATGCATTGCTAGAAGTGAGGTTGTGAGGGCAAGTCAAGGACAGTATGGAGGCAGGAACTTCTAGTGCTGAAACTTGTAGTTTTCACCAAGAACACTTTCTGAGATGATTTAGACTGCTAAGGGAAATGCCTGAACCCCAACAGAGATGTGTGGTTCACCAAAATAGAGCAAATTATAGTTACTACCTTTTATGTCTTGGAGTGATTGGGCTGTGAAATGAAAACTTTCATTTGCTGCAGCACTGTCTTTGTGGCACTTCCCTCTCTTGCTTTTCAAGAAAGTGCTTTTTTTTTTTTTTATGCTTCTTAGCCTTGAGCCAATGTCTTCAAAGATAGACAAGACAACTCATACAGCTTCCTTATACTTCTTATTCATGCCCTGAATCCAGCTGCTCCTCTTTGTTCCCTTTACACTCCCAAAATATGATAAGAAAATGTTATACAAGAAGAAACTCTCAACTGGTCAGGTAGCCAAGATCAGCAGATGTTTTGTGTTGTTGTGAAGCTGGCAACATTCATGACACTGTTTGGAAACAAGACTTCATAACAGTATCAACTTAATCACAGAGTCATAGAAGCAGGTTGGAAGGGGGCCTCCAGGATCATCTGCTCCAAACTTTCTTGGAAAAAACCCAGTCTAGACAAGAGGAGTGTACAGTTAAATGATAGCCCTTGTGGTGCATGCATAATAAATTAAAACATTTTACTATGGGTCAGCATGATTTTACCTAAGTAAATGTTTAAAAAAAGCTGTCACATGGTGAATCACTTAGAGCTTTTGAAAAGGAGAAGCTACCTCCAAGTTTGGTCATCAGATGATGTAAAACTGGAATAGTTGCTTTGAATTCATAAAAGCTCAGCAGATTATACCATGAAGATGTGGACTTGCTTTATGAAGATGTGATATTAACAGCCATCAGTTCCAAAAGGCATATTTCCTATATAAAATTAGAATTCAAAGAAGATGCTGGGAGGAATCCCGTCTAATCTTACAGGGATTTGATATTTTATGTAGTTCTGTAACAGTGAGTTCATCTATGCTGTGAAAAAAAAAAAAGAACCAAAAACCAAAAAACCACACAAACAAAAAACCAAATCAACCAATTCCAGATGTGTTAACATATCTAATCTTAAGCCTTAATGAAATTTTTTTTTTTTT
>WEIU01022698.1:321366-426288 GCA_013389925.1 Aegithalos caudatus | reverse complement strand
TTTTTTTTTTTTTAAAGCTTGTGAAATTTCAGACACATAGTGGGATTTTAGAGAGACAGGTCTGTTCTTGATCTTATCTGGACTCTTGGATAGTGCTGCTTTTCTGCAGAGAGTTTTCTTGTCTTGTATACATTGAGAAAAAAATCCTGTCTATACTTTTAATGTTCGCATTCACCTAGAAGTAATAGAAGCAAAATTAGGTAAGCAAAATTGTATTTGAAGGATAATAAACTATTTCAAACATGAATTGTTTTTCTGTTATAAGCTCAGTATTCCTCCTGAGTTACTTTGTAGTGCTGCTTTTTATAGTGAAATAATCTCCACTTGTTTTCTCGTGTGGAATCCTAGGGTGAAGCAGGTCCAACAGGTCCTCGAGGTCCTGAAGGTCCTCAAGGACAGCGAGGTGAAACAGGTCCTCAGGGCCCAGCTGGGTCACAAGGTCTTCCTGTAAGTACATGGAAGTGAGCTCCTCAGTGCTTGGATCATGCATGTTCACCTGTTCATGGTGGTTTTTAGTGCCCCACCTGAAACTGTGTTTTACTTAAATTACCTTTTTTCCTAAGGAAAAGATGTCTCATTCCTTTGTTTTGTGCTTATTGTATTGATAAGTTATTGATTTGTTATTTTATTACAAGTTGGAAAACTGAAAGTTAGACAGCTTGATACAGTCTCAGTCAAAGTACTTTGAAACTCAAGCTTAAACATGAGATCTTCAGCATTAAAATCTCATTAATTTGCATGCTTTATTGCCCTATTTAGCATTTGCATATGTTGCTGCATTTATTTAATAGCCTTTTTTTTTCTGGTCTTGTAAAGTGGATAAAATATCTTCTCCTTTTGTGATTGATGCCCATCTCATTAAAATGATTTTGAATGATTGGTACCTTATCTTTAGGGCGCTGAAGGGACAGATGGTTCCCCTGGTGCAAAGGGCCCTACTGTAAGTAATCATATTTCCTGTTGAAGAAAGTGTGTAAGTTAATTGCTTTTATTTCCTTACTCTGATTGTGTTTCCTTACTGTGCTTGCTGTGTGTGCTTGCAGGGATCTCCAGGCACTGGAGGCCCCCATGGATTGCCAGGCCCCCCTGGTTCCCCAGGGCCGCAGGGCAGCACCGGCCCCCCTGGGATTCGAGGCCAGCCGGTAATGGGGTCTTTGTCCCTTTGGGAACTGTAGTGTCACTCCATGGAACTGAAGCAGGGATGAGCAGTGGGCTTCCTTTAAATACAGCATACCAGGGAGAGTGCTAAGACTCAGATCCTGTGAATCTGACGTGTATTAAAAATACCACTACTTCTTTGAAAAAGAAGTGTGTCTTTATAAACCTGGGAAAAGAGATTTAGTTAAGTTTTTGTCTTGATAACATAATAATAAAGAAACATAATAAGGGTAAAGACAAACCCTTATAAGCATCATATTATACTGCCTACAATTAGTGACTCAACTAGGAAATATTTGTTTCATGGCATAATACCAAATGATGAAGTGGTTCAACTTTACTGGTGCTATTCATGTGTTTGTTTTCAGGGAGACCCTGGTGTCCCGGGTTTCAAGGGAGAAGCAGGACCCAAAGGTGAACCTGTAAGTCTCCATATGCTTTGTAAGATGAAGAGGGAACACAGAGGATTATAAGCATGTAACTTTTGGGAGAAAACCAACTCTGCAGAGTGAGAGTTGGTTTATCAACCAATCTTCAGCTTTTTTTCCTCACCACTTAAATAGCTATGTAATAACTGACAAAATATAGAGGTGAAGTAATAGTTTCTTTACCACTGTCTTCTCCTTTGAAAATTTCTATTAGAGTCTCACTGAATTTTAGAGCTTGACCAAATACAAATTATTGTGGGTGATTATAACAAGCAGTGTACAGCCCAACTGCAGAATTAGTTTATTAGCTTATAAACATTGTAAAAGAGAAAAGCAGATGCTGAAAAGCTGTTATTTTTAACTGATCCAAAACCTAACTATTTTTTTCTTGTTTATTTGGAAAAGTGTTTATAGTGTGCAGAAGACAGTCTGTTTCAATATGCATGAGAAATGGTGAGCTTAACAATGTTTTTTAAAATAACATTTCATTCTCATTAGGGCCCACAAGGTCCCCAGGGTCCCATTGGCCCCATAGGTGAAGAAGGGAAAAGAGGTCCTCGAGGTGATCCAGGGTCAGTAGGTCCACCAGGTCCTGTTGGAGAGAGGGTAAGAAATCTAGAGGAATAATATGTCTTAAGAGATGCACTGCTAAGCTGAAAAACCTTTTGACCTACTCATGGACATTCTTACAGCTTGATTGTGGGTGTAGTCAAACGTTATTTTCCTAGCAGTAGTTATACTGTGTGTTATTTTTTTTACACTGGATACTTTTATATGGAGATTCAGTGCCCAGCATGGTCTGGTAGCAGAAAGGATGGAGATAGGACAAGCTCATCTGCAGACTTTTTCCTACACCTGTCCAGCTGCTCATCTTTGCTTTCAGTGAGGCTGTGCACACAGAAGGAGCTGTCCAGCATGCATGAATGAGACACTGATATTTTTACCACTCTAAGTCATAACCCTCACCCCCTAAGTTAAAGTAAGAAAATTGTAAGGAAATGAACAAAATCTTCAGTCAATAAATCTGGTCCTTTATTTGTAATAAGCTATGTAAAAAATAATTGTCTCATATCTATTGCTTTTCCTAGGGTGCTCCTGGTAACCGTGGTTTTCCAGGTTCTGATGGCTTGCCTGGACCAAAGGTAAATGAAATTCAAGTGTCCATCTTTTATTGTGTAGTTTGTTAAATCTTCATACATCCAGACATATAAAAAGACAGAGTTCCATTAAAAATATCTGTTTCTGGGCAAAAAGGCAGATCCAATTTACAAATGCCAAAAGGGGGTCTGAATATTTTGAGACAAAAATTTTTTTGGAAAAGTCACTTTCAGTTCCTATGATGTTCAGCTTTGCTTGCTTACCCCTGGCTTAATGCTCCCTCATTTTGAATTGTGCACAGATAAGGGCACAGACCTGTTCTATAATGTTTTATATACTGCTGTGTAGGGGGGGGCTCTGTGAACATTTCCTATTCTTTGTGTGTGGTGTGATTTTCTAGACTTGTCCCTTAAAAAACATTGGTTTATCTGGCCATTGGTTTTATCTGGCCTAACTACTCCAACATTTCCAGGGAAGTGACTCACATAGGCATTTGTCTAGTACTTCTATAAATTCCTAACTTCATGGTAAAAATACAGGGATTCTAAAATGCTTATATAAACTTGTTATAAGGAAGAGACAACTTTTAAGTAATAATTTTGGGGAGAAAAGATATTAATTACGAAACTAATAATAGTAAAAGTATTAATGATTTGTAGCTTCATTTTCAAAAATAGGTTCTTAATAGAAGATACTGTTTTTATTTAACTTTCTCCTGCTGTCACTGTTCTAGCTATTGACTAATAGCTCACTGGTGTCTTTCTAGGGAGCCCAAGGAGAGCGTGGTCCAGCAGGATCTTCTGGACCTAAAGGAGGTCAGGGAGATCCTGGACGTCCTGGTGAACCTGGCCTTCCAGGTGCAAGGGTAAGGGCTGATAGCAGTACTCTGAAAACAGTGGTACCTCTCATTTTCCAAAGGCACCAGTGAATGTTTGGGAATTCAGAAGCTGTTAGACAAGGGCTGACTGGTTTCAGTGGGGCTAAAGGCCAAAAGACCTGTCTTTATTTCCTGCTGATGTTGGGAAGCACAGGTTTTGTCTTAAAAAAAGGAGCAGTAGCCCTGATTGAGAACAGCTGATGCAAATAAAGGAAGTGTGTGTGTAAAGCACAATTGCCACAGGTAACATGGATGGAAGGCCAACCTTCATTAAATTGATAACATAGAAGATTTAGTGGTACATATCACCTAGAGATTTTTTTTCCCTGAAAACTATTGGAGGACAATTCAAAATATCAGAAAAGGGGATAAAGGGAGCAGTAAAATGTAATACAGATCATGGCAGAAATAAAGGTGAGCGTGTGAGAAGCTCAAGAGATGTAAAGCAAGAAAAGAGAGAATAGGAAGAAGGAAGATGAAAGACAGTGAGGGATGAAGTGAAGTGAAGATAATGATGAAGACTTTTGACACAGAGAAGTTAGTAATTGAGCATTTCTTTGGGATTTATTTATATTTCTTTATTGTTGTAGAATGATTGACCTATCCCTAAGACCAATACTATTCCTGCTTTTAGGGTTTGACAGGAAATCCAGGTGTTCAAGGCCCTGAAGGAAAACTTGGTCCACTGGTAAGTGACAAAAATTAGTCTTTTCAGTTAATGTCACAGATATTCAAAGGTCCCACCTCACTGAAATTGCTTTTATTAACATGATTTTTCTTTATTTATTAAGGCTTATCTTCTCTTTTGATAGTTCACTTTACATTCCTAACTTCAAAATTAGTACCAATAATGTTTAGTTTTGTCTGTGTAGCAGTGTCTTCTGCTTACCAGCTGTTGCATCATAATGCAATGTCGAACTAAATATTTTTCTAGTTGTCACTTTAAGAGCACAATAAATAAATGATTCAGTTCTAATAACTGCATAGCATTTGGTTACATCCAGCAGTATGGCTGTTGCTATGTCTGCTCTGAAGACATTTTGACTGATAAGTGAAGCCCCAAACCAGGTTAATGTTATTTTCTTTATATATACAAGCAATTTCTTGGGATTAATAGGCTCATATGAATAAGTATATTTAGAATTTAACGTGGAAAATGCTTTATCTCTGCAGGGTGCTCCTGGGGAAGATGGACGTCCAGGTCCAGCAGGTTCCATAGGAATCAGAGGTCAGCCAGGCAGCATGGGCCTTCCTGGGCCAAAGGGTGGTAGTGTGAGTATGGCAATCCCTGTTTGACTTCAACCATTTTTGTGTATTTTAATGGATGAAAAAAATACCTGAACCTGGTCGATTTTATTTCTGCAACTTAGGGTGACCCTGGAAAACCTGGAGAAGCAGGCAATGCAGGAGTCCCAGGACAGAGAGTGAGTGTGGCAGTTATTTGCAGTGATTATGGAAAATTCTTTTCTGTTATGTGTGCTCACTATACAAGATTTCTTCCCCTGTCTTTTTAATGTAGGGAGCCCCTGGTAAAGATGGTGAAGTTGGCCCTTCTGGTCCTGTTGGCCCACCAGTAAGTCAGCTTTTACCTCTCTGCCTGCCTGGCACTCTGTTCACTCTCTCCTCTTGGCTTCTCTTATCAACCTTCATGCCAGTTGCTGATCCCAAGCAAAAAATTCCAAGAACATTTAAAGGAAAAATTGTCCTAGAAAAATGCATAGCTTTGTATCAAAATATATATCTTAGTAGTCTAATTCCTTTTACTAACCATTACAAAAAATAGTGCAGGAAATTTAAAAAAAAATCATAGTTAATTTTCCTGTCTTGGTTTTAATTGAACTGAGTGTTTTCCTGTTACCAGAGAACCTTTAGGGAAGGATTTTAAAGAAATTATACAAATCCTATTACATCTTTTAGATATCCTGTCGTGTCCTGGGATAAGTAAAAATGTATAATAAATACCTAATTGAAAATATGCATATTCAGAGAAAATAAAAATTGTAGAGCCTGCCTATATTAATTTTCTGTTTATTTCCTTATTATTCCTTTACTTACTTATTACTTCCTTTTCTGTAGGGTCTGGCAGGAGAAAGAGGAGAACAAGGCCCTCCAGGTCCTACAGGGTTTCAGGTATGTGCATTCATTGTTTTTTAATTAAAAAATAAACAGTCATGTCTTTATCAACTTAAATTGGAGAAATTCAATCAAATTATGTATAATGTAACACAAATTCAGAACTAAGGCAAGGATGTTCAGAATAGCTAATGATCCATAACTTTCATACCAGCTGTGCACTAAACCAGACTGGCAAAGGCTTAAATCCCAGTTCTGTATCCCTTGAGAAAACCTTTGATGTGATTCAGTTTTAGTTTGAAGATTCAAAAAAAAAAAAAAAGTTCCAAATATGTAGCAAAATAGTTGTCTTAATAACAAAGCATTAATTAAATCAATATCTGTTTATAGAGAACTTTACTTTTAGGGCTGAGATGTCCTGCAAATGTTAGGGAAGGGCTGCCATCTCATTTAGAGAGTGGGAAACACTTTGGTGCAATACTTATAGCACTCTTTCCCTTGGGGATCTCTCAGGGTGTGCTCTTGTACTGAGTGTACTTCAACATTCATGATCTTGGTGTCCTACTTAATTCTGGATTTACATAACTTTCTATCATATTTGTGACCATTTTATTTACTTTTTACAGGGCTTGCCTGGGCCACCAGGTCCTCCAGGTGAGGGAGGAAAGCCAGGTGATCAGGTAATGTATGTGCAACATAACATTGAAATGAATACAATTTATAAAGTAGTTTTACATTATTTTCTTTTTCTAATTGAGTTTCCCACTCTGTTTCAAAATTCTTACTGATTGATGTAGTCTGCAAGCCGTCCAAGAACTGCTTTGGCATAAAATAATTATGAGAATCTGTGTTCTTGGAGTGAGCTGGATTATCACCTGTCACTGACAGACAGGATTTAGAACTGGCCATCTACATTCACAGTACTTTGGAAATAAAAATGTTTCTCTCTAATTTCCATAACTGTAAAGTTATGAATAATATGATTTCATAATGATAGTGGTAAATTTTGTTCTTAGGGTGTGCCTGGAGATCCTGGAGCTGTTGGTCCATTGGGCCCCAGGGTAAGTGTTTTCTTTCAGAGTTTAAATATTCATAACAGTTCTCTGAGCTTGGATGGTGATGCATAATATGGACTTTAACAGCTTAAAGTCAGTATTTGACCTTTTCCCCACCAACAAAATGGCTGTAAATATGGATATGTTTGAAGATAATTTCTACAAAATATGCCACCTTTAATGATTTTGTAGCACCTGAAGTGGTGTTTAGCAGTACTAGCTGCTAAATGATTTGGGTTATGCTGTGAAATGAGAGTTTTTAGTTTGCTGAGCAGCATATTTCCCCCACTTCTCACAGTAAAAGCATAATGCTAGTTTTTATTTAATCATTTCTCTTAGAATTTTTCACAGGCCCTACTGCACTTACAGTGTATTCAGCATTTTGTCTACCAGAATTCTACCCTGCCTTGTAAATAAATGCTAATCTTCCATTCTGTAGGGAGAACGTGGCAATCCAGGGGAGAGGGGAGAACCAGGTGCCTCAGGACTCCAGGGTGAAAAGGGCATGGCTGGAGGCCACGGTCCTGATGGCCCAAAGGTAAACTGAGTAGAGACTTGCATTGCTGCAGTGATGGGATGTATAATTCTGCTCATTTGTATGGACAGAAGATAGATCTTATTATAAATAGGAATGACATCTCCATTGTATAAGGAAGGACACACAATTCCAATTATAACAATATTAATAACTTGCAACATACTTAAATGTTTAGAATTCGCTGTAGAACTGGGCAAAGCCATTTCTGAACTTCAGAAAACCTTCTAGCAATGTTGTAAGAGCCATGCCAGTTTACCCAAAGACACTTGGCAGGGCTAAGCAGTTAAAAGAAAATGCTGAAGGCTTCACACTTGCATTCATGTACCTGCTATGGATGTGCTTAGGCCAGCAAAGTCAGGACAAGCAGGGAGTGCCTCTAGTTATGTGAGACCTGTAATAGACATCCACATCTCTGCCCCTGGCAACTTCTACCTGTACATAGTTTCTGTATTAAACCAATGTAACATCAAGGTCAAGGAAGAAAGTTTCTCAAGCTTCTTTTTTTTTGTCTGTTTTCATCTCCAGTATGCACTGATTAAATATTAATTTATTTGGAAGAACTACTTATTACAGTTGAACTTCCTGAGTAACACAATGGGAAAAGAAAAGTATTTGGATGTGAATAAAGTCCAAATTTCAGATAAAATTGTTACTTAAAACTGTACCCCAGAGACTTTAGCAAAGGCACAACATGTTCTGCAGCCTGGAGACAAAGATGCTTCTCAGATGAATAGCAACAACTTGTTTTTTGTTCCAGGGAAGCCCAGGCCCTAGTGGGACACCTGGTGATCCAGGCCCACCAGGCCTTCAGGGCATGCCTGGAGAGAGAGGGATTGCTGGAACACCTGGCCCTAAGGGTGATAGAGTAAGTCTGCTTATTGCTGTCCTCCTGAGTAGAATGACCTGTCCCTCAACCCTGCAGTTATTCCAGGGTTATTCCAGTGACCTACTCAGCATTCAGTGCCATAACTGGGACTTTGTGGGTGTTTTCCATAGGGCGGCGTGGGTGAGAAAGGTGCTGAAGGTACAGCTGGCAACGATGGGGCAAGAGTAAGTAAATCTGTCACTCTCTTTACACCTGCTCTTCACACATGGTTTGTTTGCTGTGCTGGAGGAGTCAGCTTGTAGAGTTAAACACTGTGCAGTGTTACCATGCTGTATCTTGTGTTTACAGTTGTTACCTTCCAAATTTTCAAGTTTTTCAAGACTGCTGTGCACAACATTTTGGGGTGTTTGTGTTCCAAGCCCTTCTTTGGTATCATCAATAATGCAAGTTAAGAGCTCAATGGAAAGGATTCACTGTTGATTTGGGATTTGTCTACGTTGACTATAGTTAAAAATATGAAAAAATGAACAGACAGAGATGAATAGGCAGAAGGCAAACCTTCCAGCTCTCAGTCTTGGACTAAGGCTGATGCCTCCTAATTGTCTGCATTGAGTTGCCCACAATGTGTCCTGAATTTCACTGGTGAAAATTGCTGTAAATGTACCAAACTTCACATAAGCAGTAAGTTGCTGGCACTTCTGGAAAGTTTGGAATCTCCACTGCATTAATAAGGTCTGCTCAAGATGTGTTCAAGACACATTGCACACACTCTGCTGCACAGACCAACTGTCTAAAAATCCCATAAATCCATAAATTGCACTGGTTTTTCTTTACATGCACTGACCATTTTTCCTTCCCAAATATTATTTGAGGTACTTTTTACATGAATTGAGAATATATCTGAGACTCTTGGGTTGTGGAAACCAGTTGAAGTACTAGCTGCTAAGCATTTGGATATCTGAGGTACAGTCAAAATAGGAGGATCCTGTCTGGACTAAATTTATTGTTAAAGAGGAAAAAGCATTTTGAGAAACCGTACTATACAGAAGCTCTAATAAAGTTATCACCTGTGAGCTGGAATTGGTTATCTAAATCAAACATTATCCAAAGATACAGAGCAGTTCTTAGTCATTGTAAGGGATGTTTAGAGCTTATGGTGGTTAATGAACAGGTGAAGAAATGTTGAGCTGAAGGATCATTACGTGGAGTTGGTGGGTGTGGATGGAGAGTTTGCAACCTGTTTGCCAGCCTTATGAAGAGATAAAGGATATTTTTGAGTAGTTTGTAAGATCTAAATGAATCTTCAGAAAAAAATGATGGATACTTTAAAATTAATTAAGAAAAGTAAATACTAACATAAAAGAAACAGAGCTCTGTGCAAGTGTGGAAAAAAGACCAGATTTCTTTTTGAGAGAACAAAATAAAGCTGGGGTGTTTTTTTTAAATATGACTGGCCTTACTCTACACAAACACCACATAAAGCACACAATGAACTTAGAGAAGAAAGAGAGAATGAAGGAAAATAGAGCTTTTGTGGAGAGTTCAGTCACTGGGAGAGGAAATGCAAGTCAATTTTGGGTAAAGAAGACAAAAGAAGTTTCCAGAGATAAAGTAGAAGAATTCAAAGGAATGAAAAAGGGAATGGTAATAGATGATAAGTTTTAAACTATCCTTTTTTTTGGAGAATCACTTTTCTAACTTTCTTTCCTCTTAATTTGTTCAAAAGGGTCTCCCTGGTCCAATAGGCCCAATGGGTCCAGCAGGTCCCACTGGTGAAAAGGTAAACAGATTTTTATTCCATTCCCTCCAGAAATTTCTTAAAATTGTCAGACTTCCTTAGTGTTTTAATGACCAAACAAGTAAGTTACTTGGGAAATAAAATCCTTTCATTTTATTTTAAGGGTGAGCCAGGTCCTCGAGGTCTAGTTGGTCCTCCTGGTTCTCGTGGAAACCCTGTGAGTAAACATGCTTCATTTTTGTCTGGTATAAGTTAACAATACCTAGTGCTGATCCAAACTCCAGGCATTTTTCTTATTTGCTGTTACATTTTCCCCTTTTTCTTTCCCTTTCTCTGCAGCCAAATGTGAAGTTCTGACTTGCTGCTGTGCACTTGCAAAAGTATTACCAGACTTTCTTCCTGTGACCTACACTTGTTTTAGGGCAAACTTTATAGTGTTACCCTCACTTAACCTCACTCCTGAAACTATGCCACCACTTGTAATTGTGTCAATGTTTTTATAAGCATGCCTCTATCAGATACCACTGTACATAAACAAATATTTAATGGACAAAGCACAGAGGTAATCCATAGTTCATCCAGTTATGTAACTCTTGCCATCTTCCATTTATTAGTGATTTGAAGTACTTTAAGAGTTGACTTCAATTAGGGAATTACAGGCTCAGCCCTTCTAGATTCTTCATACTGCTTGAAATTGATTGTGTCCCTGTCATAAATCAGAACTTATTTCCAGTATAACTTGGAGCAGCTTCCACCCTTTTTGGGAGTGCTGGAGTTCACAGCCTTCAGCTACTTCTTTTCCAAGCAAATGTTGTGTGAAAAGCTCAGTCAAAGCCTGTTGTGACCTTACAGAAGAGTAAGGTTCAACTTCTTTGAACTACTGTTTTTTCCTCAGCGTGGTTGGAGTGGTAGGTTGGATGAAGTGTCTGCTCTTTGGCCATCCCTGGAAGGGGTTGGGTTGTGACCAGAATTTCTCCTAATGCTGTTTTAATGCTTGCCTGTGTCTTCCATATCTGAATTCTGAACACATGTCAGCTTTTAACATCATTTTAACATCCTTTATTTTATGATTAAAAGATCATTTGATTCCGATTAATAGAGCAAAAGTATAATGACACATATGACAGTAAATAGTTAATGTCCTTTCAGATATATTGAACTATAACTATTTGTAGAAAGATGATTGTTAAATAGTTATTTCAATTTTTCTGACCAGGGTTCCCGAGGAGAAAATGGCCCAACTGGCGCTGTTGGATTTGCTGGCCCTCCGGTATGTTTTTTGGAACACTAATGAGTTTCCTTTACTCATGCTTTGACACACTTCATTTCCTTCATTATGAATAATATTGTGGTGTTCTGGATTGGAAGTCACATTTTTGCTCCAAGAAGAGCTGTTTCTTTCTCCCATCAGTATATCAAGTGAAGGGAAGGGCCAATAAGCACCCTAGACAGTTGAAAAATTGTTTTCTTGTTAAGATTATGTAATTGCTCACCAGATTTCATATTTGCATTAATATCTTTTGTTGCTCCTCTGAGATTAAAAGGAGGGAAGTTAAAAAGTGACTACTGAAGGTAGCAAAGATTTGCACCAAGAGTGGTGAAGGCTGGAAGGAGGTGATGGACCAGATGGACTGGAATACCCTAAGCTTTCCCACAGCCTAAATATCCTGTTTCAGGATCCTTGTCAGAGTCTTGCACCTGCTTCCCTTTGTGGGAAAAAAGCCTAGAAAAGACAGTTTGTTCTGTAGCTGCTGAAGAAAATAGAAGATCTAAAGAAAAGAAAAATGTGAGCTAGATAAGTAAAATATTTAAAATGGAAATCCTGGCTTCACAGAATGTTTAGAAAATGTCATGTGTGATCTTCTAAAGACCTTACTGAACCGTTAAACAAATGCAGTGTTTGCTGGACTGATTTGTACCCCTGTTTTTTTTTATTTTTCAGCCTTGTAGAAATTCTCTACAGAATTATTTTGTTAGGAAAGATTTGGTGTTGCCTGCCCTGATGTTTCTTCTAAATATTATTTCTTATAGGGCCCTGATGGTCAGCCTGGTGTGAAAGGTGAACCTGGAGAACCTGGACAGAAAGGAGATGCTGGATCTCCAGGACCACAGGGTCTTGCTGGGTCTCATGGTCCCCCAGTAAGTACAAATAAAATCATCACAGAACCAGTGGTTCAGTGGATCAGTAGGCTGATCTTGATAATTTAAAAAGTTATGGGTATTCACTATCATCCCTCTCTTTCTCCTTTCCTTTTAGGGCCCTCCAGGTGTTCCTGGTCTGAAAGGTGGTAGAGGAACTCAGGGTCCACCTGTAAGTAGACATTATGTGTTGAGGCCTGACTGTAGATAATTTAATACCAAAATTTTATGCAATGTGTGTATTATTCCTTATCTCAGCTTGTTTTTACTGTATGTAAATATAATTTGATCACTAATTCAGCCAATAATATTTGAGGTAATTAGTGCTGTGTTTCTTTTGATAAAGATGGCATTAAAAAGGGGCTGTTTTTTAGGGTGCTACTGGATTCCCAGGATCTGCTGGAAGAGTTGGGCCTCCAGGACCTACTGTAAGTTAATTATCATTTTCCTAGTAGGTATGTTTTATAAAATGGTCACCAAGAAGAATCTGAAGGTTAAATAAAGCAAGAAAGGTGAAGCAGTGTTTATGGCCTGATGCTATTGAAAAGAACAGTTTGTCAGCCCTGACTTCTGTGACTGATTGTTTGCATCTTTAAATAAAGCTCATTAGTCTTCAGCTTGGTCCAATGCCTGATACTGCTCCAGGGCTTTCCATTGGGTTAAGTAGGCTTTAAGTAGCATATTGCTGCTCAAATTGCTCCAATGACTTTATTGCTTAGAGAAGTAAAACCTCCCAATTTATGTTTTCCTCTGTATTTTACTTTTTTGTCCTTTTAGTGATGAATGTAATTTGGACAGTTTTTGCAAAACAAAGAGCCTCTACTGGGCTCTCTCATTGGTGGAGTTACTCAAAAGTTCCATTAAAATAAACTCCAAACAAACTTACAGACACAAAATCTCTTCTGTTCAAACATTTTCAGAAACACTATAAAAAATACTAGCTGTGGATCAAATTGAGGGTTGAACTCCAGAGAACTGTGTCATGCTTCATATGCCTTTTAATGTTATAATGAAAAAACAACACGGTCATTTTAAGGTAATCAAATGTGAAGTTTATGGAAATCTTAATATATATGTGAAGTATTTTAAAATATTTGAGAAAATGAACAAAGGTCTGTTAAAATACCAATTTGTACCGTGGAAATAAAAAGTTTGGATATGGACTTAAGCTTGATGATATTAGAAAGAATGGGCAAGGATGAGTTTTCCAGCAGAGGTGGAAAGAAACTTGTACTTGAGGTGGAAGAAAAAAAAACCCACAAAAAAGAGAGAAAAAAAAAGTGTGTCTTTTAAAGGAATGAGTTTACAATTGAAAATTGGAGGGGCATGGTTGGAACTCGGACATAATTTGATATTTATTTAATTTCATTTATTTAATCATAAAAGAGATGATAATAGCTTATAGCTCATTCACATTTGTTAGCCTCAGAGTGTTCAGTTATAGTTAATTGAAACACAGTCCTTAGAATTTTACTGTCCTCATCAGAAGAGGGTCCATTGTAATGGTGTGTTTCCATTTTTTTAGGGAGCCCCAGGGCCTGCAGGGCCTATTGGTGAACCAGGAAAAGAAGGTCCTCCAGGGCTTCGTGGTGATCCTGGCTCCCATGGCCGTGTGGGAGACCGAGGGCCAACTGGGCCTCCCGGTGGCCCTGGAGACAAGGGTGACCCGGGGGATGACGGGCAGCCGGTAGGGCCTTGGTTGTCCCTCCACCAGCTCCAGGCTTGCCCTCATTGCTGCTGACAGGACAGTGACATTGCTTTTCCTCTGGCTTTCAGGGCCCAGATGGCCCCCCTGGTCCAGCAGGAACTACTGGTCAAAGAGGAATTGTTGGAATGCCAGGACAGCGAGGGGAGAGAGGCATGCCTGGGCTGCCAGGACCTGCAGTAAGTAAGGACCAGGCCATGTGCCCCTGGCCTGGGAATTTCTGTGTGGGATTTGCAGCGTAGCGCTCCTTAGCATGTCCTCGTGCTGGAAAATGCTGAGAACTGGAAAACTCCAGTTGCAGGAGTGAATAGAGAGAGAAGAGTAAAGAACTTAATCTCATGCAAATGCATGAGGTGGAAGGTTTACTTCCTTTTTGTTTCTGCCATAATGGAAAGTCTGAACCTGAATTTTAATATGATATCTGTCATCTTTTTTAGGGTACTCCAGGAAAGCAAGGTCCCACGGGGCCACCTGGTGACAAAGGTCCCCCTGGACCTATTGGCCAGTCAGGTGCCACTGGGCCTGTAGGTGAAGCTGGTCCAGAAGTAAGTATTACAGCATTCTAGCATGCAAGAAAAGATTGGTGGTTGTTCTCCTTGGTTTGAAGTTAGAGGTGGGGAACAACTTTCTGGTTCTTCTAGGATTTCAGAGCTAATCAAAAGCTCTTTTTATTCCACAACTCCAGGGACCTGCTGGTAATGATGGTACTCCTGGACGAGATGGAGCTGTTGGAGAACGTGTAAGAATATATTCTTTTCTTGATTTTCTTCTGAAAATCCCTATTTTATTGTTGACTCATTGTAGATTTTCTTTTCATTCAGTTAACCTGGAGAGCTTATTCTGAAAGTGTATCACAGCTTTGAATATAGTACCTCTCAAAGCTGAGGATGCCTGGCTAAGAGGCTGAGAACATCTGCCTCCACAAACTCAGACTTGAGTTCTTGCAGTTGGAATATCTTTGTAGGTTGCAATTGCTCAAAAATAGACTGGCAGTGCTACAGTTATGTTGCTTTAGTCTAGACCAGTCCTCTTTAGATAAATAGTTGAAATTCTGCTTTGCAGGGTGATCGTGGTGAACCTGGCCCTGCAGGCTTACCAGGTTCTCCAGGAGGTCCAGGAACTCCCGGTCCTGTTGGCCCTCCAGGAGATGCAGGTCAAAGAGGTGAAACTGTAAGTGAGGCTTTTTAAAACAATAGTTTATCAAAAACTATTCTGTATGGGTTTGTGCATTGCCTCACACTGTTTCTGTTTGCAATCTTTGTAGGGTTCCCGAGGTCCGATGGGTCCCCCAGGTCGTGCAGGAAAAAGAGGTTTGCCTGTAAGTTGCCCGTGGTCACTGTGGTTTTGTCTGAGATGCCACTGAGGAAAGTGTGTGAGGAATTCTGCCCAAATGAGAATGCCAAGCAAGGCTTCACCCTGTGTTCTGACTGCAAGTGGTTGCAGGTAGCTCTGAGCTGCAGAGCTGCACAGATTTGGGTACTTGTATTTGGATACTCCAGAAATGCTTTGGAAACCTCATTATTTGGAGCATATTGGTGTCTGGGTAATGGTGGGACTTGAGTTAGCAAATTGCCAGAGTCTGGTCTAAATAAGGGGTAAAGAAATGAATGCTGGACAAAAAGGGATGTTTTTAGATAAAAAATGGCAGAAATACAACAAAATCACCTGCTCCCATTAGAAGGCTTTAGTTCAACTCATGAACATCCAGCTTCAGTCTGAAAAGGAAAATAAACAAAACTCCTCTTTTTTTATGTTACTTAAGTCTTTTACAATCCAAGCCTGGAAGAGAAAATTAATTGCAAACTTTGGAAATTCTAAACAATGTTGTCCTGTCCCTAAGCGGATGTCATTTGAGGGACAGTAAAGTTTATTGAGCAGTTAGTGATAATGATGCCATTGATAAACTATTTGGGATCTGGCATTGAGAAATTTTGCATGCAATTTGAGCTGAGAAATATAGAATTGAAAACAGAAGCCACGTTTTCCAATTATTTCTTGAATTATTGTAAGAAGTTTACCATTATCAAAACTAACAACAATGAAATTGTTGTAGTAATAGGAGCAAGGTATTTGTGCTGCCTGGATGTTGTCTGTGTTAGGGAATGTACACCTTGAGTTGTACTTTAATTGTAGTGAAGGTGAAAAAGCTGTGAGAAGTAAAGATGCAGCCTGGATGATTTCACACTAAAAATATGCTTTATCATAATGAGTCTGTGAGAGAGCATTAATATTTCTATCTCATCCACAAAAATCATTTGCCATATACAGTAAGGTGAAGAGATATATGAGTATTAAAAAAAATGGTTTTATAAATTATTTATTATCACTAGTATAGGTTGATGGGTTTTTTACTGTATTATGTAGCTAAGTAGAGTACATTTGCTACAACTGTATTCAGGAAGAGCACAGTTTTCTGTCATTTACTTATTCTTTGGAAAAAAATTTTTGGAGCTGCCTCAACATCATCATCTTTCTGGCTTTAAAAGGGAAGGAGTGCAACGTGTAAAAGCAAATGAGGGGGTTTTGAGGTTGGAGGTTTTTTCCCCAGTTTTCACATTTCATCATTGATATTTACAGGGTCCCCAAGGACCTCGTGGTGACAAAGGTGACAATGGAGACCGAGGTGACAGGGGCCAGAAAGGACACAGGGGTTTCACTGGACTTCAAGGCCTCCCTGGCCCTCCTGTAAGTTGTTCTGCTTTTACTGTAATTTTATTTGCTTGCTACTCAAACAGTGTATCAGGAACATAGTTATTTAAAGTGGAAAAAAAGCAAACTAGTTCTTTCTCCCCACAAGGTGTTTGAGTGGCCTGGTGTCTCTACTTGCTAACATTTTTAATGCAATTTTAAAATAGTGTTGCATGATGAGGTGGTAAACTTGTTGTTGCAAGATGTGTGTTCTCCTATTCTTGTTCCCTTTGCAAGGCCAATCTCTGACAGTCAATGTTCTGTCAGCACAAGCTGGTAACATTAGCTGGTAGTTTCAGGTAAGCAATTTAGAGTGTGAAATACTTTTTGGCAGTGTTTGAATTCATTAGAGTCAAGGAATCTGTTGCAAAATCCCAAAAGGACTATGAGAGCATCTCTTGCTAATATTTTCAAGAACTTTGTGATTTCATTGTCAATTGAATGGAAATATAATGGAAAACGTGCTTTGTTTTTTACATTTATTCACTGATGCTGTGCAAAACACTGGAAGTTTCAACACACAGGAACAGCAGCAACAAAAAGACCCGACACTCAAATTACCTTTTCACTTGGTGATAGCCCTGTCACTCTCTTGTAAGCCACTCTGATTATATATACCTTGAAACCAGGGTTTTTTAGAGAAACAGCTTTACAGCCAAGCACTAGTAAATTTTATTAAGTTAGTGAGGGATTAAGATAAAGGTACCACCCATTGTTTGTGTACATTTTAATCCTATTCATACCAAATTCTGTATATCACAAAGTAATGCCTTAAAACTAAAGTAAATTGTTGTAAATGGCACAATGATATGATAATTTCTTCTGTTTAGGGTCCAATTGGTGAACAGGGCAGTCCTGGCATTCCAGGCCCATTTGGTCCCCGGGTGAGTATAACTTTTAAGGTTTTTCTTGCTTAGGTTTTTTTTTTTTTTTTTTTTTTTTTTTTTTTTTTTTTTTTTTTTTTTTCTCTTGCTCAGATTATTTCTACATCACTTTTATTTCAATGACTTTTATTGACTTTGATATTGGGGCAATCACCATATAATATCTTTTACTGATACATCACCTTGTTTAATACAGTACAGCTTTGTCATAAGTGTAGTTGTGATAGTATTATAGGCAGATAAAAGTGTCATCACTCAGGATGACTACAGGGCTGCAGTCTCTTTTTACAGACTTTTTGCTGCAGCTGATGCAAAGCCATGCATGTGGCAGCTCTGCTAATTGCTACTCTGCTTCTCATGCCCCATGTATGTCATTTACTCAAAAATAAAGGAGAAATACTGTCCCTTGGGAACATCCAAGGGAGCCATCTACATCTACCTCTGAGAATGTATCTGAGGGTGCACAGAAGCTACTCCAGTCTGGAGTATCTATTCCAGCATCTGGAATCCGGAACTGATCCCAAGGAAAAAGATGTACATTTGAGCCAAGTTACGTTATCTGAGGTGATTTAGTTGAAAAGAACAGCTTTTAAATTGCCTTCTTACTTTTACAGAAGAATAAAGGCGATTTAAAAAATTTGGTAATAGGCCCAAGTAATCAGATTGTTTCCTGTCAAGTTATTGCTTATAACTGTCTGTTTTGTAAAACCTGGTTATTAAATGTTAAAATTCATTCCATCTGTCTCCTATATTTTCCAGGGCCCTCCAGGTCCAGTTGGTCCTTCTGGAAAAGATGGAAGTCCTGGTCCACTCGGGCCAATTGGGCCTCCTGGTGTTAGAGGGACTGTGGGAGAAGCTGGACCTGAGGTAAATTGATGGGAATATGGGGGAAAATGTTATCTTCAAATAATCAGATTCTTTTGTAGAGTTCATCACATTATTTTCTTGAACACCTGTGAGCTCAAGACAAAAGATAAAATGTCATAGTTTCTCCAACAAACATCTAGGATAACTGTGTTGAAAGGGTTCATTTCTTACTCATTTTCATCTTCTGAACCTGGGATGATCCCAGCTGACCTTCATGCTGGGCTGAAGCTTATAGACACCAACCATGAGCTGAATCACTACTGATGAAAAGTGATTTGACCAGTTTGGAAAGGATCCTAAACCGTGCTGAATGCCCCAGGCATATTTCACATATACCAATTCAAAATAACCCAGAAAGTACAATTAAACTATTTGAAAGAAGATAAATTAAAAAAAAAAAAAAAAAGGGGAATTTGAGAAAAGAGGGATCTTGGGTGGTCATGTGGAGAATTAAAAAATTGGTACTTCTTATTTTGTGGAAGGGGTAGAAGAAAATAATGGGCAAGAAAAGGAAGGCAGCTTTTGCTGACTTTCTTGTCTGGTAAGACATGGTGTTTCCTGTGTTTATCATGTGCTAATATTCTGCCTATTTCATTTCAATTTGTGCTAATCTGTATCTCCACTTCTGCCCAGACACCAAGACCTGTATGAAAAGTCTATGGCAGAGCATAAGAATATGCCTCTATCATCTGTGTAATGAAACCATACAATAAATATCACATCCCCATATTTTTAGTTTTGCATGCAGCTGTAAGCTGGAACCAAAAAGCAAGAAATAGAAGTTGAGATTTCACTTTTCAGGCACGGTGTGTGTTAGTTTGGATGTGTGCTCTGTATGTGCATTTGGAGCCCTAGTTCTGAAGTAATGACTCTCAAAGGAAAGGCCAGTTCTGATGCACCACCTGATTGCACCGGAGCATCAAACTTCCCCTGGAGGTACATTCCAGACTTTGTGCTGCCAGAGAAGGGCTGGCAGGGTGAGATATGTTTATTAACAGATCTCACATGTCCCTGTTCATGGTAACAGAAGGACCTCACAACCCATCATGTGGGAAAATTTATTTAGTCAGGAAAACACCTTCTCTTCCAAGTAAGGATGATGTAGATTGTGTCCCAGAGAAGGACCAGAGTTGTGTTGCCAGAGAGCTCAGCACTGCGCTGGATAAATATAAAGATATTTCTAGTGCCAGATTTTCCATCCAGGAAAATGATCCTTAGGCAACCTAGGGGAATCAGGAATTTTAAAGTTGTTAGGCAGGGATCTGAACAAGGAGGGACAGATTTAACAAAGGGAATCGGGGCATTCCTTGGTGACTTTTTCCAGCTGTTAAATTTAAAATCAGGAGTAAGAAAAAGCTGAGCAAGGCATTAAGGCAATCAGAGAGGACAGGAAGCAGAGCGAATACATACCTCACCTGCAGTTCTTATCTTTTATCCCTGCTCTTTGAAAGGTGAATTCTCTACATCTGAATTACTCCCTGTGGTTTAAAGTGACTGGCCCTGAAGTTTTGGGCTTTTATTTTTTTGGTGGCAGACTTTGCTGTCATTTGGCATAGTATTTACTCTTCTGGAGCTCTGTCACCTTTTTGTTCTGAACTTTAGGGCCCACCAGGTGAGCCTGGTCCTCCTGGCCCCCCAGGGCCTCCAGGGCACCTCACGGCTGCCATCGGCGACATCATGGGACACTACGACGACGCCATGGCGGATCCGCTGCCGGAGTTCACCGAGGATGAAGCGGCCCCCGACGACCACAACAAAACAGACCCAGGAGTGCACGCCACGCTCAAATCCCTGAGCAGCCAGATCGAGACCATGCGCAGCCCCGACGGCTCCAGGAAGCACCCGGCGCGCACCTGCGACGACCTCAAGCTGTGCCACCCCTCCAAGAGGAGCGGTGCGTGCCCACACCTCTGCTCTGTGAGCCAGCATGGCCTTCAGCACTGCCTGCTCTGCACTGCTGCAATGCTGAGTGTTTATTTTTGTCTTCCCAGTCGGTTCAAAAAGCTCGGAAATACAACAGTCACGTCTTCTGTTCTTTGTAGGTGAATATTGGATCGATCCCAACCAAGGCTGCGTTGAAGATGCTATAAAAGTCTACTGCAACATGGAAACTGGGGAGACCTGCATTTCTGCCAACCCATCCGCTGTGCCCCGCAAAACGTGGTGGGCCAGCAGGTCCTCTGACTTAAAGCCTGTTTGGTATGGCCTTGATATGAACAGGGGATCACAGGTAAATAAATACAGGCACTGTTAAGAATTGGCTTCTGTGAAGTGTGCTGCCTCGTGGTTTGGAACTTCATCTGCTGCTCTGAGCAGATTCTGCTACAGTCAGAACATAATACTTGTTGATTGACTGGCTTATAGTCAACTGATTGTTAGTGCCATATAATAAAGATAGGAAATAGCTGGGAATAAAATAGGAAAAAATAGGAGATAGAAAAAAAAACAGTGCAAGTGCACCTAATGCAGTATTGGCTAAAGCTGGAAAAAACTGGACAAAAACATCAGCTTCTCTATCAGCCTTTTACTCTATCTCTATTGTGTCCTTAAACACAATCCATAATCCAGATCATAATGCAGATCCCTGCTGTTTTAATTGAATTCTAACCTTTTTTTCAGAAAACTCTACACTGCTAAAAGATACGAAACTTACTTTATAAATTTGTTTTTGAATGAAAGTATGATTGTTATCATATGTGTCCATGATGAATCCATCAGTCTCTAGGCAGAAAAAAGTTCACTCACCTTTCTGCTGGGTTTTTCCTCTATGGTAAACTTCTAAAATTAGGCTTAACGATCCAGACAAACAACAGAAATTTACCCTCTGCAAAGTATATAATTTATTAACTAGTTTTTGCCATTTTTATTCCTACTTTATCAAAAGCACAGTGAAGATATTCAAATATTATTTCATAGAGCGTTATTATCTTTAAATTAAGTATTTGGTGCATAAAAAATAATGCTGTTATCAACTGGATTACTGAAAACAGTTCAGAACTTTAACAGCTGAGAACAGATGTGATATTCATTGCTTTTTTGAGATGGTTTCACTTATTACTAAATTTAGGAAGTCTTGCCATGACCCAGCACATCCCAGTTGATATTTTACTGGCTGCAGAGCTATACAGAGGGCTTTGTAAGGCAGATGTTCTTTGGAGGAAAATATTATCTTCAGGAATACTAAAAATGAATATTTCAGTATTTTTGAAACACTGTCAGATTTGGTAACTAATAGTATGAGTTTGTAACAGTCAAGTGCCCTCCTTATGGATTTTAAATAATAAATGTGTCCAAGATTACTAAACAGAGGTACCACACTTTATACATTATTATATCAGTACCAGTGAATAAGGTTTTCTCTTCACTGGTTTCAGTGAAATGTATAATCTTTTAGTCATTCTTGACTGTAGTTTTTTATGTTTCAATTGTTCATAAAACAGGAATAAAATAGAACCTGCATGGACAGGAAAAAAAACCCTCAGGAATTCTGGAATTTCTGTTACTGGTAGAAAAATTGCTTGTTTTTTATAGAAACAGTGACACTTTGTGAAACATCTGTCAAAATCCTGTGATCTGTTTATAGTTTGATTATAAGCCAAATCCTTGATCAGTTTATAAGGCCCATATGAAAATGTATAGTTATTTTTATATAGTCAAACTTATTCTATTTGTGCTGCTTCTAAATACAATACAAACCCTACAGAAAACAAGTTAATAAATTGGCAATATATCAGGTGCATTGTAAAAGAGGTTTCTGGGCTTGATGTTTCTTACCTGCTTCAAGGTTGCTCTAATGCACTATTTCATATGTAAGTATCCCTTTCAGAAATGAGGCAGAATTAATTCCAAATGAATTGGCATATCTGTGGAGGCTCAGCTTCCTCTGAGTTGATCAGTTGCAGAGAATTATGATCAAAATTCTCCCAAATTCTCCCTATTAGAGAAAGGCTAAGTTTCTTTGTCCTCAACTGGCAGAAAATGACAACAGAAACCACCCTCAGATTTTATGTAACAGGCCTCCTACTAGTCATATCTGAAAGATGACAATAATGGCAGATGTTTCTAAATCCACCAACTCTTAATTTCAGTGTCCTGTGACCTATTTCTTTATCTCCCAAGTTCGTGTATGGGGACACAGCTGTCACACAGATGACATTCCTGCGCCTCCTGTCCAAGGAAGCCTCCCAGAACATCACCTACCTTTGTAAGAACAGTGTTGGCTACATGGATGACCAGACAAAGAACCTGAAAAAAGCTGTGATTCTGAAAGGGGCCAATGACCTGGAGATCAAGGCAGAGGGGAACAGCCGCTTCAGATACACTGTTCTGCACGACAGCTGCTCTGTAAGTTTGGGGCTTTGGTCCTTGGCTGAGGAGGAAAAACAGGATTTTTGTATCTTTTCACTTCCCTCTTGAATTAAAAAAAAGAGAAAAAAAACCCAAAAAACAACCCATGCAAGAAGTAATTAAAATGCTGCAGGATTTTATAATGAATTGTAGAAATAACTGATCAAACGTGGATTTTGCTATAATTCTAACTTCAGGTAATAGAAGTCTGCACTATTTAGAGGCGGTAATAGAAGTCTGCACTATTTAGAGGCTATTTGCACATTCCTTCTTAGTGAGCATGCTGAGATACACATCTTGGCATTTTGCATTTTGCAGTACTTGTTTAGCTCCGAGAGGAATCGCACAAACTGGTGAGAGCCACAAACTTTTGTCTGCCAGATGGGCAAGATTATTGCAGCAGTGCAGGAAACTCACTAGTTCTATGACTGAGCTGGAAAGGAGCATTTAGGAGAAAAATCTTCCTAAAATTTTGTGGTGGGCACAGAAACAAGTAAGCAGTAGATTTTTCATGTTCAAAAACAGTTTCAGCCAAGACCAACATACTGGCAATTATTCCTAAATCTAGTCTTGGACCTGAAATAAGTTAAATACTCTCTGTGCTTTAAAGTAAGCCCACAATTATGGGTGAAGGCACATATTATTAACACATAGAGAAGAATTTTTATAGCATAAAAGAAAAATCAGCCCTGATGTATCAGTCTGATAGATGTGCTCATTAGAGACAATTCAAAACAGCCCAGGTGCAGTGCAGCCAGTGTTGCTGAGGGTGTTCCTCAGCAAAGGTGCAGTGACACCCTCCTGTACAATCAGACAACTGAATCACCACTTGCACTTCAGACTGGTTTTGACATGATCTCTGGCCTAATTTTTTATTTTTTTCCCCCTCTAGAAACGTAATGGGAACGTGGGCAAGACTGTATTTGAGTACAGAACACAGAACGTGGCACGCCTGCCCATCATCGATATTGCACCGGTGGACATTGGCAGCACTGACCAGGAATTTGGAATTGAAATTGGGCCAGTTTGCTTTGTGTAAGAGATGGGGGGATATAACACACTACCCAGCAACAGCAGCAGTTAAACATGAACTTAGACTGATTGAAGTTAATCCTGAGACTCTTGAAGTAATGGCTGATATTGGATCAGCATTGTATATACAGCTCTTTCTAAATGCCCGGCCTCCTTTTGAATATTTATTTTACTTACAAACCTTCCGTTTTCAATGATCGAAACCAACTTTGTAGTACAATTTTAAGAGGATTGATGAACACCTTCTAAAAGTAATATGAATCTTTTTTCCTTTGTTTCAAATTATCTTGACATTTCCAGGTATCCAGAATAGATAGATTTAATGTGGAACTATGTAAAGCTCTAATGATTATTTCTTTTGCTTTGATGTGTACTGAATAACAGAAAAGTAGAGCACTTTTGTGAACCGTTGGCTATATTTCAGTCATACCTACTTCCCTCTACCCCAGTTTGTGTTCCTGTGGTTGCCATTCACAGAAACCTGTGTTCTTTGTAGAAGAAAATTTCTTTAGACAAGACCATCTTAATTTGGCATTGTTTTTCTTGTACTTTTCTAGGTAAGTCTGCTCAGAAGAGTGATCCATAGCCATGGTTAATTTATGAAGTAAATACATTACTGGGGTAAATATGAGTTTTCAGTAGAGTTGTCCCATATCTTAACTTTTAAGGCTAGATTTCACTTCTCACAATGTACTGTGTAATTCCATTAAATTATCCTTAATCTCCAGAATGTCTTAAACCCAGTACTTGTGTATTTTCCAATATTTGCCCATCTAAGAAGCCATTACATATCAAATTATACAGATGTCTTATATATGGTGCCAACTTCTGTACATTGCAGACCATTCACATGTATACCAGACCAATTGCTAATAAAGAAAGTTTAGAAATTCCTTGGTTTTAGCTGACATCCAGAAATGCATCACCAGTAATTTGACTTACTGGCCTTGAGTTGTCAAGGCAGGAAAGTTCCATCATTTCTTAGCATGAGCTACCTCATCTCTGGAAGTTGGGATGCAAGTAATATTCCCGGTTTTATTTTTAGATATTAAAAGGTGCTATGCTTCTGTTGTTACTTCAAGATAGGAGATAGGCAGGGCAAAAAAAAAAAAAAAAAAAAAAAAAAAAAAAAGGCAACAAAGTGATGGTGCTAAATGACTCTCTAGAAGGCTGACAAAATAAAGATGCCTACTGTCAATGTCATGTTCAGAGCTTAGCTTGTTAGGCTTACAGTGTTTGAGAGAACAATGTTACAGTGCATTTATTTGTTGGTCGTTCAGTATATAGAATGTTTTGTACCTCCAACATGCTTTATTTTGTAAAGTATGTGGGTACAAACTTACTTAGGTTCTTCGTTTCTTTTCTGTGCTCTCCACGTTTTTTTGTTTGTTCCTTAAAAAAAAAATTAAATAAATAAACAGCGGGGCTCTCCCTAAAGAAAGTCATGCACATAGCTTTTTTCATGTATCTTTGCAAAGCATTTAATTAAATACATGCTTCTCGCTATGTAAGTGGTTTCCTTTTTGTAAAACTCCTTCCAGTGTGTTCATTCCATATCAGTTCATTCCCAGGAAATTAAAAACAGAAGTATTTAATTGTTGTTTGGTTGCTGTTTGCATAAATCATTTGCAAGGCATTGTGAAATATTTTGAAGATAGGAGTACAGGAGTATTTTTAAAGTACCTTCTGTGTCAGTTTTTACAGGTAGGTGTCAGCTGTATGAAGGAAATCAGCAAGCCTAGAAAAGCTGCCTAAATAATATTGTTGGAGACTCCAGATAGAATTTTTATTCAAGAATGAAATGAGATTTGGCCAATTTCTAGTGGCAATGGGAGTTAACACTGATGGTAGACAGTTTTTGGACAAGCCATAAAACTGCATTTGTAGTGAAGCAGGCAAGAATTTCCCTTCCCAGTCCCCTTTTGAAGCAGGAGCAGGAGCTTTGCAGGTTTCTGGGTTGTCCAAATCCATGTCCCTGCAGGGGAAGTAAGGACTGGGAAATTGGGAGGTAAGGGAGGAAAGGACAGGTTCATGCTGATGTTATCTGTTTGCTTTTACTGCCCATGCAGGAGTTTTGTGATTTCTTTCTTCCTGGCATGAAATAATTTCTATAAATTCTGTAATTTCTATAAATATGTGACTCAGGGGTTAACTTACCGTACTGGCTCCTAGAGAAGTTTAAGATAACATTAATTTCAGGCTGCAGTGTGTTCAAGCAAAGGTGGCTGTGGTCATATCTCTACAGAACATTTATCCAGATTCACAAGATGAATAGCATTTGGAGGACAAGATTATGTTTGGAATTTAGTTTTAATCTCTGATTTTAATCAACAGAGTATTATAATCCCTGTTTGGTATAAGTAGTTTGTAAGGTTGTTGAAGGAGAAGAGTATTTCATTATGAAAAATACCTTTTCTTTTCAAGTCTCTCTTTGCATGTCTATCTCCATATGAAATATGCAGCATGTCCTCAGCCAGGAGCCTGGAGCACTGAAAAAGAGCTGTAACTAGAGAGCCATCTAAGGTCATCTGTAAAAACCAAGGCTGGAGAATCACTCAGGGAAAGTCTGCTTTGAAGAGCAAGCTCTCAGGTAGTTAACTTGGGTAGCTGACTGTAATGCAGGTGGTGGGACACACTTGTCTTGACTGTGTTTAGGGCATAGATACTGCATCTCTTTCCCTGTTTATGTATTCCTCAAGGTACTGTAGAATCATATTAGGAAGGAAAAAAACAAAAAAATGTGTGTGTGTGGGGGTGCATTTTCTTATCCAGGCAACATGGCATAGCCTCATGTAAATACAGCTTTAATTTTGTGAACCTAGAATGAATGAGCTACTAACTTGTAACTTATGAAGTAGCATTAGCTAAATGTCAGCTATTACATTTAGTGAAGTTCTGTCTTAGTGACAAATAGCTTCAAAAATGGCAGAAAAAAGGCACTTCAGAGTGATTAAAATAATATGGAGTGATTACAATAATACAGTATCAGACACTGCATTTAAATTGGATTTGAGTTACAGGAGTTGGTCCTGTTTTTCATAACTGACTTGTCCTCAGGGAAAAACAAACCCCAGGACTGCCAGCCTTGACAGAAACCTTCTCTTGGTTTCTCTAAAGCAGTAGTGCAATATTTGTTTGGCAACCATTCATTAAAAGCTTATCTACAAAATAAATTCCTAAACTCCTTCCCTGCCTTCTGTCAGCTTCCTTGTAGCTATGATAAATACCCAGCTCTAAGTTTTCAGCACTAAAAAGGTCCTGTAGAGCACCAGCAGTACTACCTGCAGTAGAGGAAAGTTTCAAGCAACCCAGAAATCCAACAAAGAAAATGTCATGGTGTTATAGCTTGAAAGAACACGGCCAAAGCCCACAAAACAGCAAGAAAATGGAAGATTTCTCTTCTCTGTAAAGGCAAGTGAAGAGTCTAAAAACAGGTTAAGAGCAAAAAGCACTGTTTTTCTTATTGTTGTAGAATAAAAGCCCCTATGGCTTTCTTTTATCTCCTGTAACTGCCTGAGACTGAGCATAGTAATTGAGCTGGTAAACACTCACATAATCTCTAGATATTTTTAATTACTTTTTCAGGAAATGCAGGCTATACTGAAGGTTTAATACTCACTGGGCATTTTTTTCTCACTGAGGGAGGATTCCAGAAAGAGTAAAACAATTGCAAAAGGAAGAGCTACACTAAATGGAAATGCAGAAATGCTAATGAAGGAAAAAAAAATCCCTGCAAGTATGCAAGTATCATAGAGAAAACAAGGTAAAAATTAGAGCATTAGACAGTTTCAAAAATCATGACAAAATGTAAAACTAAATCAGCAGTTCAATAGCTGAAATAGAAATGCCTTAGAAGCTGTGGATCCCTAGACAAATTTTATTGTGAATTTGCTGCTCATTCCTGTGAGGCAATTACTGGACAATAATCTTCAGGAGCAGTAAAAGAGAAAAAAGCAGTTTATGCTTTTTTTCTAAGAGCCAGAGGAGAAAGGGCACAATGGCCTGTGCAGAGCTCAGGAGAACCTGAGCAGAGTGATACAAATATTAAAACTGAAGAGTTTTATGGTATTTCACAGCACCAGAAAGCTTGATTGCTGATCTGCCTGCTGTGCTCTTGGCATGACGTTTTATCCTTTGCTGGGAGAAGGTCTGGAAAAGTACAAAGATATCAGGCAACACAATCAGTTAGAGCAGGATGCTAGAGAGTCCATTTCTAACTCCCTCCCCCATGTTTATTTTGTGCACATTCTCCTTTCCTTGCTGGTAGAGATAGAACCCATCTTTCTATAAGCTCTGGCTTAAGTTTTGTTATGTTCTCAGTATCTGAGAGTGGTGCACTATCAACTGTTTCTATTGCAAAATTAGTAATTAGTTCCTTGATGGAGATATTACTGTCCATCCTCCAGAAAAGGCTGCAGCCTTATTTAGGGATGTTTGTGCAGAGAAAAAGAAACAACCAAGCAAGTTCACATCTGCCAAAGCATCAAAGAACTGCTTTTTGGCCTTAATCAACTGTGTGAAAAAAATCTGATACAAACCCAACCAAGGATAACAAAAGAACATAACTACCATTCTAGAAATTCAGTGAAATACTATTGCATGTTTGGTATGGTGGGATCTTTCCTGCCACAAAGAGACAGGACAATGACAGAAGATGGTGATGACTGCAAGATCCATCACTGTAACTCGGGAGCCTCTGCCCTCTGAGGAACAAAAATCAGAAAAAGTCTGAGCATTTCTTTCTGCCATATTGCTGGGGTTTGACCCAGCCCCCCAACACCAGACAGACACTTGTCTACTCCTCACCCCTCTCAGTGGGGCAGGGAGGAGAACTGGGGGGTAAAAAAAATATAAGATTAATTGGATGACAGAAAAGGAAGGGAAAATAATGATAATTAAAATGTACAAAACAATTGCATAGAATGCAGTTGCTCACCACCCAGTGACCTACACCCAGCCAATTCCTAAGCAGGGGCCCCTGGCCAGCTTCCAGCACAGATTTATGTGCTGATGACTCCATATGGTCTGGAATGTCCCTTGGATCAGCTGAGATCAGCTGTCCTGGCTGTGTCACCTCCCAGCTCCTCGTGCTCCCCCAGCCTCCTTGCTGGCAGGGTAACATAAGAAGCTGACAAGGCTTCAAGGCTGACAGTGCTGTCAGCACTGCTCAGCAACAGCATCAGTCTGTTAGCAGCAAGATTTTCATCCCAAATCCAAAGACACTACTGGGAAGGAAATTAATTTTGTCGCAGTTGACATGTATCAAGTCAGCCACTTCCTGCTAGGAATTCTGATCCCTGCTTTATAGATGAACCCAGATTGAAAAAAGGAGTGAGCAGACTTTTCCAGGTACCTTGGACATGTTATAGCAAATACAGTGAAGCTGAAATGCAAGTTACAATAGGAATATTCACAAAAACTCAGAGAAAGCACATCTCCAGCGCCTCCAGGAGTGATCTTTCAATGACTGCCTTCTCAGTGGATGTGGACTCAACCACAAAACTTCAGCTTTAATCCAGAGCTGTCCATGGCTAAGGGGTATACTGAAAGGAAAGTTTGGATAAGCATAGCTTTGCCCGATACAACTTCAGGATTAAAAATAAAAAAAGCTGCTCAGTGGCTTTCTCAGAAGGAGACAGCTCCAGCAAGAGCTGTGATGGGGCAGCAGCAGTGTGGGTTACAGTCACTCTGGGCAACACTCGAGGGGGAAGCTAGCGCAGGATGAAGAGCACTTGGGAGGAGGAGACCCACCAGGATTTTGTTCTGGTGGACTTCATCTTCCTGGAGCAGCAATCCCTCAGTCTAGTGTGAGATACTTTTTGCTTCCACCCAGTAAACAGGTAGGCAAAAACATAGAAAGCATCCCTTCATCTCCCACATCTTAACACCTGCAAAATACCTTTCTCTTGTAGTACTTTAAACTGAAGTGTCTACAGATTTTCTTTAAGATCATAACAAGATATAGTTGAGGACATCTGATTACAAGCACATGTTGAATTAAAATGTTAGATCATGATAAAAAAATTTCGTACACTACTGTAGCTTAAGATTTTTTCAACATTATCTCTCCTTACCTTTCCAGAGGAGAGGCACTTAGTTTAAACATGGAGTTAGCCAGACCCAGATTCTTTTCTGGCAGAAAGAACTGGAGATGATTTTTCATTGAACCATCAGGCTTTTGGTCTTAATTGAAATGAATATGAAATCTGTATCAAGAAACATAATTTAATGACAATAACGCTGTTTTATTGCCATAAATATCCAGTCCTCCAAACTAACACCTTTTCCAGTCTGTAGGAATAATATTGACAAGGAGCACTGGACCTTAGATTTTCCTAGTGAAGCTATCAGGACAGCCACAGCCTGGCAAAGCACATGTTGGGAAGAACTTTTTCCTTTACTAATTCAAAATTCTTGTAGACAGCTCTTCCTCCAGGTTACTGCCTGCAAATGGAGGCTTAATACTATTTAGTTGAAACCACTACAAAAGGAGGGTTGCAAATTGCAACCAATACTTATTTAATGCTCACTTAAATTACTTATTTAATTTAATGCAACCAATGCTTATTTAAAAGTGGATTTCTTTTGTTTTAGGAGGGGAAGTTACTGACAATTTTCCAGCTTCCAGAAGAAATTCCTAGCAGCTGCTCAAATCCAGAAACCATGAGGAGCCCACTCTAAGTTCTGCTTTACCCTGTCCTGGCTTTAGGTGCCAAATTACTGCTGGGACAAGGGACTTTGTGGAGAAGCCTTGCCTGAATCCCAGGGGAAGCTGAGAGTGGAACCACTGAGTTACAGCTGTCCATAGCTTGTCTGCAATTAAGGCCTAATCAGGTAGCAAAGCTTTTCTCTTAGACAAGGGTTGGCTGGACTGTTGTCATGTTCTAGGGTTTTTTACTTAAGATTTCTGTAAAAAACAAGGAAATGGGATGTTGCAGTAGTCCCTGTGCCAAAGACAATAGGGAAATCCACATTCACTGGAAGAAAGGCTCTGGTGTCCTACAAAAGAGCTCCACCCTTGCAGTTAACTAGAAAGGCAAAGTGCCAAGGTAATATTAAAGCCTAAATAATAGTCACTGATATCACTAAATAAAAGTCACTGATATGCCCTAAAAACTCCTTGGGGAAAGGCTTTTTCCTCTGGTTTCTTTTCTTGTCTCAGAGAGCCATGGGAATATGTGCTGTGAAGTAAATGAGATCAGCTGGTGTAACAACAGAACAGAATGAGATCAGCTGTGTATGAGAAGCTGAATTAGAGATTTCTTGTATCAGTCTAATTACTGTGTGGGAAACTTCTTTCCTGTTTTTTCCTGCATCCCATTCAGCTTCATGTCTCTCTTTCAACTCTGTGGACTACAATATTTTCTCCTTTTCTCAAAGACAGCTTTAAATTTAAATGCTTGAGGTGTTGGTTTTTTCATCCAGACCAGTTTATACTGAGCAGTTCTAGAGGCTTAAAGTGTAAGGAAGGCAAACAGGGAATTCGTGACTTCAGCCCTCTTTGGGTGAGAGGTTTTGTGCAACCCACAGTGTTAGATTTATGCACCTCAGTTTTAGACTAACTGCAAAGAAAAGTTTAGACTTTTTACTTGCCTCCATAGAGGGAAAACCCCATAAAAATGTAAAGATGGATTAAGAGCAAAAACTATGATTTTTTTTTTTTTCTCCTACTGTGTGGTAAGGGCCCCTAGGATTCTTTGCTCCCCTGTAGCTGCCTGAGACTGAGCACAGTAGCTATTACTCTTAATCTATGGATATTTTAATTAATTTTTCAGGAAGTTGAGGCTATACTGGAGGTTTAATATTCTCAAGGCAGTTGGTCATGCTGAGAGAGGGTTCCAGGAAGACAGAGAGTAAAACAGTTGTAAAAGGAAAAGTTAAACTGAATGAAAATGTAGAAATGCTAACGAAGGAGAATAATATTCCCTGCATAGAGAAAACAAGGTAAAAATTATAGTTAGACAATGTTGGTATTGTACTTTAAAAAATCACGACAAAAGGTAACAATCAGCAGTTCAGTGGCTGAATAGAAAATGCCAGAGAAACTGGGAATCCATAGATGTTGTTGTCCAGTGTGTTTATGCTAGAAATACATAATCTTGGATTATTATGTCCAGTGCATTAAAATGTTTGCTTGCTTGGAGTTTAAAGACTCTGTTGAAGGGTGTGATTTCAGTCAGGTTCTGCAGAGTTCACAAGGAGCCTCTTTGGGCAGAATTGCTACCTGAGTACCAGAAAATTTAGACTCTTTTTAGCCTTGCTATTTTACCTGCTGTCATGGTATTCAGAAATTCAGCCTGTGTTAATATCAGAGCTAATGCTTCTTAATGTATGAAATTAATATGAAAGAAACATGAAGACTGTGATGAATTGCAGCTGAGAATCACCTGTGCTAAACTCTGTCCCCAAAAACTATGATTGTGCACAAAGGGAACACCTCAAACAACTGAGCAGCTTTCTTGTGAAGCTGTTGTCATTCCTCAGAGCAGTGGGACAATGTCTTTAGGAACAGTAAAAGAAATCTGCCTTTTCCACAAGCCAAAGAAGAGGGAGGACCCTGGGTGAGGAATGAGGCACAAGTGTTGATAATTTGTTTGCAAGTAGGGTCTAATTAGACAGCAAAGCCCTGCGGTTGGAGAAGGGTTTGCTGCATTTCTGCAGTGTTTTGGAGTGTTTTAAACGTAGTCTCAATTCAAAATGTGCAGAAAGGAGATGTTGAAATAGTCCCCATGCCAAGGACTCCAACAGAAGAAAAAGCTCTGGTGTGCTGCACATGAGTTGAACTTCGGAAAGGTGAAGTTTCAAGGCAATATTGACACCTAAATCAGTGACACTTTGTGCTTATGGTATGATTGAGGTAACTTTTTTGTGGCAGGGTTTAGTTTGTTTGCATGTTTGGTGNACATTGTCCTATAGAGAAGTGATCATATATTCTGATTTTGTTTAACTGCAGTAAATGTTACAATCTACTTGTGTTACTGATTTTCCTTTGGAGAAGGCTGCCTAGTAAATGAGAAAACTACATATGAAATACAATATCTCAATCAAAAAGACAATGCAAGGTGCACAAAACAGTTCTGCAAACACAACTGACTTGAAAATTTTTGTATGCTCAATGGGAGAAAGCTAAGCTTAAATCAAATTAGTTTATTATCTTATACAATTTCTGTTAAATATTGCCAACATGCTATTACTCAAGTCACAAGTACCCATTTATTGTTATTCAGAAGAGAATTCTGTCCTTACTCAGCCCAGCAGTACTGTAGGAGGCAAGAGGCAGCAAACCCTCTCCCTTTGCTCCTGGAGCCAGCCCCATGGATCAGACCATGGCAGCAGTCCTGTCCTCTTGTGTTTCTCCTGGTGTGGGATGGAGGGAGGCCAACAGCAGCTCCTGCCCTGCCCCAGTCCTTCCCTGCATTATTTATTCCCTGTTGGCACCAGGGCCCTCACAGCATGCAACTCGAACTGCTCCCTTCCCTGCTGCACACAGGAGCTGCAGTGTTCACCCCCCCATGCCTGAGTGGGGACAGATGAGGCTAAAACAGAGCAGGACTGCAGAGAAAATCTCTGAATGCACACAGGGCTCCACATAACCTCTTCCAGGTAACCTCGGAGTGCCACCCTCACCCTGTCTCAGCACACATTTATTAATTTGCAATGCAGGTCACACTTAGAGCTCTGAGGAAGGCACAAGTGACCTGTAACAGCTTCCTCAATGAGATCATTCTCTGCAAGATCTAGCACTCTAGTCCTTTTCCTTGTTCCAAGTTATCCCTTCTCAAACACATTTATGGGACAAACTCACACCACTGAACACAGCCTTAACACTAAATAAATTATAGCATGTCATATAGACCTTTATCTGCAGAAGATCATATTATTTATCCCCAATGATGAACAAAACAAACTTCTTTAATCTCCACAGCATATCAGGAAAACTCCCATTCATCCACTGCTTTGATCTACACCCTTTTTCCTTTAGAATAAACTCAGGTCAGGTGTCTGTTTCTCTGGAATATGTATGATGTTATCAGTTTTGAGGCTCTATCGAATTGAATGTAACCTGTTCATCTTCCCAAGTGTGCCAGGACATGTCTGGACAACACCGAGATCCCAAAGGCATCTCTGGGGCACCCCGTGTCACAGAGCAGCAGCAGCTTTGTGCTCAGCAGCTTGGGATACCCAAAACCGGGGTAAACACGGAGCTGAGAACTGGGCTTTAAACTCAGGAGCTGCCCTGTTCCAGGGGAGCTTTCTGTTCCTGGTTATCCCTGCAGAGCTGCTGCTACCTGCAAATCCTCATTTCCCTTCCAGCCCAACTGGAGAAATCATGGTTCTCTTTAGCCCAGCTGGGAGGAACCGGCCCGGGAGAAGCGGCACCGCTCCGGGGGGAAGCGGAACTGGCTCGGGCCCGGGCGCGGGGGGCAGGACTCGCTCCTCCGGGGAGCGTTTTAATGAAAGCGGCAATTTGTGTGTCCCCTCCATGGAAAAGGCAGTCCGTGTGTCCGCTCCATGGAAAAGGCAGTCCGTGTGTCCGCTCCCAAGCCACCTCCCCTGTACCAAACACTGCGCGGCCTCGCTCCCTCTCCTCCGTACCAAATCAGCAAAGTTTGCAGCCGCGCTCTGTACCAAATAAAGTGCCCGGCCCTACTGGTTCTTACGTAGGAAAAAGCGAAATTTCATAGCGCCACTATTTTATTTTTTTTTTTTAGCAAAAAAGCGACGTGCAAAATTACGCGGTTTATTACGTAGCAAAGTGCGTAATCACGCGGTTTCTTGCGTAGGAAACAGCGAAATTGCGTAGCGACACTCTGTCTCTTTTATAGGAATCAAGCAAACCTCGTTACCCCATTTCCTCCATCCCAGCTAAGCAAAGCGCGCAGCGCCCGCTCCCCGTATCCAGCCCCTCTCCTTTGCAATATCGGCACCAGGATGCCCAATACAGACCCTGCCCATCTCCCGAGTTCCAGCCGCTCACATGGGGCCGGTGCCTTTCTGTGAAAGCCATCCGGACTTCCCGGCTCTCGGTCCCACCTGCTCAATTCTACAGCAATTCCTACAGCAATTCCTCAGTTCCTCCCGGGCTCGGTGCTGCAGGCTCCGTGTGCCCCTGGCTCGGTTCCACAGGCTGTGTCTGCCCGGCTCAGTGCTACAGGCTCTTATTTCCACAGGCTCTCTCTCGGCCCGGCTCAGTTCATCCTACACGGCTGTAGCCCATTAGGGATGAGGCTCAGCCCCCTTCCCAATCACACCAGCTGTGTGCCTGCAGTAACTGTTCTGCCTTGTTCATTTGTTTGCACGAAGGCACAAATAGTAAAATTAAAAAGGAAGTCAGTTTTATGAAACAACAAGAAATTTTATTAAGATATTTTATTATGTGTCTCTGTAAGGAATAGACCAACAACCATATAAAAGCTTACAAGGATGGTTAACCTTCAACACTATAAATGTAACGTGACAGAAGAAATTCACAATTTTGCATCTTTATTGACTTTTACAGAGTGAAGGGAGAAAATTCTCAACTATGACACGCCAATGATGATCTTTGACAGGAGACATTTACAATTGCTTTAAATCCTTAACCTTTTTGGTTTTTTGAGCAAGTCAATAACCCTGACTTGCAGAGTTAGGAGTGAAAAATACATTAGCACCATCATATTAGTCTTTTACACTTCCCTAATTTTAGTGGTCTTGACCAGCAATGACAGGAAAGTAGAGAAGCACCTTTGACAACAGAATACAATCCAACAATAAAATTATGGTGACGAGTGACATTAAGGTATTAAACTCTTAAAATAAACTGTACCTTTCACAGCTAATCAGTACAGAAATAGAGAATTTTGTACCAAATGAATTCCCGGAACTGACCACTGGGTCCAATGCATTTTGATTGATTTGACTGATTTTTGGTTTGACTCATCAGACACATCCCAGTTTCTGTCCATGTTGAGGTAGTTGAAACAGGGAGGCCGTTCTAGCTTTATGGACTGCATCTTGGAAAGAAGGGTAAACTTTGGTACTGGGAGCAATCAGTGCTTTGTAAATTGGCTAACATTCAACTAATAGAACACAGTGTTGTTTTATTAAGTGTTGAAGTTTTATTATAGCACCACGGAGACATGTTTTGAAGATGGAATTTGGTAAAAAAAATAGAGCAAAAAAAAAAAGCATTTTTACTGTATTTTGTGTAATAGCAAAACAAAACAAAACAAAACGAAACAAAAAACCCTTGATGTCAAATTGATATTTCCCCCAGAAATTTTGTTAATAAATAACTGGGATACAGATGGGCACCTGTACTAGCTGACAAGGCTGAAACGAAGGAGCACAGTTGGAGTGTGAATCTGTTTGCTGGGGTTTCAGAAAAAGCAGGATCTTTGATTTATAAGAAGCAGACTGGGCCAATGTCCACGCCAAATTCCTGATCAGGACCACCGATATCTAATGGTGCAATATCCACCACCGGCAACCTCACTGTCTTGCGTGTCCTGTATTCGAAAACTGTCTTACCCCACTCACCAGTGTGTTTCTGTGAAGTTAAACAAAGGGAAAAAAAGGTTAGGGACATGATCATCAGATTTCAGATTTCTTCTTTCTGTAGTAACAAAGCCTCTCAACCTGTTGAAAACTGTTTGCCATCTCTGTGGAAATGACCCCAGGAGGGGGAACGTGGGGACAGCGTTGGTGTTGTCCATTTGTTACTGAAAGGGCTGCGGGTGCTGTCAGACCAGCACGCTCAGGGATGTTCCTGCTCCCCTCCAGTACTTGCTGCTGCACTGACAAGGCACAGGGAAGCAATGCTGGGTCTGCAAAATGACTGTGCTTGCTCCTTCCCATAGCCCATGACTTCAACCAGCTGGCCTTGGTTTGGTATGACTGGTTTTAAAGTTGACAGGGGGCGGATCAAAACTTGGTGACTGTGACTTCCCTGACATTGACTCTGGAGCAAGGAGATACCTGTAGAGCACAGATTTCAATGGAAGTGCCCCTCACTTCCTGCAGTTGCTGCAGGAATGGCAGTACTGGTGTCAGAATCTAGGTTCCCCCCAGTAGCTGTAGCTGTGTCCTTTCCTTACCCAGCCCATGCAAAGCTCTCGCCCTTTATTACGGGTTTAGTCCTCTAGAGGGAATTATTTATTAACCACAGCACTAAATTCCTGTTTACTTACAGTGCAGCCATCTTCTAGAACAGCATATGTGAATTTGCTGTTTCCTTCAGCCTTGATCTCACTTTCTGTAGAGCTCATCAGTTTGAGAGCTTTTTTAACATTCCCACTGTCGTGGTCCATGTAGGCAATGCTGTTCTTGCAGTGGTAGGTGATGTTCTGGGAGGCACGGCTGGAGAGGATGCGCAGGAAGGCCAGCTGGACTTCGGAGACATCCTCTGGAAGCTCAGGATCTCCATAGCTGAACTGCACAGTACCAACAGAGGCAAGAGAGTTTGTTAATCATGAATAGGGTCAGTCCACATAAAGGTTTTTTCCCATGCTAATTGTCTCATTCAGTTTAATTGCAGAATTATTTTTTAGCATGTTGTGATGCACAACTTGGCTGTTAACTGTGCTCATTTCTCACCTGGAAGCCTCCATTCATGGACTCTCCAAACCAAATGTGTTTCTTTCCACTGTTTGCACTGGTCCACCAGTTTTTCCTTGGCACAGTCCTGGGGTTAGCATTGAGGCAGGTCTCACCAGTTTCCATATTGCAGTAGACTTTAATGGCATCCATCTTGCAGCCTTGGTTAGGATCAACCCAGTACTCTCCTAGAGGTAAGGAAAAATGTTAACAGGATTAATATATTTGGAGAAGAATCTGATGGTAAGCCTTCTTTCTGTGCCAGATTTCTGAGCCAGGTCAGGAAATCATTAATTTTGACAGAAGAGATACCACAGAAAATAGAATGATATAAAAAGATACTGAGTTCATGTGAATTCTGTAAGGGGACTGAAATTTGGAATAAATTTAGAACTTTTAATTGCTTTTTCACCCCTAAAATTTTTTAAGCATATGTTCACTTCTAAGGGTACAATGAGTGCAGTTGAAGTCAAATATATATTCTGTGTAATGGATGGTTAATTAATATTTAAAATTGCTTTTAAGTTTATCATCCTTTTTGTTACATTTGTTTGAAAAAAAGTCAGTTTTTTAATGGAAGATATTTGCATTTAAATACTCAAGTCAGGAAAACCATAAAACCAAACCAATCCCCAAGGCCTGCCACCACTGGTGAAAATAAGATCTGAACATACCACTCTTGAGCTCGGGATGGCAGAATTTCAGGTCTCGGCAGTTGCGAGCGGGGTTCTTGCGGGACCCATCAGGGCTAATGATGTTTTCAATCTGGTTGTTAATTGATTTCATCGAGGATATGATGTCACCCAGATTGATATCGTTTTCCTTGGGCTCATCTCGATATTCATACCCATAGGAGACTGGGCCTTTCTCACCAGCACCCAGGGCAGCTGCACCACCACCACAACATGGACCAGGAGGACCAGAAGGACCAGGAAGACCAGGCTGCCCTGGTGGACCCTAAAAAACAGCAAACAGGTTAAAAGTAAAAGTCTGTGTGGGCCCTAGTCTTAAAAAAAATGAGAATACTTACACAAGTATTTAGTTTACTTATTCATTAATTAAATGGATGTATAAACATCCGTTATATTTTTCCAGGCCTTTATTTTCTTAAAATTGTATTTTTCCTCCTCATTTTATCAAGTTTGACTGTCTTTATGTCTGAGCTTTGGGAAGTAACCCATTCCACTAAAATCCAGAGAATGAGCATTTCTTGGTTTTAGGAGGTGACTGTGATAGTGACCCCTTTGCAGCTCTGGCCTCTCTAGAGCAGTTGAGGAACCCCATTCCATGGCTTCCCAGGCCCAAAGAGAGCCTGAGCTCCACAGCAAGGAGAGGATCCCATTGTATGCAGAAAAGTCCATGATCAGCCCAGACCAACACATCAATAGTTACACTGAACTGCAAACCAGCTGCATGGCTTTAGCCTTGGTAGCCAGATACCTCCTGCCACAAATCTCATCCAGGAAATAGAGAGTTCCTGAGGGACATATCTAAAGAGGTGAGCATCCTGTTTTATGACCCTTCCCAAAGATTGCTTGTGTGAGTTTGCACCACTGACTTACAGCAGGGCCGCTCTCGCCTCTGGTACCACGGGGGCCGGGAGGGCCAATGGGACCTGGGTAGCCACTGGTGCCATCTTTTCCAGGTGGTCCAGCTGGTCCTGGGGGACCCTAGGACAACACAGAAGACAAACAGTATGTCAGATAATTCAGAAACACTTTGTGAGGTATTTCAAATGTTTCTGCATGATTTATCAGGTGTTTTTTCTTCTTCAGATGCTGTCTGTTAAGATGGCCAATTAAAATTTATGTCTGTATCTATTTATATTAACTAAACATGTATATATTAAATAAACATGTATATATTAACTAAACTAAACTGAATTTTCCTTGCAGCTAGGCTGAGTAAGGAGTTGTTCTTACCCTTGCACCTGAAGCTCCTGGACCTCCAATTGCACCTTGTGGACCCAGGGGACCCTATGAAAAAAAGAAAAACTCAGTCATACACCTTCTGGTAATATCTTGGAACTACCTGGATGTGCTTTAAACAAAGACACTGAAAACATCTTAAAGTTTATACAAGACACATCCTTATAAAAAGGCTGTTTCAGATATGAGAGAATGGTGGCCAATCAGAAAAAAAAATTGGATGTTCTTTAATATGTTTTCATTTAGAGATGTGTTATCCAAAATGCAAGAAAGCCAACTGACACCAATGAGCTTTGGATGAACTCTTATATTCATAAGAAAAAGTAGCTATAGCCAAAATGCTGCAGTTTTAATAATATTACCAGTAATGTTACTTAAATAATTTGACAAACATTCATGATTTCAAATACGTTTTCAGATTTTCTCTGTGTGTGCACTGCAAAGAACTAAGCCACTTGTTTAAAAGTTATTGATCATCACATGAGAATTTATCAATTTTTTTTCTCATGTTATATCTTAGTCTCCAGGTTCTACTGTCTTCTTGAATGGGTTGGTATTGGTGCCATCTTTGGTATGTTAATTAAGTGAGCTTTGGTTTCTTGATTCTCACTTGTATCATGAGGGGAATGCACAGTTTTTTTTCAGAATAAATCCCTTCTTAAACCTTTACTGGTCATAAATAACTATGGCACACTTTTCTTGCCCCTCAGGTCTCTTAGTTTTGTTCAAATGGTAATACATGTTTACAATTCAGTAGTTTGCAATTTCCTGCCCATTTTTTCCCCAGCATTACTTTCTGTAAAAGATACATGGCAGAAGGGAGCTTTTGGACTCTGAGTAGCTTTTGTTGTCTATCTATCTAGATTTCTAATAGACATAGACATTTCAACCCCTTCTCTCTTTCCTAATTAAATCAGGAGCACCCTAATTATTTTATAAATGAATATGTAAGAAGCTTTTATTGAAAGGGTTATAGTAAATCCATCTTTGCTTCCCATCAGCTTCTTCCAGGTCTTTAATTATGCTTATGCCATTTTGATTTGGGGAATCTAGATTTTGAAACATCTGACAATCAAATTTACATAGATCCCCATCAAATTAGCCAAGGTTAACTAGGTACCTGGGGCCTAAACACAGAAACTAAGATCAGCTGTAATTCCCAATGCAATGCAAAATACTCACAGGAGGACCAGGGAGCCCAGGGGTTCCAGGAAATCCTCTGTGACCCTTTATGCCATTGCTGCCTCGTTCACCAGGTTCACCTTTGTCACCACGAGGACCTTGAGGACCCTGTAGGGGTAGATTTGCAATAAAAGGAAGATGGAAGGAGATAAGAGCATTGCCCATATAACAGGAATTAGTGAATGGATGACATCACAAATACTTTAGATGTGACTTACAGCAGGACCACGAACACCAGCAGGACCAGTAGAGCCAGGAGGGCCAGGTGGACCCTGTGACATGGTAAGAATGAGAAGGTATGGATCACTTGGAAGTGCCTAGCCCACCTCTTTATTTCCAGATAAGCTGTATGTTCACAGCCAGCAGGTGTTGGGAAACAGGGGGAGGCTCCACACACACTAGAGTCAGCAGGGATCCTGGCCAGGCCGTTTCTGTACCAATGTCAGCCTTTCTCAGCTGCCCGTAGGCACTGGCCTGTACAGAGGCACTGCAGCCCCTCTTCCCTCTTGGTGAGGTGCTCAGTGCTCGCTGTGCTGGGGTCAGCACTCCTGAGAAATAACTTGAGGGCTTCCAAAGTTACTCCCTTAGCTTAAATAAATAACACATTGCTTGTGCTGCAATAAATAACACATTGCTTGAGCACCAGATGGGTTGGAAATTAGGACAGGGCCTGGTGGGATGATGTGCTTTTTGGCATCCTAAGGAGTACGTGAATTTTGAGCTTAATTTCTATAAATTGTCAGAACATAAACTCTGAGATGTCTTTCCCCTGGATGTTCTTATGGAACAGGTCCTCGATGTCAAGAATCTCTGACAGTAACAAATGTATGACTCTTCAAAACTTCCTCTCTATTCCTGCCTGAAATGGGCTTTGCATAGGAAGGGTATGTAAGTAAGCAGTAAGCTCTTTACTTTGGTCTTACCTGAAATCCTCTTTCACCAGCTTTTCCAGGTGCACCAGCATTACCTGCAGGTCCAGGGTGGCCAGGGGGTCCTGGAGGGCCAGGAGAGCCACTTTCACCACGGTCACCCTGCAGATAGTAAGGAGTAATAAATATCATGTTTTATAGGACTCAATCCAAGCAGTACATTCAGTGGAGCACAGAGGGTTCAAGGAATAAATTACATGGCATATACATTACATGTGTTGCCATGTAGGTCATGTCTCATTTATTGGGTAGTCTAAGGATATTGGTGAATTCTTACTTTGCCTCCTGGGGATCCATCACGTCCAGGCAAGCCATCGGAGCCAGGGTTGCCCTGCAAAACAGAGTGGCACAGTTTGTTCATAAAACAGACCAGTAGACAGCTTGTTTCCCAGTAAGCTTAAACAATGCTCATCAAAGGAAGAGTTTCCAAGAAGGAAGAGTTCCTGAAGGGGGAGTGGCTCCTAAAAGACCCTGAGACCTGTGTTATTTTGTGAGCAGGGCAGTCTCCTGTTCCAAGTGGGGCAGATGAAGGAGATGTCAGGGACAGGAGGATTGTACCCTTCCAGGAGGGCAGAATCTGCCCAGGCCCCTGGGCACCAGGGGAGGAGAGAGAGAGCATCAGGCTCTCCAGGGAGGCCTTGTGAACCTTAAAGCACATTTGCTCCCGGAGTCTCCCATTTGCAACTCACAAGCTAGCAGGGAAATCCCATCCACTCACATCTCTGCCAGGCTCTCCAGGTAAGCCTCTCTGTCCAATTGGACCTTGGGGACCGGGAGCACCACGTTCTCCTGGGATTCCGTTGGTGCCTGGTTTGCCATCTTCACCCTGAACAAAAAGGGAAAGGATTCCATTGCAGGTAATGTTCTTAGGAGCTACTGGGGTGCTTTGTCTGTTATTAACTATGCAGGGATTTTGAAGGAGACCTAATGAAATGATGAGCCAGTGTGGCTTTGCTGGTTGTGAATACACAAAACAAGAGATAAAATCTTGGCCAAACTGGTTTGTTTTTATTGCTGCTAATATTCATGCAAGGCCATCAAATGTTCCTCATTAATTGACAACTGAGAAATTATAAACAGGCGTGTCTCATCTTATGTGCCCCAAAACAATGGCCAAAGCAGTTAACCAAGAAATGCTGGTCTATTGCTGTATTAGTGATAAAATACAATCCAGGCCTCACCCCACCTTTTCTGAAGGGATGTGAGGGTACTTTTCTGTTTGGGTCATAATATTTAAGAAGAAACATACTGAAAATTAAGTGAGGATAAACAACTAATTGTAGGTGAGACTATGACTTGGATCTTGTACCTGGGAGAGGTTAGAGCCTCCTTCTCATGACCCTCCCAAAGTGTGAAGTAGGTAATACACTCCTAGATATATAATATATATAATCTAATCTGAAGGACAACCTTGCATCCTGCAGCAGCTGAATACCAGAGATTTAAAGCCTGTAAGCTTTAAATGTGTGGCGAAAGTTTTTATTTATGCATGTAAGCACAAATAACTGCAAATTCTCTCATCTCTGGACTAAAAAGCATTAAACCCCCCAAGACAGCCATTACATTTTGTGTCTCTCAGCTATTTTAACCCGTTTTACATCCCTAGGCTGTTTGTAGGAGCTGTGCCGGGGCTGTAGGTGCAGTGGAGGGCTCTCACCTTGGCCCCTGCCATCCCGGGCGGGCCGCTGGGGCCGCGCAGGCCGGGCAGACCCGTGTTCCCCCGGCCGCCAACGATGCCTTGAGGGCCTGGCTCCCCTGGCGCCCCCTGTTTGGGAAAAGGTCACTTCAGTCAGTGGGGGCATCTTTAATTCCATAGGTGGCTGCTCGTTCTGGGCAGACACAATCCCTGTCTCCTGGTGGAACGGTCCCTGGCTGAAGGGACACTTACCCTTTCTCCTCGTGCTCCTGGGGGCCCTTTTTCTCCTGGTGTGCCGGGCTCACCTCGGATTCCAGCAGGTCCTGGACCTCCAGGAGCACCAGAGCTACCGGGGGGCCCGGGAGGCCCATCCTTGCCTGCAGGCCCTGCGTTGCCAGGGGGACCTGGACTGCCCTAAAAAGAGTTTTAAGAAGGAAAGTGTGAGCTGCACACATGTACTGGCATTGGTCTCGTGGAAGGTAGCCAGACCTGAGTCATTGCCTGAAGGCAGATTTAGGGTCCAGCCCCGTGCACCCAAATCTGATCGTGTGTTGTAAGAGAATCCTTTCACGTATCACTTTCACAAGTGGTATTTTTTATCCCTGCTGTCTGGACATACACCTGCACATCTGGGATGCCCAGTGCCTGTAATACATCCAACACAGGGTACACATTCCTTGCACATGGCTCTACCACAGAAATTGGAAATAGGAGCAGGCCCTTCTGCCATATGCCTTTAATATGGTGTCTTGGACACGTGCAGGATGAAATGTCTTTCATTGCAATCTTAGCTGAGCCAATGAATGGAAACAATTGCATTGACTTTAATGGTACCCTAATTAAACTCCTGCTTTCTATTCCATACCATAAGGAAGGTAAACTCATTTTTGCAGACTTTCTTCCTGAAGTACAACCATCATATTCGGAATGTTTTTGCATAATATATATTTTAATATATTAATATATGTCTAAATGTATCCACAAAGTAAGACTAAAAGAAAAGGCAGATAAACCAACTTACATTGTTACCAGGGGGACCAGGCAGACCACGAGCACCAGGGAAACCAGCAGCACCCTAGAAGAGATCAATACTTTTAGTTGTCATTTTCTGAAGACTGGAAAAGCAGGACCAAATTGATTTTTACACACTTGCTGAGTTTAAATTATAGTCTTGTTTTGTTTTAAACCTGAATTAAATGTCCTGGAACAGAACAAAATTCACTTTCTTATTTTTATTTTATTTTTTTTTTTCCGAAGATGGCAACTAAATATAATCACTATTGAGATAAGCCACCATAGAGCTTTGGGTCATTGTGTCAAAAACTATTTTGTCACTTTACTTATATTAAAATAAATGTAAGCCAGATCACTAAAGAGTTTTACATTTAATTTCATTTTCATGCATTTGTTGTAATAAATAGAGACCTTTAGCAGTGACTAAATTGAAGAGATACTCACAGGCCCGCCAGGAGATCCACGGTCTCCTTTTATTCCTTGGGGACCAGGTGGACCCTACACGGAAGGAAGTAGATAAAGCAAATGTTTTGATAAAGACTGCAATTACAGGAGGTGTCAATAAGTTTCAGGCAGTTCATACTCCTTGCACTTGGGCCCTGAGGCTGAGGGGGGCTGAAGAAACCTCTCTGCAGCACCAAGGACCAGCAAACACTTACTGGGGCCCCAGGGCCGCCCTGTGGACCTGCTGCTCCGGGGGGTCCGGCCTCTCCTCTCAGACCTGGGGGGCCTCTTTCTCCTTTCCCACCAGGTTCCCCATTTTGGCCCTGTAGAAAAATTATATTGTCATGTTACCACTCAAAAAAGCAGATGATACTGTGACAAGAAATGCTATCCAGGTACTCTTCTGAAGGGAATTTAAATATTAAAATAAGAGCGAATGCAGTGGAATTCTACTGCCCTACCAGTACAGGAGGGGAAGGACAAAGCCACGTTGCCCTGTGTGTGCCAGAGTACAGGAAGAATAGTGTAGACACTTACTGGGGCTCCAGGGAAGCCAGCAGGCCCAGGAAGACCTTGTTCTCCTCGTTCACCCTGTGGAAAACCACGTGTCAGCAATGGGAGGTGTTAGAAATAGAAACTTCACTTTAAAAGCTAGAGAACACTGTTATTAAGGCTGCTGAGTTTCTTTGTCTTACCAGCCTTTGGAGGAAAAACCCCAAACATCTGATCCAAAACAACTGTTGCTCCAAAGTGCTAAACCCAACTGTTCAGGAATTATCTGACAATTACCTAAAATGTGGTAAACCTAAATCAGCTACACCTGTATAAACCCTGAGCACAATGCATGGTGTTTGGCTGAGATCCCAAAGTGTTAAATATAAAGAAAATAAATACAAGAAAGAGTGTTTTTAAAAGTTTACTTAAATTTAAATCAAGATGGACATGACTGTTGCTCACACTATTGCCTTTCCCTGTCACCTCAATCCTCTGACCCTTTTGCAGTGTTAAAAACCCTGATTTTTGGAAACCTTTGGTGCTTATAAATCCCAGGACCAACACAGCCAAGTGTGCTTAGTTTATGTACAACCCAAGCCACATGAGTTGCTGATAGGTTTGGTGCAGCACTGATGTCTACAGCAGGTGAGGGGAGCCATGGTGAAGTTACAGAGGAGGAAAAGTTGTGTCACTTACAGGACCTCCACGGGAGCCCATCGGGCCAGGGGCACCTGCTGGGCCAGTCTCTCCCTGCAAGGAACAAGGGTGGTCATGGGCTGTTTGCCTTCTTCCCCTGGGACAGCTCCCCTGGGGCTCTTTACAGCACAAACCCCGTTGTGAGGATGCTTTACCTTGTCTCCAGGTGGGCCAGCAGGACCAGGGGGACCAATGGGACCCACATTGCCCTAAAAGAATTGGAAAATAAGAAAATTATGTGCTTTGTATCAAAATATAACAATGTTAACTCCTCTGTTTTGATAAACAGTGTTTATGTTTCAGTGTAAACAGATTGGCAAAGATACTTAAATGAAACAAGTGTACAGTGCCAAGGTGTATTTGCATATCATGTTTTGGAGTGATGCTCTCAAATCACTCCTTAGTGCAGTGTGAGAGATCTCCAACTGAGTGATTCTTTTTTTTCCCCACCATCAAAACCTAATCCAAAACCACCTGAAATTAATAGGTCTCTTTCAATGGTATATAATAAAAATGACCTTTTATCCTAATTTTCAGATAGATAATTGATTATTCAGCACATATTCAGCATCTCCTGACTAGGTCCCTAATTTATTTGTTTCTTAAAAATTTAATGTGTGCCTTATGGTCTAAAATAATTTTTTTATATTTCCCCCAACCCAACCAAGCTGCATTTGTATATTTGTTATCCCTCATTACTTTCATGTATATACTGCCTGCAGGTAGTGATTTGATAGATGTATATATTTCAAGTGTCTATTTTATGTGTATTTGCTATATAGATGTATAAATATATTTAGTAACCTGTAGGAGTATTCTGTATGAGAATATTTACTATCAATGTCTTTTTGTAATTCATTATAACATCAGTCAGGTAGATTTTCTCTTTCATACGATTTCTTTCCCTCTAAAACCTTGTCCCAGTCAACTACAACCTTTCTCCAAAATATTCCATTAGATTTGCCCAAGGAGTGGTGCTCACAAAAACTAGTATTTGGGTTAATTTAGTTTACAAATCCAGTTTTGCACTGTTGGAATGAAACACAATGAGATTACAACTTTAGCTGTCCTAGATAATATTATTCACTGTGAGGTTTCTCATTTTCCAAGAGCTGACTGTGTAAAGCAGATGGATAAACTCTTGGATGTTTAAATACTCACTCTCTCTCCTCTTGCACCAGGAAGGCCATCAGCACCTTTACCACCAGGTTCTCCCTAGGAAGTTTAGGACATAAAAACCATGAACAAAAAAGAAGCATGGGATGAGCCTAAATAGGGGGAAGGATCTCATACTGAGGGTCTCTCAACAGCCAGATTTCCTTAATGAAACTGGGGATGATATTTTGCCTGGTATTCAGCATAAGATACTACATTCTTTGATGAGGAAAAAAAACCCCAAATTGATTAAAAATGAAGTGCAGGCTAAATTGTCTTATCATGGTATGAACTATTCTCATCGTTAATTAGATTCATTAGAACAGCTTTGATGTACTCATCCCCCAAGAGATCCAGTGCAGCAAAATATCTGCCATGTATTAAACTGAGGGGAAAACCCAATATTTTTCAACATCTAAGACCCACATCCCCTTGCTAAATCAACAGTACTGCTACACAGTCTGCACCTCTGAAACCAGGCCAAAGTGAAGACATGGACAAACCCAGCACCTGGTGGGACACCAACATTAAATTAGCATAAAATCAAGAGTGTGTGCATGTGTTACCCTCTCCCCTTTTGGTCCCGGGCTTCCAGAAGCTCCTCTTTCTCCTGGCATTCCCTGTAAGCCAGGCAGTCCTGTACCTCCAGGGGGACCAGGTGGGCCAGGAGGACCCTAAGGAGTAACAAAAAATAGTTAGAAAAACCAAAATTAACCAAGTGGTAGCAGAAGAGCAGAAAAAGAAGAAATTCTGTGGGTACCTTGGCACCTTCTGTGCCAGCAGGACCTGGTCCACCTCTTGTTCCAGGAGGTCCTGGAGGACCTTGTGCACCACGTTCTCCTGGGATACCATTTTCACCCTGTGATGAAAAAATGTGTTATTCTTTGTTTTCATGCTCATATTTTGTTAATTCATTGATGTTACAAAATATGCTTTATTATTTACCTTAGGGCCTGGGAATCCAGGTCCTCCAATATCACCTTTTGGCCCCTGGTAATGAGAAAATAAATGTAAGTTATCCATGGACTTAGTAGATCTGCATTGTGGTTGGTATCTTGTTTCTCTCCCCTATTATTTCCCAAATCAGACTTTGCTGCTCTGAGGAGAGATGAGAGCTGTCTGAATTAGGAAATACAATTTAAGAACTTCTCATTAATTCTTTGTTGCCTTAAAAAAAAGGAATTACTACTTACTGGTTCTCCAGGCTTTCCATTCTCTCCAGCTGGTCCTGGTCCACCAGGCAATCCCTATATGAAGGAACAGTATTAGCCATGTTACACAGGTAAGTTATGCATTTTCCATCTTCAGGTATTTGGTTTTGACACAAAGATGTGTGGCCAACTCATTCCAATCCTACAGAAGGAAGGTGCCAGTTTAGTAGCTGTGGGGTTTAGGTGACACAATCTCAGCTAACCACCTGGTTTGCAATGATCAGTGATGAAGTAACTTCTGTCAAGTGGTTGATCTATTCTATTCTATTCAAAATATGATGATGTCTGGCACTCCAGTGTAAATATTCAGATGCCTATATTTATTTTTTTTTTAATTGTGTATTTGTGTTATTCTGTTAAAAAGAATCAGAAAACAATAAACACACAGCACCTGGAGGCCAGGTGGGCCTGCTGCTCCTGGTTCTCCTCTCTCCCCAGAAGCACCCTAGAATCAAACAAATGAGGAAGAAAATCCATGAACTTTCCTGAGAACATTTCAGATACAAACACCTCCACACGTATTGTGACCTGATGTCAGCATTGCACAAGCTCAAAAACTAAAGTATGTTGCTGTTGTGGTATTTGCTCTTTTCACTCCAACTCTTAGATGTAATTCAACAGACACATTTCAACTGGATAGGAACTTGAAATTCCATAAAAATCAAAGGGAGTGACAATACATTTCTGCTTGAAAAGACCAAGAGCTCTAAATTGACTTTTCATTTCAATCTATATGAAGAATACCTGACTCAAGTTTTTCCCACCACAGTTTTGATTATTTGTTCATTAAAATAACAGCAAAGAAGAGCTCTTTTATTTGTCTTCATGAAAGGAGATTTCTTTATATCATTAAAAATATTTTCCTTCTGCTAAATTCCCAGTGTCTATCTGTAGCTGCCATGCCCCTGGTCATTGCCTCAGATGGGCCCACCACACTTACAGTAGGTCCTGGAGGACCTGGAAGGCCAACATCACCATTCTTCCCAGCAAGACCCTATTCAAAGACAAAATCAGGCTTTGGTTAGAGAGTGATACCATTTTTGTAAGACTTGTCAAATTATTATTAATATTGTGTAACTATTAAACAAAATATTAGCAAAACTTACAGGTGGTCCAGGTGGTCCACCGGGGCCTCTTTCTCCATTCTTGCCTGGTGCCCCCTTGCAAAAAAGAAAGGCTACATTTCAAATGCTGGTCTCTGGTCAGTGGGCAATCATCTAAAGCAGCAGTGTGAGATAGCCCCACTATGGAGCAATTTGGTTTAACATCTGACTCATCAAGCATCAGCACAGAAAAGGAGAAATCCCACTCACCTCATTGCCCTTAGGACCAGGGAAACCCATCACACCTGGCTGGCCACGTGGGCCTGGAGGGCCAGGAGGGCCAGAGCGTCCAGACTCACCCTGATTGCCCTGGGGAAAGCAAAAAAAAAAAGAGAAAAAAAAAGATGTGGCATCTCTGAGGTGAAATAAAGCAATCCCAAGGACTCATTAAACATTGAGTGAGGGGGAGACACTGTTCAAGACTCATTATGAGAATCCATCTACTCTGAATTTCACACAGTATGAAATGACAGGGTTTGCAGGCTGCTGTTACAAGGATGCAGCATTAAAAGTGCTCTGGTAGTTAAAGCAAACAGAGAGGACACAATTAATCTGGCTGTGATAACAACCTGTCATGTGGATACTGTGGGATGAGGGTAGGGCTGGGTCAGCAGGAGGACTGGAGGATAAAATATTTGCACAATGTACATACGGGAGGGCCGGGTTTCCCATCACTTCCAGGGCTTCCTGGAATTCCTGGCAAGCCCTGCAGATTGAAGAAAAAAAAAAAAAAGAGTGTCATATTTCAGTTTAGGATGTACATTGTTAAGTTTTAATTAATAAATAAAAATTTATAAAAACTACTTGCTTTTTATCATTCTCTTTAATAAAGATTAAAGTCTTCCCATTTCCCTCATTCCATGAAGGGGGAAATTTGAGAAAGCAAAAAATATTCTGTCATTACAGGTTGATTATTTTTTTCTGAGAGTTGTGTACAAACAAAACAGCAGACATTAATCAACATTTTTTTTTTTTTTTATCGTGTGGGAAGACAACTGTATTTAGATGGAAAAAAAGGAATTAAACAATTCTGACTACACACCTCTACCTGAAAACAACACAATGTGCAACATTTTTTCATTAACTTACTCAAGTTTCTAGATATTATTTTTGTTGTATTTTAAATAGTTCATTTTCATTGCCAATAAAGTCTTGTTTAGCTCCCAGAAGCCTGCAGTTGGGCTTTTGAATGTCAATATATTTGTTGTTAGGAGTTGCTAATTCTTAGTACAGCTCCAGAATGTTCTGTGTACCCTTAGATGTTGTCACACTCTGTCAGTATTACACAACAGGCCATCTCTGAAAGCTTACTGATGTGTACTGTAAAAAACTGACCAACAACTTATCTGCTTTAATTACAAACAAGCCAAAAATATACTACTTATGTCTATTGAAGTACTTAACATAATGCCTAATTTAATTATTTAAACTCTAAGTCTATTTATATAATAATAAACATATTTAAATAAACCCTCTGATACGTAATGTTAGAATTTGCTGAAGTATAAAGAGCCAATGAAGAAAATCATCCAATGCTAGCTCATATTAAAGGCATCTCTCATGGCAGGGCCTGGAGTGCTCTGGGAGCCTCCTGACTCCCATGTGGCAGTGTCCTGGGAGTGCCCCGTCACTCTGCACCTGTCCCACCATGAATGGATGCTGCTGCTGCCTAAAGGAACTCATAGAAAGGGTTTCTAGTTGGACTCCTCAGTTCAGATGAGACATCTCTAACAGAGTTTATCCCATTTTCTTGGAAATGTCCAATCTTACTCTCATTCCAGGAAGACCTGGGCCTCCATCTTGTCCACGCTCTCCTGCAGGTCCGCTGGGGCCGGGGGGACCTGGGCTGCCACGCTCACCTGCAGGACCCTGGAAAGAGACGTGGAGATTCACAGCAAGGGAAGCAGCATCACAATGACATCGTCCATCCAAATTCACATGGATTCTCCAAAAGTTTGGAGGACTTTTTCTGGGGGAAGGTTTATACCTTTTCACCTGGAAGTCCATTGCTACCGGGTAAGCCACGGAAGCCAGGGGAGCCCTGCCAGAAAAAAGGAAAAAGATATGGATCACAGGCAGTGTGACACAGGTAATAGCAACTGGGTTTTCTTCTACACTATTTACCATTACACTTATCATTGTGAAAATTAATGGGAAGATAAAGAGATGAAAGTGGCATTTCACTGTAGCAAGAAGGACTGCAGACTATTTTGTCTTTGATTGTTTCTGTTGAAGTTATAGCCTGTCCTCTATTTTTAGCTGTCCCTGCATCACTATTTATGAGTTTTCTAAAGTACTATAAAAAACAAAAATCACATTCAGTATTGAGCAATTATTTCCCTCTAATTAAATACTAAGAGCTCTTTTATATTGTTTTAATATTTATATTTACTATTATCTTTATAAAAGAAATTTGAATTATAAATTTCATTTTGCAGCCTCCTTTATATGTTTAGTATAATTAATTAGCTCATTCTGCATCTTTGCTTTCCTCATAGCTTCAGCAAATATTGCAATCAATTATTAAGTTAATTACAAATAGATCAGCACAATTTCCTTTGTTTCTGATGGGAAGAGAAATCTAAAATTTGTAATGATGTTGCTATTGATTTTGTTGAATAAAACAATTTGTGGATTCCTCTGTGAGAATTATTAAAATTTTGGATAATTATTTAATATACTAGCCAAAAAACCTGTTTGCAATTGAAATACTTTAACATAGAAGACATCCTGACAATATCATTGTTATTGATATTGAAGATGTATTAACAATAGAGATGTTGACATAAAGAACTATCTTGAATGTAGAAAAATTTACATTAATTTCACTTTCCAGTGCAGAAATTCTTTTCATTGTTTATTTTTGTTAACTGAGAAGTAGTTTTGGAATTCTGATTATTTGTTCCCCTTGTAGTTCTCATAGTTTATGACTGCTTCTCAGCAAAAAACTTCCAGATATATAAGATCACTGCTTCTTCTATATCAAAAACTGAAAGAAATTAATTTATTTCCAACTGAGATAGATCCAAGAGCTGCAATTCAGAGGAGGAACTAGATAAAATTTCTGCCCAGTTTTGTAACCCAGTTTCATATCTGGAATTTGCTGAGAAGATACATGGAGCCACATTTCTCCTGGCAGTGTTTTGAAGTTCAGAGTTTTCTGTCTCAGCTGAAAAGGTCGGGTAGCAGAGCTCACCCTTTCTCCAGGGGTACCAGGTACTCCGTTCTGCCCGGGTTCGCCGTTTGCGCCTCTTTTCCCTTCCTCACCAGGAGGCCCAGGAGCACCGGGGGTGCCGTTTTCACCCTGGAAACAACAGAAACCAAGCCCATCAGTGAATTAGAAGTCTCCAAAAAACCAAACAGGTTTTGGATGGGGAATGATTCAGGGTTCAGACTTCCTTGGAAGAAGTCTCTGGACACATTTTGAAATCACTTACACGCTCGCCTTTTGGGCCTGGATCTCCTTTTGCACCATCCTTACCAGGGTCTCCCTAAAAAGCAGAAAATCCCATTAAAATTATGGGTTGCAACTGGGCATCATTCTAGAGCTACCAGATATACTGAAATACTAGGAAGTAGACATGATATTTCAAATTATTGAGTCCTTTTTAAAATTGAACATTCTTCAAATGAATCAGCATGCACTGGCTGAACCTTTAAATGGAAATCATGGGACTACTTAAAAATCCAGTAAAGGAAAGAAGTTTAAGATACAGTCTTAAACACTACTGAGTAAAATTTTATGTTTGTACCTGATTCAGACACCATTTACTCTTTTGTTTAAAGTCCCTGAATATTTTCTCTGACTAAGAGCTACATGTGGTGTGAGGCTGTAAGAAAAGGGCCTCCTGAAAGTGTAAGACCAGGTAAAATTCATGGGGTTTAGTGGACTGTGAACTCCTGGGAATTAAAACAGGTGAAAATAGGATTGTAAAACAAGAGATTTTGTCTGATGTAGCCAATTTACACAAGCAGTATCTTTTTTGAATCTGAATTGGTAGATAATTCAGGAAAGGAATTAAGTAGTATTACCATATTTATATATAATCTTTATATATATAGCAATACCTATAGATATGAAACAAAATAGGTTATATATTTATAAAAATAATTGCCTATTTAAAATAATTTATTAGACCATTTCAAGTGAATAAGAGAAGATCAATGGGGATTTTTAATGGTATCCTCCACATTTGTTTGTACCACCAGTGTAAATACCATTAGTAACTCACCGGACTGCCTTTGGCCCCAGGGTTTCCACTTGCACCTGGAGGACCTGGAAGACCACGGCCTCCTGGCAGACCAGGAGCACCAGGAATACCAGAAGGTCCCTGCAGAGAGAGAACAACAGGCAGAGATGAAGAGAGAATGGCATTGATGGACTCTAGCCAGTCCACGCAGTACCCTCACCACACAGCTCAGCAATGGCAGAGATGTGAAAAGTACTCACCATTTCACCCTTGTTGCCAGGGCTTCCAGCTCTTCCAGGAGGGCCCTGGAAAAAGAAATATCTGAGTAACCAATGCTGCTAACCCAGGACCAGAACAAAGGACTCCTAGGGCTGTGTGAAGAGCAGGTGACACAGCACCTCTCAGGTCCCAGGTGTCACTGATGTACCTGAGGCCCAGGTGGCCCAGCGTGACCCTGAGGACCAGGTTCTCCTCTCTCTCCAGGACTACCACTGACACCAGCAGGACCAGGAGGACCAGCTTCACCCTATGGAAAATACAGTAAAAGGAGAAAATGAAGGCATCTTAGCCATCTCTTAGGCAATCAGTATTAAATTAATGATTTCTACCACTTAGTGGTGTTTTGTTGTGGGCATTGATGAAGATGATGAGGATTGGGTTTGTCTCGTGCTGCATATGGCAGCATGTCTGTTCTGGGCTTGCAAACTGTGTAATAGCAGCCAGGAAAAGGAGGGCTCATAAAATAATGATGTAGAGTGACATAAGCTGTGTAACTGCAGAAAGGACCAAATCCCATGTAGTTATGCATGTTTAGTTCAATACCTTAAAACCTGGAGAGCCTGGAAATCCTGCAGTTCCAGGGGGACCTGGGGGACCCTTAAAGGTGAAATAAATACTGTTAATGCAAAAGGTAAAAACCATATGGAATTAATCTTAAGTCAAAAAAGAGAGTCTGATTATGGGATTTTTCTCTGAGTAAGGAAACACCTGGAAAATAGCAAATATAAATCATGCTGTAAAAGATGAAATTTGGCTAGTGCTAAAATATCACACCTACATCTTAGTTACCCTGACTTTTACATATTCAGCTGAATTTCTGTGTTTTAAATTTAAAAACATGAAGTCTATCATTAAGGAGATTAAGTTATAAAAAACTTCCAAAATTTCTTCTAATTATAAAAAAAGGAGAAAAGAAAGCCAGTACAGCTGTTACACACACAAGTGGACATGCTCAGGTTTCTAGGCAGATGGGAAAGAAAAATGTTTGCCAACTCCAGACAGCTAAATTATTTATTTGATAAGATCATTCAACATTTGATTTTCATGAAGTGTAGCGATTCCATCTGCCTATATGTTATCTGAGAAATATCTGGGTTGGGATTTTTGCATTTCCTGGGATTTTTGCATTTCCTCATCTACAGTTTTAAAGCTTCCCTATTGCACTGTGTCCTTTAAGTATATCAACCAGCACAATTATGAAATAGAATTAAATAAAATGCTCATTCTTGAATGAGTACAGCCCAATTTTGGGTTTGCTGGGACTGCAGAACATCATCTAGAAGTAATTGGACTAGAGCAACACAAATGCTGAAAATCAAAGTTGCCTTACAGGTGGGCCTGCTGCTCCTGGAGATCCGTCTTTGCCATGGGCACCCTACAGAAAGAAGAGAGATGTTGAGTACAGAGCACTACCCTGGACACTGATCCCACATCCTTTCATGTCCATGACTCAAGAGAACATGTTTTTGTCTGTACTTTCCCACTTAGTTGACTAAGACCCAAGGATTCCTTAAATGAGAAATTCCAAAGCAATAGTTAACTAAATATTTTGTGAAGGAATATGCAACAGTTTATGTGACTTTCACTGAGACAGGAAGATGCAAAAATACATTCTTATTAAATTTCTTAAGAAAATAACAGCTAAAAAGCATTGTCTGTGTGAATAAGTAAGATTGCAATAGATGAGTATTTCAAAGTAAAAGTTAGTTCTGATTCACATAAAAGACTGAATTTCACTCCAAAAACCTGATGAGCACTGATGACTTAAGCCCTGTTGCCTGTCTTGTAGCCATGTTAGACCAGACCCTCTGCTCAGGTGTCTGCACCAACAAGGTGCTGGCTGTAAACTGCTTTGTTGGTTGTGTTGAATGATATGAATTAAGGATTCCTTCAGAGAGAGGGGTGTATACTCTAACTCATGAAAGGAAAATTTTATCATTTCCCACAAGTTACTTCTGAGACTGCATTTTTCCCCTCTCTCTGCTGTCCCCACCACTTTTTGCTTCCATTCCTCTTCCCTGCTCTTTGCCAAACCCCTACTTATTCTGAAAGGCCAAACTCTTCCTCAATGTGCAATCTATTCATTTTAAAATGCAAAACAGGAAATAAGATGGTGAAGAGGTTGTGGATTAGATGTGTTACATCTTTAATTGGGGACTGAAAAGTTTTCATGTGAGATTTTTACAGATGCTATATAGTTTTTTACTCCCTTGCATTACAACTGCTTCAAGGAAGTAGAGAATTCTCAACATATTGAATCCAAATTTGTGCTGCCTCTGGATAAGAACAATGTATGCAATTACTTACAGGGCCACCAGGATTCCCAGGTCTTCCTCTTTCTCCAGCTGGACCTCTTGGTCCCTAGAAAATGTGTAAAAATGAATCACTTAAATGTCTTCTAAAATAAGATGGCTGAGCAAAGAGAATTGCTCTTATAACTCACTATTTTCCACTGCATGTGGTGGAGTAATTGCAGTTAAAAGAATGAGGAACAACTCAGGTAACACTTAAGGATGCACATATTTACCGGTTGGCCCGGTGCTCCATTTACTCCAGGAAGACCAGTTTCACCCTGTTACAGACAGAAAACAAAATGAACTTTGGTGAGGACATTTTTTGGTTTATTCAAGGGGAAGAGATGCAGAAAAAAAAATTGTTGTCCCTTTCTGTGGGGTGCTGGGTGTCCTCAGCATGAGCTGAGTTCTGAGAAGTCTAAAGAAGTGTCAAATCAAAAATTAAACAGGAAATAAAAATCAGAAAGTCTCAGCTTTCAAAATACTATGCAAGAAAGTCAGATGACCAAGACATGTCCTTTCATTTTGGTATCTCATGTTTATTATGGCTGGAAAATTGGGACATGATGTGGTTCAGAATGTCTTACTCCTTTGGAATGATTCATATTCTTTTCATTGAGATATTAAATGGGTTTAATGATTATTGTATTTTTATAATTGCTTAAGCAAATAATGGGAGTCATTACTCTACCTACTAGAAAGATGACGCTCTAGATTTTTACCTTTGGACCAGGAGCACCACTGTCACCTTTGGCACCATCTTTTCCATCAAAACCCTGTGGGAAATTAAAACCATATCTGTGAATTGTATTCCTCCTGCATTCTGGAAAACTTGATTCTTCTTGGCAAGACATTAAGCCCCTGAAAGGGGCATATTTTTAATAATGAGTGCTATCACTGTTGGAACCCTTTTCAGCATTAGGCCAGAAAAAAACTTGAATCTTTGTTATGGAAGTTCAGATTACATTGTGCAAAAATTAAGTCTATGATTCAGCCTTCGAAATGATGTCTGAAAGATCAGAAGTGTGCAACACCATAAATCAAGGAGAGTAACAAATTCAGCTATAATCAATATACTAATGCTTACCCGTTGGCCTTTCATCCCAGGCATCCCAGGCATTCCAGGGTGTCCCTTGTGACCCTAAACACATAAACATAGAAAGATAATAAAGCATATACTTACTGTATGAAGGGCACAAGGCAACATTCACTGTGTGTCATGTTCACTTGACAAAATTGATATGGGAAAAGAAAAGCTATTATTAGAAGAACATTGTTACTGGGAGATTTTCCATACCGGTAATCCAGGGATTCCACGATCTCCATTCCTGCCTGGTCTTCCTGGTTCTCCCTGTTGAAAGAAGATAATTTTTTTGTGTGATTTGTTATTGCTTGATGTACTGGCAAAGACCAGCTGTGGTAGTAGAAGGTGAGTTTGAGTAAGCAGGTGAAATTTCCACCACAGACAGTGGTGGTCCTGCAAATCCTCTCAGGGTGACAGTTCACTCTGCCACTGCCTTCTGGAAAACAACTGCCAGAATTTAGAAACTCAGCTTTTAACCAGATTCTAGCTAATTTCCAAGTTACTTCAAGACAATCTTTAGCAAGAGATGATCCCAGAAAACTTATTTTTCATAGTAAAACACTCAAAATGGACACAAGCTGTAGATGCTTGCACCTTGCCTGGTACTCTACCCATTCAGGACTCCCAGCTGTGACATGGACAATGGTGTCAATGGCTCTAAGTCCCACAGTAAGGTTTAAGGGGAGCAGAAAGTTACCACAACTGTCTGATTTTCTTTATAACTACTAATTTATTTTGTACCAAATAAATAGCATGTTTCATGCTTATGATTTATTTTGGATTTTTTTGTTCGTTTGTTTTTAAATCAATCAAATTGCCTGCTAAAATGGAACCTTTTATGGAATGTACAATTATACCTTATGTAAGACCAATTTACTTTCTTAAAATCGTGTTGTCAAATGATGAAATAGTAAGATGTTAAAAATTTTCAAATGCAATAATAATGTGCTCTGTTGTCTTGCAACCTAATGAACTTTTTTCTTCCTATTTATTAATAACTGGATGAATAATAGCAAACTTACATCTTTTCCTGGTGGACCAACTGGGCCTATCATTCCAACAGGGCCTGGAGGTCCCTGCAGAAAGGCAATCAAGATTAACTACAATAATAACAAATTTAAATCTTTTTCAAACAAAAAATTTTTTTAGGCATAATAAATATTTGTACACTTGACATGCATCATAATAAACAACTAGGATAAACTGCAATATTTCCATGCACTGGGATGGTGACACAGATTCCTGCTTTTAAGATCATGTCTTCAACATACAGAGTGGTACTGAATGGGTACATACGGGAGGGCCAGGTTGTCCTGGTTCTCCAGGGGAGCCCTGGTATCCAGCAGAGCCCTGGAATGCAGCAAAAGACTCAGTTAAGGTGTGAACAACTACATGCACCATTTCATGGTGCTGTAATATTTAATAATCCCATAATTCTAAGGAAAGCTGTAGTCAGATCAGTCAACAAATGACCAAAGGTGAAATTACCAGAACCAGGTAGGATATGCCTCCATGGAAACAGAAATTAAACTTCTCCTCTAAAAGGAGATGGATGTTGAAAAACTCAGACTCTTGGTGTGTTCACTCAATGTGTACTCCACTTTACCCCCTGTTAAAATTTTGTATGGGTAGACATTTAGGAATGTCAACAGGATGCCAGGCAGTGGCATGTCTTCAAATAATGTTAGCTGACACCCCCTGGACTTGCAGAGATCTCAAGGGGTACACAAGGATTTAAGCCAGCACAGAATATTCACCTCAGAGCTCTTTTATCTTGGTGATGGTACAGCCCAAGATGACATTTACACAGAAAATTCTCCAGCATGGTATCCAGATTTATCAGTTGAAAAGGTACTTAATATTTATGACAGAGAAAAGGAGGAGCTCATACAAAAGAGTACAAGAGGATTATGAGAAGATTAATGTTACTTACAGGGGGACCTGCATGACCAGGTGGGCCAGGGGGGCCACTGGGGCCAGGGGGTCCTGGGAAGCCACTCTATAGCATGGATTTAAAACAGTAGTTACATTAATGTAATACAGCTATAAAGCTTAATATAGTAGCAACAGTCATCAAATAACTGTGAAATAAACTTTGACATAATTAGTTCAGGGAAAAATCCTCGGTGACCTGCACTTGGTGCAGTAAAAGGGAAGCAGGAGTATATTCACACAGTGCTGAAGGAATACATTGTCTAGTTGTCCCTTCAGAAAAGGCCTCACTGGGTTGCTCCTTGCAGGCTTGGCTAACATACTCCCAAGGTATTTTCAGAGCTGCAGCTTTTCATTTTTGAGACACAACTGCCCTTCTCTAGACCCCAGAGGGATGCTCAGAACTCTGCTTTTCAGCTGCCTGAAGGGGAAGAATAGAAAGTAGACATGAATTTGTTAGACAGAGTAAATGAGTGTCATCTTCTCTGTCGTGTAACTGAGCTTAATTAGCCCAACACTAGAGATTCCTCGTGACCTGGAGATACACTGAATTAAGGCCATACTTTTGTTGTCAGTAAGACAAGCATTTTCACCAGAACAATCTTTTCTGAACTTTAACTTTAAGTACTAAGCCATAAGAAAGAAATGAGGTCTGGACAAACTGAAACCTCAATATTTGTACTTCTTGTAGCAACAACCACAAAAACATTTGACACTGCAAAACAGAAAACATTTAAAAGTTAGCACAGTGGTCTACTGCAGCTACAGAGGGTTATTTAAAAAAAACCCAAAAACGCTTTTGTTAAATTAAACTCTTCACGTGTTTTCTTCAGACAAAAGAATCACATATATGGATGATATGAGGATCACTGTGTGCTGCAGTACTGGCAGAATATTCCATAGTTAATATTGGACACAATGTGTTTCATGAGATATTGTCATATTGTGTCAGAAAAAGTCATGCATTGCAATTTTATGAACCTAATTTTCATAATACAAGATTATCAGTATTGCTGTACTATACTGGCATATGTAGGACAGTACACTACTATAGTACAAAAATAAATAATGTTAGTTCATAGTTGTCTTTTTGTCTAAAAAAGTGAGCTATTTTAATATCTTCTATTTTCTAGGATGAGAAGTACAGCAAGAGGCAGAGCTGTGAGGGTTTGGAAAATGGGGTTGCCTCTGATGTGTGGATACAGTGAGCAGTCCCTGTTAATTGCTAGAACTCATTTGGTTAAGATAACTATAGATCCAACCAGAATTAAAGCCATCAACTCATCAATAGCAATCAATCAATTAAACAAATTGAGATATAAATATTTATAAATAAATATTTGTTTATGTAGATATAATCAAATGAGATATAATTTTTTTCATGTTAGACACTGAGGTGATAAACTGATAGTTAGGAGTGTGCTTGCTGCTAGAATTCCCAGACTTTGAACAGACAAGCATCCTCCAGTTAGGGAATGTGCACTGGTGGAAAGAGACAAAGACAATATATGGAGGTTACATGGGCAAGTGAAGAGAAACTGTGATGTAAAGCACAAAATCAGTCTGCAAGTGGTGTAAAGCCATGGGAATGCAGTAATGGACAGATGTGTGACTGAGGAAATACCAGGCATGGTAACCACACACAGCCAGTGTTGGTAATATATTATATTGTTTTGTTAATATATCAAATTATTTCAGTTTGGATATTTATTCATTGAGAGTATTCCAATTGAAAATTGATGAATTTATAAAATAATTTTAAAAATTGTCTATGTAATGCAATATAAAAGCCTTTATGACCTCAAAATATACAGACAACCCTGAAGATGTTCTAGGGTGCTCAATAAAATAACTCCACCCAGTTTGGTGGGGTTTTTTAACCTGAGTCCAGGAGTCAGAGCACAAGAAATCACTAACCACTACCAGGGAAAAAGCCAAAACAGAGGAGTTAACCACAGTTGTTAAGTGAAGGTGTCTCAGTTATCTGCCTGGCTCAGCACATCCCAGATTAAGACACCACGTAGCAGAAGGTAGATGGTGTGATGACAGCTGTGGGTGAAAACTGTCAGGAGTGAATATGAATAAATGAATAAACAAGGACAAAAATGGATGGTTGAAGAAGACAAAAGCACAGATGATCATATTAGCAAATGAAGGAGGTAGAAATAAACAGATTAAAATAAAGGAGAGAAAATAATGACTATTTCAGGAAATAGAGCTGTTGTGATTAGTTAACCTTATTTTACAAGATAATCCAATGGAACTTCCTTCCCCCTTCATTTTCTTGGAACTGCCTTGATATGCTACAACATGTGATATCAAACCATGTTATGCAGAATTGGGCTGAAAATAATGATTATGCTTAATGAAGCACAGCCGATTTCCAGCAACAGCAATTCACCACATCCTCTATGTAGCAGATTGCCTGAATCAAGAACACTTCATGTTGAATATCTCTAAATCCCAGTGCCTAAAAGGAGAACCGTGAGGTACAACATTCAGATTTATATTAAACATGAAGCATAGCTCAGGTATAGCTCTTTGAGGCAGTCCATGCTTTTTCTCACTTGAAGACCTGAAAATCTTGGACCAGGCCTAGCAGGCAGATACAATATCCTTAGTACACAGCTGTGGGCAAAAAAACTGGTAATTGTAACAAGAAAATGTGAAAATATTTTGAGCGAAAATATTTTGAGTTTTGGAATGAATAAAGTTTATAAGAAGAGTTTACTCACTAGTTATCAAGCAAGCTTGAACTGTGGAAAAGTCAGAAAGTATAGAATATCATACTCAGTAAAGACAAATGATACTGGGTGGGTGAAGGAAGATTAAAGGCAGTGGAGGAGGTAAAAATTGTTGGAAGGAAGGGAAGAAATTAGTGAAAGAATATCAAGCAGATAAACGAGGAATTTACATGAGATAGAAAGGGAAAAATGTTTAGGTAGTGTAAGAAGGTGAATCACAGACAGAGGTCACAACTAGGAAGGTAAGAAACCAAAGAAAGTGAAAAATAAAAAATCCATATCTATAGCTACTTTCTTGAATAGTATTGCTGAACAAACTGGTGCCTTTCATCACATTCAACTTGCAGGCAATAATTAAATGAAAACTTATATTGTTAGATTAAAAATCAGGATACATACACATCCGAGGTATAATCTACAAGCAGAAAATTTGTTCTTTAAAAAGAAGGACAGAAAAAAAGCTTTATCATCTTACAATGGGTTGTTGGTACCCAATACCAGCTCCACCAGCCTTCACATCATAGGAGTCATACTGTGGAGAAAAACTCTGTAAAACAAATAGAGAGAAAAAAAAGAAAAAAAAAATGGGATCGCTACAAACCAAATAAGTATTTTCTTACAGTGGTATGGCAAATGCATGGAAATAACTCATTTGTATCTGCTGAGTAGTACCAGCTTGCCATATAGCTGCCATATATTTACATAAGAGAAGCCCAGGCAATGTCTTCCTTCTGAGATCATGGGGATGTTAGCTCCCTAGGCTGGGCACACCCATTTTTCTTCTTGACAGCTGGGCCTCAGCTGAACCACAAAATTACCTTTCTGTCTCCTTTTACTCTGGTTTGACTCCTTTTTAGCTTCTTTCCCCATTTTCTCTCTCTGTCTCTTTTCTGTTGGACTTAGTTGTCACTCAAGGAAGTTGAAATATTTTCTGTTGCACTAAAGGACACAACTGTTTGTTATTATTACGTTTTCCTGATTTCTTTTACCTGTGCCTAATGAATGACCCATTTCACAGGAACAGACAGACAAATGATGTGGCATTAGTGCAGTGCTGCATTATTGGCCCACAGGTGGTTGAGCAGGGAGGTTGAACACATGCTGTGCTCTGCCTGCTCTCCCAAACCACTGTGGATCCAGCTCCTGCACTGAGCAGGTGTGCAAGGCACCTGTGCTCCTGATACCAAGCCTCCTGTCAGGAGCACATCTTTGATGCAGTGTTGGAATGAGAGACTAACTCAGCCTGTTTGCCTCTCCAAACCCCAAACCAGTAACACTGGTGCCCAGTGGGGCTGGTTAATTGATCCACAGCTCAGTCCTGCAGAGGCAACCCCTTTCAGAATTAAATAAAAACAAGACATCTCTCCTCAGTTTCCAGCTTACCTAGGAGTGGTAATCAGTGGCCTGTATTCAAAAGTAGCAATTGTTTTAACATACAATTTTTATCAGCTTTGTGCTAAAGAAGTCCCATCTTGTAAATCTGGGCTTGGTGGCCTGCATGGATGACAACATCACCTCCTAACAAAGCACTGCCTGGGGCTCAGTGCTAATGAACTTTAGTTACAATTAGCTCTCTTGCTGAGTGTGCCCAGCTCTTCTGAAATGACTTCAGCATTCAGTGAGCCAGGAATAAAGAGGCACCATGACAAATAGTACTTGCATGGCACTTCCCTGCAAGCAGAGGAGCAGTGCTTCAGTCTAGCCTTGATGGAGTGTCCTGTTATTAAACAGGAATTGATGAAATATAGGAAAGTAGGAGACTTCCCTAGCCATTAAGCTTATGGAGAAATCCTCCATCATGCTCCTGATCATTTCTGAGTCACCTAAGTCCTTCAGCAGATCTGGCCCCAAAAGATTTAAAAATAAGGGAAAGGCAGGGATTTAACTGCGCTCCAGAGAAATTTTATGGACAAACCCCCCAAACAACAGCAAGACCCCACCTACCACCCAGGTCTGTTTTCCAAAGGCACAAATGGGATGGATGCCACCAAAAGCAAAGCACCTGGGAAGGTGCAAGGGACAGGGCCTGCAGCACTGCTTTCAATGGCTATGAGCACCAAGGTGGAAGCTGAACATAACAATGACTTACCCCTCCACTAATGCTGGGACATGACTGGCAGATTCCAGGTGGCCCAGGAGCTCCGGGGCTCCCTGGCTGTCCTGGGGGACCAGGGGGACCATTTCTGCCTGGAACTCCAGGAGAACCCTGCAAAGACACAGAGCAGGTACAGCTGTTGTCACCTGCCTCCAGCTGCAAGGACATAGAGGGACAAACCTTTCCATTTATTAGAAAGTCTGTGTGACTGTGGTGGGAAACCACTCCTAAACAAGGCCACAACCAAACGTTCAGGGAAGACAGACAAAATTCACACATGGAAACACTTGGTTGCTGGAACCTTATTACAACTGATATATAATCAAACACATCAGAAATATTTAGCAGTTCAGTTCCTGAATCTGAAATTATTACTGCTAATGGAGTCTTGTAGATTTTTTCCCCTCCTTCTGTAAAAAAATATAACAAAATATAGCAAATTTTATAACAAAAAATATGTATGTTATAACAAAAAATATAAAAAATAACAAATACAGTTTGGACTAAACTCTGTGTTCTTTCAGCTTAAATTTTTGAGAGTGTTTTGAAGCTAAAGTTCTACTTCAAAATATCTATATGGTCCAGTCCTGCTGCAGACAGTTCAGACATCAATGAAAGCAGGATATCTTGGCAGCTTGAATGGGATATTTAGCACTAGAGGAATGGAGTCTTGATTTTGTTTGTTTCCTTGGGGAGAAAAAATAAAAGCTGCACTTACAGGATCTCCTTTGGGGCCTCGGCTGACTACACCAGGAGTCTACAAAAAAAAGGAAAGGTAATGAAATTTTAAAAGAGAAACAAAATAAAACAAAAAAATTGCACACATAAACAAGAGGAAAACACTTAAACATTTGAATTTAGTTTTATTACATGAATTCCATTAACACTTATTCAGTATATTTAAAAGCTGTAGGGCTTTTGGTCAGTCAATCTACTATTGCTTGGATCACCCATAGGATTACACTTCCCGGGAGGCAAAAACATGTCACTGATGAAGTGAGTACAGCTTTACCATAGAGTGCAATGGGGACAGAAATCTACTCTGGAATGCTGTGACAGTTTTCTTGTGTCCTTCTCACTCCAGCATGTGAAGTGTGATGAGCTAATTTTAAATTTTCAGACCTACTGCTGCAATTTATTCATTTTTCAATTAATAATTCAGCTACATGTTACTACTTTGATTTTCAATTTTTATGTTCAGCTGCTATCAGTTTCAAAGAATATTCATCTGAAACGATCTTGGATCTTTCAAGATGGCATTTCCCTATTCACCACCCAAGGTCATCAGAACAGCTTCCCATGGCCTGACCAAACTCCTACATTAAAGAGAGAGGCTGGGGGAATAGTTCACATGTTCTTCATTATCAGGAACTCCAGGACTGATGAGTATCTAAACACAAGAGAGGGAGGTGTACTTTAATCTCTGGCCTGCTTGTCTATACTACTCATTTCCACCTCTCAGCATGTTCAGTGAAGTAGCTCAGAGGATCCTGGAAGCATTGGAATACTGCTAGTGGGGTGCAAATAAGACTAGGTGACATATCTGTGTGTGGCATAGTTGTGTGTGACATTCCATGTGTAAACAGATGTGCTGAAGAGCTGCAAAAGCACATCTCTCTCTTCCTCACATCTCTTTCACTCTTATTTTCTAGATAAGGATCTTGACTGTGTCTGTGCAACCTAGGTATTTTAACAGAACCTGTAACAGAACAGATCTTTAACAGTGGTGAAATGTTCAGATAAGCTGAAAGCTCAGTATAGCTGGCTCACTCACTGAAACACTTGGGCAGGGGGCTTGGAATGTACTAACATTTTGGATTTTCCTGAGTCTAAGTTGCTGCAAGTAATGTTGGTGTCTATTAAAAGATGATAAATTATGTATGTACAGTATAATCACCTTTCCTTTACAGGGCATTAAGTCAGCAATAAGCCTCCAAAAGGAAATTCACTCTGTGATGATGTAGAATTGAGTTGATAAGAAATACAGACTCAGAGATGCCATGAAAGTTCTCTAATTTTCTTTGACTCTGTGCTGGTGTTATTTTCATGGCTACTCATAGATTGAGTATGAAGTCAGAAATAAGGTGTTTGCATTATTCCTATGCCTTTCCATGAAATGAAAAAAGTAATGGTAAGTTGCTGCTTTCTGTCCCTTTCTACTATTTTGGTGCCTGTTATCTACATAAAACTGAGCTGGAAGACTTGATATTATCAGCTTCATTGTCCATCCTAAGTATTTGCCTGAATTCAGAAAGTGTCATTGAAAGAAAAGCATTTAAGAACATCTAAACCAAAATGAATTGAGGTTGACATGCATCAAGAAGGCAGCAACACCAAGGAAACCCCAGTGAGAATAAACTTACTCTTGGAGGTGGTGTTGTTGTTTGTGGACAAACTGGACAGCACTCTCCAAAAGGAATCTCTGGGTTGGGGCAGTCCAGCTCCTGATCATCACAGATGATGTCATCGCAGAGAACAGATCCCGAGTCGCACACGCAGATTTGGCATGGCTCTGGTTTCCAAACATCCCTGTCAGCATAAGCCTGCCCAAGATGGGTACATCCTGTGACTGAAAAGAGAGACAAAATTGTGTTGGATTTTATTTCAAAGGTGTTTTCCAAATAACAGATGAGCAACATGAAAACTGTTGGATAGTTTGTTTAGTTTTCTGGTTCATGCACGTGAAGTAAAAGGCTAAATGATGCTCTCAGGCACTGGGGAGATCTATTACATTAATTGCAGAGTCTGCTCTGAGTCTATAAACAGACATCAGTGGAAACCTCCTGGAGCTGAGCCAAAGCCCAATTAAATCTCTGATAATCTTCTGTCTTGAGTAATTTCAGTGTCAAACTGAGTTACTGTCTGATTAGCAGCTGAATTCTCTGCTGCAGCTAAAGAGTAAACGTGCCAAATCTCTCCAGCAAGAGTGCCACTGGCCCCATGTGCCAACACAAGCACTTGCACATGGATGTGGAATGAGCCATCTGTCTAGCACCAACTCCTGTCTCCAGCATCTTGCATTAATAGCTGCCACCAAGGGGTTTCAAGGAGTTTTTTGAAAGCCACTGTATGTGACAGATCTGAAGGAATGTTCACTTTAATTGCCCAAATGGTTTGCAATTACTGTATCAGCTGGCCTGCTCAAATGTTACAAGTGTCCTGTTTTCAAAAAAAAAAAAATTGTTCATCTGTAATATTCATGGCTTTGTGAACTCATTCCAACAGCTGTTTTACTGATCAAACTTGTTATAGACTATAAATATGAAAAGGCTGACAAAAACTGCCTTGACACATTAAATTGTGGGTTGGTATTTTCTTAGAAAAACATGATCCAGAAAGCCAGGTCATTTAAGAATCCAATATAAAATAACACTAAGGGCATCTAATTTGACTTTTACAAGCCCATTTTAAGTTTTGTAGATGTTATTAGAAGTCTTAAGATTGCAAACATAAGTATCAGTGAATGTCATGAATAATATAATAGGATTTCTTTTTGTGGATATTTAAAAATTACTCAGTTTATAAAAACAACATTCTGCAGAAAGAGCTACAACATTTGTGTCTACAACATTCTTAAAACTTTAATATGAGGATAATTTACCTGCTATACACCATCCTTCAGAAAGAAAAACAAAATTACAAAAGATGTAATTCAAACCTCTGACATTAAAATTGCCACTGGCTCCAGGCAGAAATTTCTGAATATCATCAAATTGTAATGGCCACAATTATCTAGTATGAGACTGAGCCCAAATTTATTGCAGTTCCTTCCTATGGGTTATGCAGTCCCCTTCTTTTTTCTCCCTGCATCCTTAATTTCTTTCCACCACTGCATTAGCACCCTGGTCTCTTTCTATCCTTTTTCTTCCTCTCTGTATTTGTGGGTATGTATCCCCATTCCACACCAATGTTCTTTTGCAATGAGCATGCTTAGATGTGTTTCCCCTCTTCTCACACCTCCTCTGCATTTCACCTTTCCCGTAACATGTAATTTCCCTTTTCATCTTCCTTGGATCCTCCTTTATTTTGTACCTGAGCAGTTCCCCTTCTTTATTGCTATGTGCTCAACTGAGCTTAGTTTGCCCCTGCTCCCTTCCCACTTTCTCACTCAGCTGCTCCTCCTAGGTCATATTGACCTGACATTTTCCTCTATTTCACCCATGGAATTCTTTACCTCTGACAAGCTCTGGAAGGGCAATGGGGAATACAATCATGGCTCCCTGAGGGCACACCCAGAGTGCAGATCTTGGGGCAGAGCACTCCATGGGACAGGAGGGTTCCCAGTTTCAATCCTACTACAGGCTTTCCATGTCCATGCATACTATCTTATGTTATTTTTGCACTTTAATGATAAAAAAAGCAAACAGGAAAATGTTGACTTGTAAAAGCTGGCACTCCTCATGGTTAAGAGTTGATTTTGACCATTATCTTGATTAGAGCAACAAAGCTTCAAAAACCCTTTCCAGACATTTTCAAGCCAATATTTTTTTCTTTGCCTGATATCAAGCTGGGATCCAATATTTTACCTTCCTTTGACAACACAAAAAAATCTTAAAATGGAAAACCTTCCAATGGCATATGAAAACTCACTCCCTTCAGACATTCTCTATCACTTAGAAACTCAAATTTTCTTTTTCTACCCCCTTTGGGCCTCTTTAGAAACTTCATATTTTGCACAGGAGAGATGGAGAAGAACTGCTCATTTCCAGGACAGCCTCTTCCCCACACCCATGTCAAAGGGTTATGGCATCAGAGGATGCTGCTTCAAAGGACACTAACTAACAATGTGTATCTTTGAAGAGGGTCTAGACATCCTTCCTTAATCTGCCAAGCTAGAGCTAGTTTCTAAAAACGTTGCTTGGCTTCCCAATTCTCACCCCTCAGAACCATTTCCGTGGTTCCCAGGTAAATAAGCTGATTCTCTGCTTAGTTAGGCACTGACTGTTTCTGCAAGAAACATTTTCCTCCTTTTTTACAAACCAGGATCTTGCTGTGGGCACTCAGGGAAAAAACAGGCTGCCCAGTCTTGACAAGGCTAGTGACAAATGTTTCCTGACAAACAAGAAGGCTGGAACGTAGAAGTGAAGGATTATGAATGAAATCTTTATAGTCCCTGTAATGACTGAAGAGAAAACCCAAATCATAGAGTGGCTCACTGCACACGTGAAGCCCTCGAAAGCTGTGTGTGGGAGGCAGACTCAGCAGAGCTGCTGGGGAGGTTGGAGCTGGTAATCCATCCTGCAGGAGTGGTTGGATGCACCCTGGAGAGCATGGATGGGCACAGATCCACATCACCCAGAGCAATGGAATACTCAGCTATCATGGTGCTTGAGCACCTAACAGCTCTGCAGGTTAAAATGCTCTTTTCATTTGTAAACACAATAAACATGCCCTTTTTTTCTAGGGCAAGTCATAATTATTAAATAAAAATACCACTGTATGGACCTAAAAGAACTTAATATTGTTACTATTTGCACTCTAATATACATTATATGAACTGCATACACATATAAAGAAATGCATAGCATACACACTTTTCTGTGACCAAAAGATGTCTGATTGATTTTAATATTCTGACTTTCAGCTCACAGTATCACTTCCTTAGCCTTTCAAAATCATCTTTTTTTAATCTATGTGTTTAATACATGGTTCTTATTTACTAGGAAATTAATATCCAAGGATTTGAGTGTTCATATGTCAATTTTTTCATCATTACTTCTTTTTCATTGATCTGTTTTGCTGTTTTGTTATTTTCGGAGATGTGATCTTGCTGCCTTACAGCAAAGCTCCAGTGAGGAGCAGAAAAAGGCCACCTTTCCCTTGTTTTTGCACTGCTAGTTAGAAAAGATTCTGTTTTCAAGACAGAAGCAGAGTCTTTACTCAGGGCCCAATTTTTCACTCTGTGAATACTGACCTGCCATATATTATTCAACAATATCAATAAAAACTGTGGAAATTTAAAATACATCACAACGACTGATAATTTTACATTAATAAGGAAATAAGAGATTTCTCTGCTTTTTTTACAAGCTTGTCATTCAGTTATGCTACAGTAGATGGCATCATTTAACAGGAGGATGACAAAAATTTAAAGACATGGACATAATGACATTTGTATTTGCTTCTAACTTTCTGGACATTGTTAAATGAATTAAGAAAGAAGCTAGTGGAGCTGCAATGAAAACTGCCGTGGCCTTTGGCAGAATGAAAGTATTAAATAGATTCCAAAGGAAACTTACATCTGGGAAGACTTAGGGTGTCAAAGACACCCCCTCTGTGCTCAGATGTAGATCTGTGTGTCAGCATGTTATGACATAATGCGTTTTGCATTGCTCATAAAGATTAACCATTACCTCCAAAATCCTTTGGAAAGCTGATTTGTGCTAAAGCACTGGTGAGTAGCATAGAGGAATAATGAGGTTATAAAAAAGCTGACTTGTCTGCTTCTAGACTCGTGCTATAACAGCCCAATACTTGCCTTAGCCAGCTTATTTTATTGATTCCTAAATGTACCCATTAGCCTGAGATTTAGGAAACATTAGAACTCAACAGTATTTGTCAATGGTGATGCACAATCTTATTCTTCCTCCCAAAGCCCTAAATATGACAGCTATAGAGCACTTCACCTCTATGGCACTTACTGCAATGCTTTATTGGAAGCCCTGTCAATCTCTAGTGCACTATTTAAAAAGTTTAATATTTGAAAGCCTGAATTAATTTGAAATTATGCTGTTTACTGAGCACTCACGTTATTAGAAGTTTTGCTGTGCATAGCACATCCCCAGGCCAGCCTAAATAGTGAATAAAAAAAAAAAAAAAAAAAAGGCAAGACAATAATTGTTGTATGCTGGTTTTGAATTATTTCCCAATCTAGGAAGACTGGCAGTTGTCCATAAGCAGACCAATAGTGCAAGCTGAAAGGAAGATCACAGTTTAGTTACAAAGGACCTATAAGTGGGGTACACAGAAGAGCCCAAGTGTGTGCAAGGAAAAACAGAGATGGCCATCATCATGTGGCCTTAAAGATGACAGATGTCATATGGGACATAATCTCAATCACAGTGAAGTGAAGGGGAATTTGTTATCACATGAGAATCTGACCTCTGTAGTTGCTCTTGGCTTTGCATTTGTGCAAGCACCATGATCGTGACTTAACCACAATTTTATGGCAAAAGGAAAAAATTTCCTAATAGTATCCTCAAAAACCACAGGCTTTTCCACTTTGGACAAAGCCAATGTCCAGCTATTGCATTAGGAGCAGACTCACATATCCCATTTGCAGAGATGTGACTAAAGGGTTAGAAATTAAAAAACATCTTGAACTTGTCTGGTTCTGCCTCAGAGAGGGCAATAGTCCACACAGGGGTGACTCACGATCCTCCAGCAGCTGCCTGATGATGGCCTGGGAAGCAAAACTGAGGAGCTTTGGTCTGTGAGAATCTGGTCACAAACACAATGAGTCAAACAAACAACAACTGCTGTATTTAAAGTGAATCTGGTAAAGGCTAAAGCACCAAGATGAAGAAGGCCTTGTCTCTAACTTTGACAGAATTCAAAGCCTGATGAAGTTAAGAAGGGCATTTGTGTTACTTTTTTAACTGTACAAAACCTGCGCTTCCTCACCCTGACCTAGTTTTGGTAATTTGCTTTACAGGATGAGTAGTTCAAAAGTTGTTTTACATTTCTTCTGTAGTAAATACATCTGTTAATTGCATACCCCAGAGTACTGTCTGATAGATTGTTTAAGCAAAGGACAAAGCAGGAGGGAGATACGCTGTCTATTTTCAATAGAAATGCTATCATCCTCCCCTACCGGAATAGGTGGAGAAATCCACCCCAGCATGTGCAGCAATGCTGCTTTCCATTTCCTGAGCACAAAAGAATGCCACAGCGTCTACCTAGAGGCAAATGGTTTGTGCTCTCTGTCTGGTATGATGATGATGTTTATAAGAAACCCAAACACACTCGTTCCATGCCGTCATTAGTAATGGAAACAAGCGGACTCTCATAATGAATGAATTGGCTGCGGGAGCCGGCACGGCCTGCTTTGTTGGCATGTCGGGTCAGTGCTGAGTACTCGAAAGGGCTCAAGTCCTGTCTGGGTCACAGCAATTGGGAAAAGAGGTAGAAAAAAGGAAAAGAAATGGTTTAATAAGTTGTGGTTTTTTCCAACTGCAAGGCCTTGAGACATTCTCTCAGCTGGAATTGTCTTAAACAGCTAATTAATCAAATCCATTCCTCACAGTGCATGAGGACAAAAGGTATTTAGGTATCCACACCTATTAGGATATTTTCAGGTTGAATAGTACTGATGTAATATTTTGTAAGGCTTGTCTATATGTGATTGGAGATAATGAAACCCCCATTTATCAAACACTTAAATGCAGACTGTGAAAAACCAGAATGGGTCAACTGTAAAAATCCTTTTGTACTCTGTGAACTGTAGAAGGAAGAACTGCTATCAGGTGGAAAAGAAGCATGAATGAATAGTTCACAGATTTCCCAAGTTTCACACTAAAAAGGACAGCTACATCCTGTGCTTTCTGAATGAAACTGAAGCTTTCCTACTTCTAGGGATGCTTGTCTGCCAAGAAAGCTGGCGTTTGAACAGCTCTGCTGCTGCGCCAGTCCCAGTTTTCCCCTTTTCTCAGATGCAGGGTAAGAAAGAGAAAGCTGCTTAAAAGAATGCTGGTTAAGCATAGTACTGTACATGTCTGTCAGAGGTGTTGCAGGACAGAGTCACATGCTGTTTCACTGGAAGTGCACAGAAGGGTCAGGATCCTCAGGTAGAGGATCCTCGTGTCACATAGCCAAACTGTCCTTGCTTCGAGACCCACCCAGTCTGTATGCCAGATTACAAAATAAATAAGAAAAAAGCAGGCCTGAATTGGTACAAACAAGTGCTTGCATTTTAAACCACTCATTCCTTGTTCCCTTCATTCATCTTTATATGCTATAAATGCTACAACCTTTCTGCAGCCTTTAAAAAGTTTTAGAAATATCAGGATTCAAACCCTAGGAATATTTGTTACCAAGCAAAACACAAAAGGCCTCTATTTCCCCAGCACATTATTGGCTTTTTTCCTAATCTTTCAAAGCATGATTCGAAAACTCTTAATTTTTCTGTTTTATCTTCAGAGGCCTGTTCTTCTCAAAAGGTAATGTGGTCTAAAGCAGCTGATTCTGTCACACTGTTCTGTCTCAACATTTGTATTTCAACAAATTGCTGTATTTGAGCACACATGCTGACACCCTGGAATGATGATCCTCATACAACTTCCAAAGCTCACCCTGCCACAGCAGTAGGAGGAAATAGAGACCAGAGGTATCCCATCAGAGATGTTGTTACACAACAGCCTGACTGCTTCAGCTGGTGTCTGGCATGAGAAACTGTGGCAAAAGAACTCGCTTGTTTCAAGAATGGTGACAAGCAAACCAAGTGCAAGGCGGTTTCTTTGCTGTTTTAGTTGGGGAGGGCTGTTTTTTGGCAGAACTGCACTTTCAAGCTGAGTCATACAAGGGGCAGCATGGAGCAGGCTGCTCTATATCTATCACCTTGCTTCTTTCTTGGGACTGCCCAGAGGAATGTTGACTGTCTGTTCCTGAACTCATAATAGCCATTTTGAGGAAAAACTTCTGCTGGATTCAAGAGACAGTTATACCCCTTTTGTTCTTAGCTATTCCTTGACAAAATAATGGGCCAAATTTTTTTTTCATGGGAGGAAGATATTCCTGAATGACCATCTGTATTGAGATGTTACTCTGGCATTTTCTCTCCTGTGTCCCCTCTCAACAGGCTCACTCTGTGACTCAATTACATTTGTGCTTTTGTCTTTCTAGTAGAGATCAACCTCTTTTTGCCATAATTCAGAAAATTCCTCCCTGATTAAGGGTAATCACTGCCTGATCAGAACCTCCCTTGATTTTACTGGGCTTTGAATCAGACCTAAAAAATGTTAGCTTCTAATCATTCTGGTGGTAACTGCAGCTCTTCAGTCAGTCAAATCTTTTACTAAAGGTAAAATTAGCATTAGAGCAGGACACAAAATAAGAAAATATTTCATCACAATTCAGTGTACTTAGTGCCTTTTAGAGGGACCATTGAATCATACTTCTGCTACTCTTCAATTACTGGTAAAATGCCTATGAGATTTTTCCATCCCCTCTGTTCTTACATTACAATATTTTTTTGGCACATCACTTTTTGTGCCATGTGGTGTCATGCTAAAAATAAGCAATGGGCTGCAAGAACTTCATTTGTGGCTATTTAGTTGTAATGCTGGCATAAATTCTAATACTACTCTGCAGTAATATGATTTTTATGTGCTTCTTATCTTTAGAGTAAGTGATACCAAATTCTTGCATAAAGACTTGTGTGTTAAACTAAGCAAAAAAGGATATAAATTCAAGTTCTAATATGATCTGATGATTTAATGGATTTATTAGTTTCCTTAAACATGCATCCTACTCATTCCTTAGGCAGTCAATGGATACTTCTAGAGTCAGAATCCAGGTGTCAAGGTAATGTTAGTTTTGAACACTTGACCACTTCCAACTGTATTCCATAAGAAGCTGGCCTAACATTTCTAAAGAAAAGCAATAGTTCAAGCTCAATGTTACAAAGACCAATAATTAAGGGGAAAAAATGCTAAAACTCAGCACAAGATTTTGCCAAACTTATAAAAAAACCCCAAATCACCCCAAGGTGTAGCTCAAAGACATAACTTCTGTGTTCCTGGTTTTAGCTAGGACCAGGAAGACTTTATAACATTGGAGGGCTCTTTGAGACATTTCTTACAGTAGGTCTGTCCTGGGAAGAATAAAGAAAAAACTGGAAAAGTCATTGTGCACAGGTTTCCCGGACTTCACAACCACTCTGACAGATCCAAAACATCACAAAAGAGAGGGTCAGCTTTTGATCTGATAAGAGAAAGGGAATGAATGGAAATTGATAATTGTTAAGCCTTGGTCCACACATAGATCCTAATTTAAAACACTGAACTATAACTACTTAATTAATGATGCTTTAAGCTTCTAGCATGATAAAACCTAAACAACTGTGTGGGGAAAAAATGCATGACTTTTGTTTTGCATTGTCTAAATTTGTAATTAAAACAATTTTTGGCAGGTAATTAAAATTTCAAGTAGGACATGATCCTCTCTTTCCCCTCAGCTCTGTGAGAGGGCTAACAGAATTATGCAATGCTGTTTCTGTGGTTTGCCTTGGAAGAGATCAGCCTGATTCAACGCTTCCCTCCTGAGGCTGAAGCAGATGGGAAATGTTACAATGGCAGTATAACACATGTGGTAATATCGTTTATATTTTCAGATACCTTGGACAAAGTCACCCCAATATAACTCCACAGCCATAATGAATTTACATCTGAGATGAGTAAAGCAGCAGGGGGGCAAATTCTACTCTGGCCTAAGTCCCTGCACAATTTTATTGGTTTCCCTGTAATTTCAGAAGTTGGAAGTAAATGAAGGATTTGGTTCTTGCATTTCATATTCCAGTGAAGGATTAAAGTGCTCTGGCATACTGTCTAAAGAAAAGAATCATATCTTTGGCTGCCAATAAATTAAGGGTATTTGTAATTCAGAAGGTTGTGGTGGGGTTCTGAATGCATAGAGCATCATTAACCTAGTTTCATCTGCAAAACAGTTTGTATTCATTCATTCCTTATTCCAGTTTGTACTAATTCACCCCACATCCATTTTGGACAGTTTGTTGGATATGGATGGCAGTGTTTGAAATTCTTCTTAATCTGCCTCATAGAGGATATTAAATGGCTATTTGTACACTGGATACAACGTTCTTATTGTCAGCCTCCTAGGGCTACTAAACTAAGTATTGTGAGGGTTTTCTCAGGGTACCAAAGACAACTTAATTTTGGAGACACTTTTAAATATCAAGTTCTATGCCTGGCCATTTTTCAAGCACAAAGACCTATGGATCTTCTTAACTAATTTCCCTTGTGGGGTGAAAATTCACACTTTTGGTGCAGTGAAGAGCCTGCAAGCAGAGAGCTGGCTTTTATTTAATATCAGAGGTCAGCAGACTTGCTACTGAAGTGGCTGCCTGAGGCCTGGCACACATTTAGCTCTCCCTGCTCTGTGCAGCAACAACCCCAGCTGGCACAGGGTGAGAATAAACAGCACCACATAGCCCAGGGGGGCTGGAACATCTGCAGAAGACACAAAACCCAATCCAGCACAATTTATCTGCTGCAGCCCTTAAAAGGTATGAGTGTAAGGGCTGGAGCCAGAGAACACCTGAGAAATGAAAAGGCTCTGCACAATTCACCTTTTTTTGATTCTTCACTGAAAGGCATTTACAGCAATCTTTTTCTCTTCAGCTGCTCTGAAATAAGCAGTTGGACTTGAAAACCTCTCTTCTTTCTTCTCCCCTCTCCTCCATATTAATGCTATTCTGTTCTAACAAAAAAGAGGGAGCTACAAAGAGGACCACCCTGCCAACAGCTAAGCCACCAACAGCCTTGGAATATTGTGCAAAGAATCCTCAAAATGTCTGAGCAGATTTCAATTAGCCTTTTCAAAGATTTGCAATTCCCACTACACAGCCCATTGTTTGCTTTCACTAGGACATTCTTCTCTTAAACAGCTGGCACGGAATGACTACTGCTCTGTAGGGAAACAAGCAAACACCATACAGTAGGTTTGAAGACAAAACCAGAGAAGATGTAGGTTGTTTTTTTTTTTGTTTTTGTTTTTTTTTTTTTTTTTAAGAGGCTCTCATGAACATAAAAGTGGTTTCCAAGAAAATATTAATCCTATTTTTTTGCTGCTTATAGCTGAAGGAAAACATGGGGGATGCAGTTTATTCTCCTTTGATGCTCAGCATGGCTATTACAATGAACATCAAAGGAACATTGAGCAATGCTTCCCATATTTCTCATTAACTCTGTTCAGATGAGCAATTATTTTTGTCTCATCTGAAATGAGAAAAAAGATGCAATTTTCATGTTTGAAAAAAAGATGCAGTTTTGTTCTTGCTTATTTTCCTAAAAGAAAAAGGAAAGAAGGAAAAGAAGAAGCAACACAAAGAGAAAGAAGAGAGGAAAAAAAAAGAGATGCTTGCCCCAGAGAAACTTCTAATGCACTGACTGGTCACTGGGCGTGAACTGCAGGGAGCTTCAGTGGGAACTGATTATGTCCAGGAGTTTTCCAGGAACTGCCAGAGCTGAATTGCTGCGGGAAGTATTTTCCAGACACAGATCATCCTTTCATATCTACTGCTGTGCAATGTGCCCGGGATGTTCCTGTGATTCTGCTGCCCTTTGCAGCACTGGGGTTGGGAATAAAGGGGTGCCTGGAGCTGCCCTAGCAGCCCAAGGAAGGTTTGCACTCGGGAGGTTTCACCTGATGGGAGAGCAGAGGTGCCTGTGCCACCCTCCAGGGTGGGATGCACAATGAGTTGAAAGAGAAATCCAGCAGCAGAAAGGGATGTGTCTCCAGTGGCTGTGGATAGTTTTGCATTTTGCTGAAGGCCAAACTCTGCTAAAGTCTTAAATCTATAAGTCGCATCCTTCATTTCTTGACAGTAATTTGGGTGCCCCTTTAGGTGTAGAAGAAGGCCTAGGCTTTCAAAACAAAAACCCATATTCAACCTTGAAATACATATATATTTTCATTACCCTCCCATTCTTCCTGTTCAAAGTCCTGTGCATGCTCTCTCCTTCCTGGCAGACATCTCTTCATGGAGTACTTGTGTGACTCAAAGCAAGACAAAAATGTGCAGACATTGTTAAAGGAGGTACCATTTTCATTCTCATCCTGATAGTTCATGTTTAAATGAAGGGTTTGACATAAACGAGGGAAAATGGAAGTAGTCTCTGAGCTAATCTGAAAGGAATCTCCTCTTCTAAACTAAACAAAGCCAGAAGTCCCAGAGCGAAGTTTATCCAAACTAAAGCCAACAAATGGTTGTTGTTGGAGGGGGTTATATCATGTTTTCCATTGTCATGTTGACATGAAACAGGCAGAGGCTTCCACTTTGCAAACTCAGAGACAAGATTGGCTCTGAAGTGAAAATAAATAAAGAGAAGCAGTGGTTGGAAGTAGGTTAAGTTTCTTCAAATCAAATTTCAAAGAGCCCTTCTTTATGAAAGAGAAGATGAGTAAAAATAATGACTGCTTGAAAATATAAATGAAAAATATAATGTGCTATACCTCTGTGTGAAAGATGAGCTAATCTACAGCCAATGGTGGATCTTATTCCTCCTTGCACACTTCCAGCATTCAAGATAGGGTTACCAGACCTCCCTCTCTCTCTCTTGTACTTACAGAGGAGACTTTCTGATTCCTGTAATTTGTAATTTTTTACTGCCTATGGAGGTTCTTTCTTGATTAACTATAGTCAGAAGCAATGCCAGGGTTAATATTTGAATTTTTTTTTTAATACAGACTAAAAATAATGGGAAAAATATTGATAGCATGATCACCACATATAAATATGTAATTCTTATTTCCCTGAAACAAAGCCTGACTGTGTTGAATGGAGAAAAATCAGGACACCCTGTGGAAGTTCCTTACAGATTTTTCTGGTGACAAAACATCTCTTGTCAGGGAAGCCACAGAGAGGACAGAAAGAAAAGCTTCATGAAGCCTGTCCATCAAAAGAGTCAATGGAAGAAGGAAATTCCCTAGAGAAGTAGCTGTCCTGCAGCAGTCCCCATGGCTGTGGGAAGCTGCCAGCACACAGCCCCTCTGGCACAGGGCCAGCACTGCTGTGACAAGCACAGCCCCAAAGAGCCAGCCCTCCAGGAGGGACCCATGGCATCCCCTGGGCTGCAGGCGGGCAGCGCTGAGGGCCAGGGGCTGCAGCATTCTCTGCACCCAGCCACGCTGCCCTCAGCGCCTGGCCTCAAGCTACAGGAGGAAAATAACACTTCTTGTCCCCCTCCTGGAGCAGGAATCACATCTGTACCCAGTTCTCCTTCTGTACAAGGTGTATGGATATGTAGAAGGAGGGATAGGCTGGTAAAGTGCTGCAGCAGGTAAATGATGACACTAAAATTTTTGTTCTATTTAGGGTTATTCATCATCTACCAAAAACCAAAATCAGAATGTCTCAAAATTATAGACAATAGGTGGTAGATACTGAACACTAAATCATATTTAAGTCACATAATCTGCAATTTACCAGGCTACAACACAGAGAATGAGCTAACAATACCAATGCTGAATGAGAACAGATTGTATTATACCCTTCTCAAGTCTGTTTTATTTTTTTGGGTGCTGCCAATAATAAATTGAACTGTGTTCCATCATATCAAACTGCAGTGATGTAGGACTCTAATCCAGTTACTTTAAGACCATAAAACCCCCTATTTGTTAACAAAATACCTTTGCCATTGCCAACAATTTCCCTTTTCTTAACTGAGATCTTTTGCCCAGTTTCTTAAACAAGCATGACTAAAGGACAGCATAATCTGGACTATTAATGGTATGACCATTGCACTAATATCTAATTCTGTGAGCTTTGACAAGTTATTACTCCAAACCAACAAATTAAATCTTTCAACTCTCACAGCAGCTGTGGCTTGTGCTCTTGAGCAGACTAGGAACCTACTACAGAAACATCAGGAGCAATACAGTGCTCCAGGTGCCCTCTAGCCTGGGAAAGTGCACTTTGTTATTGTTTGCCCTTCCTGGTAGGCTGAACCTTTCAACTCTGAAGAGGCTGCCTTTAACCCCAAATGTTAAATATCACTCTGCATCATTTCTGTTACCAGCCCTCACCATGCTGTCCCAATTACAAGGGCAGGTATGTCCCATTTTCTGCAGCTTTCTGATTAAAACAAGGTGTTAACAACACTAGCACATAACTGGGACAATGACTAATGGAACAGTGTCAGTCTGGTTTCTCAGCCAGCCTGTGGAACAAAAAAGTGATGGTAATTTCTTTTTTTCTTTTTTTGAGCAGCATTAATTCCAACTCTCCACCAGCTGTTGTGCAAGGCTGGCATTGCAGAGTTTGCCAGTGACACCTAGCTGCCTATTTCAAACCTCAACCTTTGGCAGAAGCTGGAAGAGGAAACAGGATCTGCATGTAATCTGCAGCACTAAAAGGAGAGCACACGTAATGACTCTGACTGAGGCATCAACAGTGAGGTTTGTGCCAGCAACAACACCCTTCTACCTCTGCTTCTTCCCCCTGCAATAAAGTGCTGGATGTTTCCAACTCCAACTCCTCTTTCTGAAAAATCAGTCTGTGTAGATTTGGTGATTTGGTCTCAAGTCAAAAACAAATCTGGAAAATAATGAAAGGGTTATATAATAGTCTCAGTTTCCTAAGGCTAATGTGTTCCAGGGGTGTGTGATATAAAATGTGTTTATGAAATTTGTCATATTTCCAAGAACATATATATATAATGTTTAGAGGGGGTGGATTCCCCAGGCTTTCATTTAGCATGATTTTTCCAGACCAGAAAGGAATGTTTCAATTTTCCTAAGCATAACCTTGTCTGCTGTGTGCTTGGTAAAAAATAGTTAGGAAAAATGGAAGGAGAGGAGTAGACCCCTGATATTTCATTACTTCACATAGTCCAGGTTACTTATGATGGTTAATTATCTCTTGGCACACAGAGGTGCATCATCTGGTTTTACTGTCAAAACTCTGGAGGGGAACCTTTCTGTGTTACCAGAACCTTTGAGCAGAGATAGTTCTGACTGTTAGCATTACCCTTAAACTGGAAATTTATCAACAAAGAGCACATGTGTGCAGTGTTCCATACAGCTAACTGCTAAACATGACAGTCTGGCAGTCTCATAAATAAACTACATCTGTACAGGACCCACTGCTATCTAATCCTTCCCAGTTATTAAAAAAAAAAAAAAAAAAAAAAAAAAGAAAGTGAAATGGCCAAATCAGCTGTTTACAAGTTTTCTTAAAATATCATTCTTTTCTCAGGGATCAGAAGTCGGTGCTCAGCGGGAAAAGTAATTTGTATGCTGCCTCTTGAAACCTACATGTAATGGTTATATTTCATTTTAAAACTGCAATTTGCAACTGAAAGTTATATGAAAGGTCAATCAGTCTTGTCAGAGAAATTTTAGCATTCAGCCATTACCTCAGAAATGAGTTTCCTGACCAAACATCCAAGATAATACTTGCATTACAAGGAAAATACTAAATTACCTTGGAGAAAAAATTATTTGGAATAATACTGAAGGGTTTCTGGCATTGCTGTCACACTGCTTTCAGAGCAGAGTTTTCCTAATGACCTCAGCAGAGTTCCTCAAGGACTGGGGTGTACCTACGGGAAGTGTCCTGCTCTGGCTGATGGAGATGTCCTTCAGGCATAACAAATACAGCTGGGACAGGCGCAAATCCATCTGCCTTCCCTTTTGGCACTGATGTGAGGGCACTGTGGATGTGCTTCCTTTGTAGGCACTGGAAACTGCCAAATACCTCCAGTCTGTCTAGCTAAAATTTATGCTGTCTTCTGCATGTAGCTGTCAAAATTGCTTCTACAAACTCAAGATAAATGGGATGGATGCAGGCTACAAGGCTTAGCAAATGCTTTCACAAGTTGTGCTCACTGGGTGGAGAATGGATTTCTTTCCTAAAGAAGCATTCTAAGAACTTACAGTTTTGAGTAGTTTAATATACAGGATGTAAAGGTGCCTTTTAAAGGGTGGAACTGAATTTACATTGGTGGACTCTGAATCATTTGTCCTGTCTGAGGTGCTAGCTTCATGTCCTGTCAGCCGTCAGGGGGCATCTTATCTTGAACATGGGCAGGGCTTGAAAGCCCTGACACACATTAGGAAACCTGGATTGTGTCAAAGTGGTTTCACCTCCAGGCTACAATCATCCTGGTGGGTTACAAGGGCTTGAGGCTTTTGCTCATGGAATTCACAGAATATTCCTTGCTGCACAGTATCCGGATCCCAAGCTCTAGAAGAGGTTTAGCCTGAGGCTGTACTCAAATCTCCATTCCAAGCTATTACAGCAAGACAAAGAAACACATAGCCCAGGGGTACATCTGACTACCTTAAACTCAGTGTATACTGAGCAGTTTCCTTAATATCTTGCCAAGTCTTGTCTCCTGGCAGGCTTTCCCAAGGAAAATTTTATATTGACTTACATGTGATACTAACCATATAAACATTTTTCTTGACAAGAGAGAGCATTTCAGCATGTCTGGAAATTCTCTTTTCAGTTGTGGAAAATTTAGTTTCCCAGTCCATTCCCTGTCCTGCACATGAATTAGTGATATGAGTAATCAACTCCTTCAATTATTATTTTCTGTGAAAAAAGCATATTTAAATGTGTGGAAAGAAACATTCTAAAGTGAGGAGAGGATCCAATTTTTTTTAAGGGATAACTAGTGATTTATCAGTCTCTCTGTGTAACCTTATCCCTGTAAATAGTATGGAAGTCGTCCCAGTAAGGAAATGTTACAACACTATGAAACAGGAATGTGGCAGAGAAATGAGAATTCTCATTCACACTTCATTTGTGTATTGTTCTTCTACCCAAAATTTACCATTTATTGAGTCAAATATATGCTGCACCTCAGAAATGTCCAGGGATATAACTAGATTGAGGGAAGGAGATCGGGCACTCAGGAGGGGTTTGCTAATGGAGAGAAATAAAATTGATGTTCCTTCTCTTTATATTGGATGGTCTCTTAGTGCTTATCCCTCTGACAATAGACACAGATCTATAAAAGAACACGTACTGCATGTTAAACAATATATATATTGTCTGCTGCTATAAGCAGAGAAAACTCACAGCATACATTTGCTCAAATTTTATAATCACTGCATTCTACAATCTTTACTGAAGATTATTGGAGAAAAAGTTTGTCTCTACAAAGCAGGAACAGAAAAGGATCAGTTCACAGTAAATTCTGTTCACTCTCTACAGAATATCTTTATATGCATTGGTTGGGTTTTTTTTAATAGACACTTGGGCTTAGCCTGTGTCTGTGCTAGGAGAGGCAGGCTGGTGCTGCAAAGATTTCTGCCTGATTTGCTCATGCACAGATCCTCCTGAACTCCAAGTGCTCCAGTGCCAACAGGCTGCTCCTGGGGACTCACAGTCACCCCTCAGCAGAGGGCCCTGTCCAGGTGTGGTGGGACAGATGTGTTTGCCATGGACTGGCTCAAGCAATCATTTTCATGGTGTGTGTCACACAGAGCAGTGTAGGGTGTGATTTTAAAGGCATTTGGCTTTCCTTTACAGCACTACAGTTTCTCTGGCTGCTGCTTATTGAGTTAATGGTAAGGTTATTCCTTGCCTCGCTGTAGGAATAAAAAAAAATGCTGATCTTTCATATTTACAGGAGAAAAAATGTTTTATCTTAAGGAAGGTCTGGTTTACAATATCTGGCAAGCAGGAACTGAGCACATCCAAAAAAGGTCAGCTGTACTCATGGAATGTCATCTGTTTAACTTAAATACTCATACCACACTTATCTTCACTCTAGGTTGAATTCTTGTATACAAAGTACTTCTCTCCCCTCTGAATTCCACGCTCACTTGGTTTTTGGTGTTCTTGCTCTCTGTAAACATGCACATACACACTTGCATGGACTTCCACATACCATCAACTGCTAGTCAGTTTAGTGAGGGGCTGAAACAGCCTGCAGATGCCTGATTTAAACTATTGAAGCTGAGGGAATTAATTTACCCTCCTGTTCTATGCCAAAGTAAAAATTCTGTAAGCTGACATATTTTCATACATCACTCTTAAAGACTCCTTCAACAAAACTGTTCAGAATTTTAAGACTGTTTTTCTGCACACAAACTGTTGAAAGAAACCCCCACGCTGCCAGTGTAAGACAAACAAGTACAAAGGAGAACTCCAAATAAAATAGTTGGAAGCAAAGACTTACTCCTCGCGACAAAGAGCTTCCAGGCAGCACGGAGCTAACAGTTAAAATGTTATTCCAAGAGTTAAAAGAAATAGTTTAGAATCTCTCTGGTGTCTGTAGCAGGGAAACAAGTAAGAACAAGAGCAAATGCAGCCAAGGCAGACAGCACTGTACAGTCCTTCTAACTTTAAAGAAAGCAAAGCAAAGAGAAACCTTTGGGGTGATACTGCAAATCCCCGCAGCTTTCAGCTTCACCATTAAATATCTGACTGCTGAATTAGTGAAGAAAAAGTGTTCTGGTGAGATTTGTGCATACACATTTCTCACAAGCTACTAAAATTATTGGTAAAAATAAAAATAAAATAAAAACATGAAATCATAAGAAGCTTGAATTACTCACCGACTTGTTGTGCCAAAATAACTGAGGGTTGAAACACGGCAAGAATGAGCAAAGTTACTTTTTGCACAGAGCTCATCATGTCTAAATATTAGACATGAGACTCTCTATGCAAAAATAAAAATGGGGGGGGAAGAAAAAAATCTATTCAAAATAGCAACATGGGTTGCTCCCTGCCCTTCCAGCACCGGGCCATGTACAGAACTCAGCCACAAGCATTCCCCAGCTTTGGCCTTAAATAGGAAAAAAATTGGCTTACTTTTCTTTTCCACCCCCTTTACTGAAACATGAGAAGAAGACCCATCCCCTAACAGTAAATGAATGATTAATATTTCTCTTGGCTTTACAGAAGACTAAAGTCAACTAAACAAGATACACAGCACATCTGGAACTTTTGTGTGTGTACAAAATGCATGCTGACACCGTATATGAACAGTTAGTGCACACTCTGTGTGACATATATTCATGTGAAAAAAAAAGCCCCATGCCAAAGCCCCTGGGGTAAAGCATTTTTTAATGTTAGTTAGGAGTCAATGGGTAAAACCCAAAGAAGATTTTTAATTCTTAGTGCTCCCTAACAAAGATAAAAGGTAAGAAATGATGTAGCTGCTCAGAGTGAAAGAATCCCAGAAGTGGAGGAGCAAACCTGGGTATTTCTGCTGATGAGTAATCAGAGTTAATCAAAGGAAGGACTGAAAATCACACTTCTGTTCCAGTGCTTTTCTCACCATTTCCACCTCACAACATGATTTTGTGTTACCTGGGGAGAAAGCAAACATTAAGAAAAATTATGAAGAGAACAAGATTGTAAATCACAAGCATCAATCTCTCAAACTAAATCTTTTCAAGTAATTCAGTTTGATGCTGTCATTACAACATTTGAAAGGAATGCAGAACATTTTTTTTGTCTGTTTGCTCCTCAAACAAGAAGGTAGAGAGGAAAAAAAAAAAAAAAAAAAAAAAAAAAAAAAAAAAAATCTTGACACTACTAAGCCTTTTAAACCAAGTTATTTCTTTATTCCACACAAGACTTGACTAAGATCAGAACACACATAGTTTTTCTGGGAATGTGGCCTTAAGAGACCCCAAAGTGAATGCAGAAAGCTGTCACTGTGGGCACCTCTGCCAAGACAATGATCAAACCAATTGCTGCTCTCAGTCCATCAACCTGATCCAGGTCATGTCCTGCAGAAATGCTCACTCATTGGTTCCCAAGTGTTGCTGAGATTACAGTGACTCAGGGAACCACCCTTCCTCTCAATAATCCATGAGTGCCATGAACTATCATCCAGAAAAGGGATCCTTATCTCTGTATGCAGCACAAAATAAGAACAGCCTGAAGTTTAATCTACTAGGTATTGGATCTAACTTCAAAACCTATTTGACTGAAATAAATTTGCACTTAAAGTGAAATACCCTCTTCTCCTGGGGTCACTTGAGGTAGAGTAGGTTGAAGCAAGTATGAAGAGGTCTCAAATAATTTGATGTCACTTTTAACAAATCCTAAGTGTCACTTCTGTGTCTTAAATGTTTATAAGGTATGAATGCCTTGATAAATTCCAAAGAAATTACACATCACTTTTTTCTCCTGAATTTCCCAATATTCCATGCTGTCTCTGCTACGTAGGCAGAATTATTTCCTGCAGGTTTGGGTTTTCATATCCAGGAGCATATCACTTAGCAGGTTAGGTTATTTGGTTTATAGCATTTAAGTAGCTACAATCAACAAAGAGAAAACCAGCTCCTGTTGAGCCATCCTAGAACATAGGTCAACAGGCTTCAAATTTTTATGCAAGGGCCTATGAGGTTTTTCTCCTCTTCTGGAGTTATGCTCAGGACATAAGATAGAACAAGAAATAAATCCAAGAACCTGGATTTGTTTGTCTCTCTTCAATAGAAATATAAGAACAGATCAAACCCTGGATAAAAACCATTCTCAGCTATAGAAAGAGAATTAAACTGAATTAGCTATTATCAAGATCACATGCAGATCATTTTCTGTAACAATGTCTACATGTTTGCCACAGTAATTGTTTCATTTTCATGAAGGCAAATGACTGTTACTAGGTAAATATTCACATTTGAGGAAAAAATAATTCATTCAAGGTCTTTGACTTAAAGACACTTTCACATTGAGTTCTGCAAATTTTTAGCCTGTTTGACCGCAATAAATATTTCTCTAAATTTCTTAAATCTAACCTTTCAAAAAAAGAACACCCTTGGTGACTCCCTTATTTTCACTAATGCTCTCCTTCTGTTTTTACACTACAACACTTGTATGAGGAAAGTATGAATTTTAACTCTTCTGGATTGTCCACCTTAGATATTATGCTATTCTCTAGCTAGATGATGAACCCAAATTTATCCATAACACCTACTATTTGCCACAGGCTTGGGAGTATCAACATGTGTGCTTGAATTTGTACAGAAGTGAATCCTGGGGTTTCTGCATAGGAGCATAAACCACATCTCTTGATGATTACATCCCATAAAAACAACACTTCTTGGGTTCTCCAGTGTATTTTCTGTGGTTCAAGGAACAACAATAGATTTTATAACTCTAGTGTAAAACTCTCTGGCACTTCCCACTCACTGTCACAAGTCAATTCTTTTTGAGTGCCATTCACCATTTTACTTACGTGGCCTGAGGAAGCTGTGGCACAGCAATTTTGCTTCAACAGTATCTGCACACTTTGTGTTCAAAGTCTTCCTTTACAATAACTCTGCACAGAAACTCCCCTAAAAAACAGGTTCTTGAGTCTTGCAGGCAATTTTGGATTATTTTTTAGGTAGCTTTTGTTTAATACTCATTTTTCTAGGGATGCAATGTCTTGGCATCTGGACTAAACTGGAAAAGGTACTCATATCAAAATTGGTGCACCTTTGATAGAAGAACCTGAAACAATTGCTTGTAAAAGTTATTGAATATGTTTGTGCTCTACAGAAGGTGCCATAAAAGATGTGTAGATCAAAACTGCTGACTACCTTTCCATCAGATGCTGGAATATTCATGCAATCTGGGATTCCTTGTGCCTGTTCGAGTCCCTGTGGTTAGTGACATTTCTGCCTTAGAAAGAAAAATTCGACTTGCTTTTACATATTTATTAGGGGGGCCTTTGGTCCACCCCAGCAGAATGTCAGTCCTTAAGTAAGTAAATTATGTAAGTGTTGCTTTTAAAGTTCCCAAAGTTCTGGCCTGTAGAATCAGTTGGCAACTATTCCTTGTTTCCAAAAGCTTAACCTGAACTAAGAATCTTCAGATTTTACCATTGCAGTTACCCCTATGCCAACAAGAAGTTTGTGTTGTTGTTGTTGTTCTGTGTGGACTTTAATCACAGTAAAGAATCTCTGAATTTTAAAAAGAGTGTGCAGTCTCACAGAAATAAACTGCTGTGAATAGCGAAAATAGTGACAGAAAGCACCGTGGGAGAAAAAAACCTACGAGAAAAACTGAATCTAGAGCCACTAAACAAGGAAAACCCCAAAACACAGCCACATACTTCTTAAGCAGTCCTGTTTGTGAGCTAGAAGCAATGCAAACTATGACTGATGCCCTTATGGATAATTGCAGGAATGAAGGCAGCCAGAGAAATGAAATGGTTTCATTCTTCTCCTGTCTTTCAATTAGCACTGAAATTTTATCCTAAGACAATGGGAAACCAAATTTTGAGACCCAGCCTCTTGTTCACATGTGCTCTTTTCTCAGCTTTGCACATTCTCAAGCTTTCCACAAACTAAAATTCTCTTTTTTTCCAAAGTTCTGTGCAGATTAAATAAAATCCTTCTTCTGAGTCATGTTGGGGAGCTCACTGTGTTACAGCACAGCTGCGAAGGCTCTCAAGGCAGAGCCAACATTATGACCGCATACGGGTGAAGCAGAGACAGCACCCACAGCGTTTTCTCTTCCCAGCAGGAGGGACAGAAGCCAAAGCAGTTTAATGACCTCTGGGTGTACCGAGGGCTGGGGAATTCGACATCTCTGGCCAGGGCGGGGTTTCTCTGTCCTGGACACGCACCTTCTCCTGCCGCCAGGGACAGAACCCGGTAATTCACAGCCTTGGCTCCGCGCCTTGCTGAGGGTGCTCCTCCTTCTCACCGAGGTGTCAGAATTGCTTTGAAAGGAATCCTTTCTTCTTGCCTCTAATCCAGATTTCCACTGGACAACTGAAAAAACTCCCAGATCTTCACTACTCAAAGAAATAGCACAGTCCTATGCACCTAAGGAAGTATTTAATGAAACAGCTACAAGATTTTCTGTCTTACCAAGTGTCTCATAAAGGCTTTTGTGCTCTGCAACTTGTGGTTGTTGGACATCAAAATAATACAAGACAGCAGAAAATATTTATAAATTTAAGAATAAACTCGGTTCCTAAATTGTGTGTATGCATAATTTTATACAATCACAAGAGAAATAGTATTTTGATATATCTCTAAGTAACCAAAAAATGTGTTAAATTCATCAGAAGAACAGTCCAAGAATGAATTATCATAAAAAGCAGGATATCCTTTCTACCTTGGGGCTAGTGTAGAAAGTGGAGGTACATCATGCAAATCCTTCCCTCTTGTTGGCTCTGCTCAAATCACTGTTGCTCCAGACAGCACATATGTGTCCCCGAAGTGCCCAGGTTTACTGTATTCCAGCTATTGTTTCCTATAGGAGCTCACCATCAAAATCTTCCAGGATTTAGGCTTTAGCAATAGCAATCCAGCAGATTTTAGGAGCACTTTTTTTTGGACATATCTTTTAAATTAAAAAAAAAAAAAAAAAGAACAATAACTGTAAGATACGGCAAATATATTTTAAAAATCATCATTTCACTTTTTTTTTTGTTTGTTTGTTGATTTATTGTTTTTCTAATGAGGGAATAAATATTCTTGTTTGAATTTACTAAAGAATAACAGAAGACCATCCGTACTATGACTCATCCATTAGAAAAAACAGAAAACAGAAGAACACAGGATTAAATGTTTTAACTCTTGATCTGTTCAATATTAATAGGCTGGGAAGCAAAAGAGATTACCATGGCAAAAAACAATTGAAATTTTGACAAAAACCCAACATTTTCTATATGAAGGCCACTAGGGATGTGCAAGAAGGTCAGAGACCATTGCAATAAAAGAGTCTTCCACTAAAAAGGAAATCCCAGTTTGAAAAAAGAAAAGAAACAGCAGTCTTCAGGAATAGAGTCAGGCTGGTTTTGATGGTATGAGGTAGGTAGGTAGGATGTTCTCCTCTAGCCTGTAAGTGTTCCACGTCTCCTAAAGTGTACACCGATTTCCTAGAAAGGAGAAACTGCATCCAGCTGTTCTTCTGGAACGAGGGGAATTGTGCCACGTTGGGGCCAGCCCTGCTGCTGCTCACACTGGTGGGTGGACAGCCTGGAGGGCTGACTGCAAGGATTCTCTCAGCATGTATTTTATGGGATTTTGTCTGATCTGTGACCTCCTCACATTCTTTTCTCTTCTGTTAATGGCAGTATCCTGTCATAGAGCCCACTATAGCTCTGCTGTTGGAAAGTGGTGTCACTTACAAATTCATGCATGCGTGGAGCAACAACTTGGGACCCTAATTTAGATGTGTGGGCTGATCTGTTCTGCTTTTCAAAGTCAGCTTTTAAAACACCTTTCTTTTTAAGATGAATCCAGTCCTAAGAACATTACATCACCACCTGGTATTGAAGAGTCTCAAAGCCCATACCAGCAACATCCAGCATAATGACATATAAAGAAGATACTAAAGAAATATAAATAGGTATGTAGCTGTGCTGCTGATCTGATTTTATGGTTAAGCTCTATATGGGCTTGAAGGTTTTAACTTAATATTATAGAACACAAAGCCCTACTTCAAACAGATCAACTGTGTGTCAGTAGAACTCTCTGGGCTATGGTAGGAAAAGGTGGGAAAGTTTTCTTAGATACACTGAGTAAAAAAATACCACAACCCCACCCCCATCCCTGCCCCCAAAGCAGTAACAGCCAAGTTGTGGTAGGCTCTGGTGACCAAGTTCAATAGTCAGGAAGAATCATCTGGAAAACCAAATGAAAATACCACACATTCATTTTCATGTGGCATGAAGAGTGGTAATATAGTTATTTAAAAATTTTTACTTGAAACCCTTATGTAAATTGTATTCAAACTTTTCTGTGAATGAGAAAATTGTTATGTTTCATTCAAGATCCATTTGCTCTTTGTTTATTAAAGAAAAATGATGCTATCTCCTTTCCTAAAATTTGTGTCTCATGGACAATAGAAATAAGTATAATAGGAGAGAAATGTGCTTTTTAATTGGAACAATATAACTTTTTTCCAATAAACAGCTTTGAGGTGTGAAATCTTCATACTCCTTAATATAAGAATATATTCTTCTTAGCACATCATTTTCTACACACGTGGAAAATCCAGAAAAGTGCCTCCTCCAATTAATTAAATCCTTATTTGAATGGTATTAAATGTCCTTTTTCACAAATGCCAGAACAGTGAATAGGCTGGTATGATTACAATTAAAAACAACACTTTTAGGCCAGCATTGTGATTGCAGAATACTGTAATCATGATTTTGAGAGCAAAGATTTGAGAGTACGCCTTAAATGAAGACACATCCCATCCCACCTTCCCACCCAGCTGAACCCCTGCCCTTAAAGGGATACTCCACCAAACTTGCTAGAAGTCAGTCAAGCTCCAGGACCCACACCACTGAAGAAACCTTGCATGCAGGGAATTAAAAGAAGGAGCAGTAGAAAGAATCTCTTGGTGAATGCCACTATGCCCAATTTAGTATTTATTCCAAGGTTAGAGATGTGGTGTGGGTGACTGTTTCCTGATGTTTACAGCAGTGGCAATGTTCAGCTGGTGAAACTGGCACTGCAGGAGAGAAGCAGAGTCTTGACTGCAAGGAGATCCCCTGGTGGGAAGAGAGGACTGTACAAATCCCCAGTCTCCAGGGTAACTCTGCATCCCACTGGCATAGAAAGAGTGCCAGTGCCCTGCAACCCACCCTGCATCTCCCCCACTGGATTCTGCTCACTCCCAAGGCCAGCAGAACACACAGCTCTTGGGAATGCACAAAACAAATGGACAATTACCCAGGACTGAAAGTCTGACCTGCTGTTACAGAAATCTTGGGTTCTTTGTGCTACAGAGAATTAAGCCTGTCTCCATTCCCAGAACTTCTGGTGCTGGTTTTGATTTAGGAATTGCACCTCCTAATTTCTAGAGGCCAGGAGGTCAGGGTTGTTATTGTACTATGTTTCCCATAAGCTGCCTTCCTGTGTGTCTCCATGTTTTGCTGCTTTGGACTAAATGACTGCATACCATGAATTTTCCAGCTCCCAAGGTATCACCCATGACCATTTTAACTACTCAGAAAGGAAAGATTTTTCTTTTGGAAGAGCAATGAAATTTCAAAATAACTAATAACCACTTCACACATTTACCCTCTATAGAGGTCTGAGTCCCTCTATAGGGGTCTGAGAACTTTATCAAGTGTCAACCTTATATTAATCAAACAGGAAACTACAACATAAGGATGAGAGAATATTTTCTACAAAATAAATACATGAGCAGAATAAGCATGAGCACTGGTCCTGATCCACTGCCACATTTAGTGAATTACAGTTTATGGAGATTGTCAGGTACTTCAAATTTGATCCTCACCAGCCAGATGACACTCACCATTATTCCTCAGAAATATAACTGGCATTCCTATCAAACTGTTGGTATATTTGGAAACAGAATTGTGCCGCCAGGGCATGAAAGAGTAAAACATTCTGGAGTATTGCACTGCAAATTGGTTAGTCCTCTGCCACTGTTCAGGTAATCTCCAGATCCCCAGATTCAGATCTTCTATACTTTTGGCTGAACTTCTGAAGGAGAAAAAAAAGGCATTTCTTAAATATAGGCACAGTGTAGAAAAAGTTTCTGAGGATGTATTTTATCAATATTATTATAATGGTTAACATTACTAAAATCTTGCATGTGCACAAGGTAAAGAGAGCTGCATTGCTGTTGAGGTTCATGTTCCAAGTTAAATTGGGCATTGAAATGCAAAATATATCAACAAACTTATCAATTTTACTGATACAAAAAATATCAATACAAATGATAAACAACTTCCACCCCACGCCTTTTTTTCTCAGTAAGTTTTTTCTTCAGTTTTCATGGATTGCAATGACTGTTCAAGGGAAACAACAAAAAAAGACAAAATTTGCAGGATGCTTTCCATCAGTGTGTGTTCTAATGCTTTTTAGCCAGGGGCTACCTCAGGATAAAGTTTTACAGTAGCCTTCTGCAGGTGTGCATGCACATTAGCCTGAGTGTGATACAAACCAGAAGCTCTGTAGGGTTATTAAGTATGAAAAACATACTGAGAAGAGTATTTACTTGGTTCCACATTGCAAAAGAAAATAAAAGATCCTTTCCTTTTGAATAGCCCTGCAGCTCCCTCTTACACTCCCTTGCAAGCAGAGCCAGCAGTGCCTGTCTCTGGGGGCTGAGGGCTCTGTGTCCATGCAGGAATACACAGCAGACCTTTGAAAATTTAGTAGGAAAAGGAGCAGCAGATTTGCCACCTGTTGCAACAGGTTGTCACATGATATAGTTGGTAACATTTAATAGTCACCTCCTGTTGTAAAATGGTGAAAAGCCTGTGTGTGGTATGCCACTGTTAAAATTAGGGACAAGGGAAGATCGTGGAAAGGTTTATGAACTTCTAGTGGGATAGATCCTCACTATCCTCAAATTCAGAGCAGCTTTCTGTGTAAGCAGCTGCTGTTGAAGCAGGTACCCCCTCCTGCCACACCTGGCTGCCACAGGTATCATGCTTTTCAACTAAACCAAGGACAAGGGCACATCCTCAAGGAACATCAAGAGGATGAAAGCTGCACAATATATTTGGTGAGAATTTGTAACACCTGTGGTGTATGAACTAAAACCCAGTGCCATGTGATGTTATCACCAGAAAAGTTTTTGGGTGTCAGGACCTCCACTTAAAATACAGTCTCACAAATGAAGTCATAGGAAAGCCTGAGTTTCCCTACCCCTTAGTGCAGAGGATATTGTGATACAAAGGAAACACTAGCACAAGCTGTCTGCATATTCAGGGCAAATTTATGGCATCATTATTTTAGTGTATTTGTGGATTTTACCTTAGACTTCTAATAAAGATGGATGAACATAGAGCATGCAAAATTTCAGCAATGGCTTTTTTTTTATTAACTTGTGAATAAAATGCCATGTAGGTGAAAAAAACAACATATATTTAAATCAAGCATTTCCTATATGCAAACATGGGAGGAGGAGGAGGAGGAGAATTTTTTTAAAAACCTTTTCAAAATTGTAATGACGTGTCTTTTCAGAGTTCATCTTTAAACCGTTATTGAAGCACTGTTTTCAAACAAATGACCACCAGGAAAATTCACCTCATCAGTATCTTTGAAAAGCTACAAAGCTGTCAGCAGCAATACTTAAATATTCATAAAATGCTTTTAATGTGGTACTTGTGAAAGTACACAAGTAGGGTGGACTGCTAGTTCTGTTAAGCAAAAAGTAAAATATAATTCAAACCATAAGAATTCAGAGAATTTGACCTTGAATAACTTATAATGTTATCAATCAAACAATGTGCACTACTTTTTCTTTGGACCCAGTGCTTTGCTGTTTTGGAATACAATGAGCAAGGAATCTTTAATCTATTCATGCAGAGCTAATGACCCCTCCAAAGAGAAAAAAAACCTATTAATCATTCTCAGAAATTTCTGCATCTGGCCTCTTTCTGGAACTGATATTGAAGTATGACAGTCTGATATGTTTCAAGCAGAAAGAAAACTTTGAAGATTCTGTTTAAAATAAATCAGAACTCCAAAACAGAAAGATGCTCATTATGCAAGTGTTAAAATAGATAGGAAACATTTATAGACAAACCAAGGTCTTTTTAATGAACTGAGTAGTGGAAAGAAAGCAGCAATAAGCAAGAATTTTTCTCTATTTTCTGTTTCTGTAAAAGTGTCAAGCAAAAATGGCACATGAAAGAAATTCTTGCACTGTACAGTTATTTCTACCACTTCAGCCATGGGTGTGGGAAACAATGTTAGTTATAACACACAAATCAGACACTTGAATACATTAAACACCGTATGAACATCACAACTTTATCATGCCAATACAAAAATACTTCCCACACTCCTTATCTTTGAAGTACTTTTAATTTCCAAAGAGTTACACTAACCATGTATAGGCTGGCTTGATCTCCTTGGGAATTCAAGTTCAAAAGCATCTGAACCCTGCATTGATGAGCACAAAAAAAAAATTACTATCAATTTGTCTGGAGAGAGCAGCTACTATGAGGTAGTAACAGGACCCCAATACATATTGTCTTATTTACAAGAAGAGGAATCTGTAAGCACTTGCAGAACTCAGGGCTCTGGTATGGTGTACATACCATTTTTACTTGCTGCATTCTCTTATTTTAGAGCTTCTGATCTAGTTCTCATTCCACTTAACACATCATTTAGTTGACTAAGAGCACTGGGAACATCTGGAGTCCAGTTGGACAAAAGGAGAAATCCCAACAATGAGGCTGAAGAGGAGCTATTCAGACCTGTGGCAGCTGAGGAGCCTGCTCTCCAAAGCCCTCACTCCTGTCCCTGGAGGGCCATAAAGCAGCCCCACAGCCAGCCAGCAAGGCACAAGCAGGACACTCTGCTTCCACAAGTCACTACTTGGCTGACCCTGCAGGCTCTCAGCTATCTTCAGGGAATCAAGGGCTAGAAGCTGCTTGCTCTTTTAACATTTCAGAGTTTCACAGTCATCACGCTAATGACTTTTTTGTAAACTACTTAACACAATAAAAATTTAAGGACAGCTAACTCGGTGCTTCTTTGTGTGCTGCTATTTCACTGCAAGTATGTTTGTAGCATGAACAGATAACTTTGCCCCAGAGAGTTTACAGTAGTTCTTCTTTGTGTTTTGCTTTGACAATTATTTCAAATTTAAATTAACTACTCAAGTTTCATGCTTTCCAATGTAAGAAATGTTTGCCTTTTTACAGACCCCTCAATTTTTAAGCCAGATGTACTGTAAAATGATCTTAACACATGTGAGACTGTAAAATAAGTATTGTGAATTGTCCCTTTGCACATTATTATAAATATTATGAATATTTTCACCACTGATCTTTATCTTTAGCCAGCTCTATTTCTATGAAAGCTTGTTTGTCTGCCATGGGTTACCATCTAATCTCTGTTGAGTTAGCTAGACAGTTCTGTGTTTTTGGTCTCCCTTCAGACAGAACTCATGTTAAGCCACCAAAACAATCACCTGTCTAGAAAGTAACTAAAAACTTTCAGTGTCAGCTGTTCAAGGAGGGAACTCTCAATGTGTGTAGGATGGGCACTGCTGGAGTGATCAGGAAAAGGGATGCCAGCATTCTGAGAGACTTGGGTTTTGGGAGGAGCCAGACCAAGCAGTTTTGCAGGCAAGAGGTGGACATTTGAGCCATGGACTCCGTGAATGGAGCAGACTGGAACATCAGATCACACAAGGACAGAGCAGAAATGCAGAAAGGCTGACACCTCAGCCCTGCCAGCCCTCCTGGAGCTTTCTGCTCCATCAGTGCCTCTGTGGGAGCGTGCTGGAGGAGCTCTGCTCCTGTCTGCTGCCTCCAAACTCACGAGGCAAAGCCAGCAACAACAGAACAGCATATTTTCTTTACACATGACAACCTCCACCCATTGAACTGAACCGGAGTCAAGACATTTTGGCACATTAATAAATAAAATATATTCTGTCTGAAATAAGTTAATATAAGGACTGATCCATCTGTGCTCCAGAATGCACTTTGGAATGAGATAGCCCTACAACAAAAACACTTCATGACTTCACCTCTACCCTTTGCCACTTAGTGCATACAGAAGCTTTGGGATTTTTGAATTTTGAGCTTTAAAAATTATGTTAATAAAATGACCTTGAAAATCATGAGTAGTTTTTAATTACATTGATTTTTAGAATGATAAAATGACCTAATTGAGATTCAGACAAATCTTATTTTCCTAGTTCACAGGGCAATAACAATTACACTTTTCTGCAGATCATGTGAGACTTTTAATATAATTTTATGGTTTTACCACATTCTCCTGGACCAGAATTTTAAAAAAAAATTAATCCACATCTACCTAAACCTGTAATTCCTGATCTGAAAACAATATCTCACTCTGTTTATCCTAATGACAAAAACTATCTTTTTTTAAAAAGTAGAACTTCTTTAAGGTATAACTTGCCTTTCTGCCTTTAAAAGTATTTTTATACTTAATTCAATTGAAACAAATATGGTTTTATATAATTTATTTTATTACAAACTGTCCTTGCTTTCCCAAGATTTGGCCTGTTTCATGAGATGACTGCCTTGGAAGGCATATTTGGATATCCAAGTTATTTTCACAGTTGTGAGTTATCCTTTCCCCAATCTCTGTGTACTTTGGGAAGGACAGGGCCTGGACAGAGTCACAGCCATCCGGCTGAGAATCTGAAAAGCAAAAGAACCACCCACAATTTGAGCAGCCACTTTAGGAGCTGCTGCAGCAGAGGCAGTGAGGTATCCATCCCTCTGCCAAGATTTCACCAATCCAGCCTTGCAAGCAGATTTCTGGCATGTCTGCCATGTGATCTTCTTGAAGGACACGTTTATTTAAAAGCTGCTTTGATCTTCTAAAAAACAATTATGGCAAATATATTGACTACATACTTCTCAGAGATTCCTTTTCTAGGGTGTGCAGTTTTTTCAACATTTATTAATAAATTTACCAGGAGCAAAAATGATATGAGTAAATTCAGGGATTATTTTAACTCACCTGGATAAAGTGATACTTCTGGTGGCACAGACATAGGCATAATGAAGTCACATGGAGAAACCTGTATGTTCTACAATAAATGGACACCAGTTTCTTTGAAAACCTAAAATTGATAGTTTGATTAGTTGGTGAACACTAAAATCAGGGTGAAAGCAAGTTAGGAGTTTGCATTAGGTGGAAATATTTTTGACTCATCAGCTCCGAAAATCACTGATGATCAGAACACACAAGATTAAATACTAATTATGTTGGGAAGTGTTTGCAAAAGATGTTACTCATTTCTCTGGAATGCTTGGATTGCAGATCCTTGGCTCTGGCCAATCTGTATTTTTTTCCATTTTTGACTTAGTTTTACATTTCTGCCCTATTCATTGCCCTGTATTTTTATTTCCATCTTCAGCAGTCCTATTTTGTATTTTTTTCTGCAGATAATTGAAGGAGAAATATAACAGATTAAAAAAAAAATATTACTAATGCACCATTTCCTGCAGCCTTTTCAATAAAAATATCCCTGGTATTTTCTAATTAGAAAATTTCAGACTACTGCTGGCTGAACTTTCTGGGTGACTTAAAAAATCCAGGTTACTAGATCCCTAGTTTGCATCTGTAAAATTAGTTTCTGTTTATGCTGGCAAACAGGAAATTATTCTTTTGTTTACTATACTTATTTTTTTTCCTCCTAAAGCACCCATAGTAGTATCTGGACATGAAGCTAGTCATAACTCCTCAGGTTGTGTTTTCACACTTCATCACTTTGGTGTTCACTAATACTATAATCAACTGGCCAAACATCTCTTTTCTCACAAAACATTCCACTGTCTTCCTGTTCAGTGTTATTTATCAAATGCCCTTTTAGAACCTTCACCTAGCTCATTAAAAACCGTTTTTCATGCCTTTTTGGTCCCCCAGCTTCTGTAGAATGAAGCAAAGGAGCAAAGTTGAGACACAATTTTTTTGGCACATCTACAAAAATTCCCACTAACACTCCTCTCTTTTGTGGAAGTCTTAATGGCAGAGAAGCACAAAAATTCTAAAAATATCATATAAAATCTCTCACAAAAGTTAAGACATTGGTCTCAAAGCAGTTTATTCTTTTTCTGGAAAAAGTGAAAAATATTTTCTTCCTGACCTCTGTACTTAAGAATAAATATTTTGTAACTGTACACAGCACCTCCTTTACTTTCCAAATTCCTATCTACAGAAAGAAGGATCAAAGCCTCTGTATGGTCAGGAAAACTGTACACTTCATCAAAGAAAAAAAATGTAAGGTTTTTAAAGTCCCATGAAAATTGATACATAAGGAAAGTTTGCTGTAAATTAAGTTGGGAAGACTTATGTAGAGAAAAATTTGAATCTTCAGTATTCTGTTTATCTGATACTGAGGCTTCAATGTTTACTTTCCATCAGTCTGTGTTTACAGTGGGTTTGTGGACATTAGATTAGATAGCAATGAGATGTGTAAAAGCCTGGGAAAGAATGAAAAGTGGACTTCTTAGTTCCAGAAAACATATAAACTGTCAGTAACTTTTGATAGCATAATGACCAATAAATACATGTTATTAAGTAAGCCACATATGTTTCAACTTCAGAGTGAATGACTTTGGGTTTTTCTGTGGTTGAGTTTTGGGTTTTTTTCAGTTATAGGTTATTCTTTTTAAGGCAATCATATCCAGAGAAGCCCTTGGCCCTTTCCCCAGAGCCAAAAAAAAAAAAAAAAAAAGGATTAGCATTTTCAATTTGGTGTTCTAAATTTATGTCCTTTCTCAAATATAAAAATATGACATTTTTATCATTATAACAAATATATGAGCAGAACAAGGTTCAAAATTACTTCATTGATTCAGGTGGAATGATTTGAACTAATCTATTGGAAATAGATTTGGTGGATAAACAGCAAAACTTTGAGTAGTGCAGTTTCTAAGGTCTTATATCCTCAGTCTTGAAACAAGAACTTGCTCAGAATCTCCAAAGAGAGACTGAACAGTTGTTTAGAGAACTAACAGCATTTTCCACATTTTGGAACCAAACAGTGGCAGTTTCCTTGTAAGTGCCTTAAAAGAAGGAAAGATGAAAGAACAAGCCCTGGAAATCTATGCAGATGTTAATATACCAAAGCATTTGTGTTTTCTCCACAATTTTGTGAGCACAGCAGCAGAAACTTTGGACCTACTATGTACATCCAACCACAAAGAGACATTTATCTTTGGTTATCCAGAAACCTTATGCCCAAAAGGATTTTAAGTAGAAGACTGTCACTTTTATGAGCTCTGATACATCTGAGGATCCTTAACTACCTTGTACCTTGGTACATTGATGAAAGGTGTTTTGGAACCTACTTTTGAGGACTGAAGCTCATGAACAGGAACAAAGTAATTGTAAATGAGTTAAAATCCAAAAAGCATCAGGTCTTGTGCAGGGAAAGAGATGAATCAGAAGTGAGAAAGCATGGGAGATGGCCTATAGAACCTCATCATAAAAATGTTTGATTTCTGCAAGACAAGAAAAGATTTAGTCTGGGGATGCTGTCAATAAAGGTAGAGCTCTGCTTAAAAAAACCCCAAAAAAACAAAAACAAAAAAAACCCCAAACCAGAAGAGAGACAGAAATTTTTGTTTCTGGATAATTCAAATTGTCAAATTCACCCTTTACTTTGTTCCCATGCCTAGAACTATGCAAGTTCTAATGTTACTGAATCTAATAAACCATTGAAAAATGTTTTCAAAAGTTGCTTTTTTTTTCAGTTCCAATGTAATTTTAAGCCAAAATTGCTGCTGGTGGTCTCAGTCTGAAAGGAGAATATGCAAAATTTCCAAGTCTTTATGGTAACTAAGGTGAACAAGACCTGCAGAATCTGCAAATGAGAGCCTTTCTCTACCTAATTTTTTAGGTGCTGCTTCCCTTTGTACATGGCACAAAAAGGCAGCAGACAGAGAACTAAAAACTGCACTGCAGTGCTCAATCATGCACTGGCAGATGGGCAGACTGGATGACCTAAAAAGCCCTTTCCACTTCTAGTCTCCAAGACTTTGTGAGCAACCTAGAGGGAGTATGTTTTTTATTAAAATGACAACTAGAAGATGAGTTTGTTAGGAAAAAGAACAATTTTTTGAAAAGAGAGGAATAATTCTCCATGCAGGCTTGTGAGTTGTTGACACAGCATTTGACAGCATCCAGGGCAATAGGCAGTTTCTCTACAGCAGGCCAGACCAGAGGGCTGTTTTAACAACAGCTTTCAGCAAACCTAGTAAGTATTTCCCCCATATGCTAAAATGGGATTCTTAAAATCTACTTCCACTTTCTACTGCTTATGTAGCCCTTTAAATATGAACCGAATAGAATGGTACTCCAAGATACAACACTCAGAAGTCTGATCAGCCCTCAAAGCCTGGGCAAGAAAAGAGCTACAACTAGTAGGGTATGCTAGAGCTCATTCTGTACATAATAGCACTAAAAGGGAGTGAATACATTACCAGGCATTACCATTTACTGTTCCCAGGTAATATTTTCCCCCCAATACTGTAAAGCAAAAGTCTACATGCTGCTGGCAAGGACAGCAATCTTCACCAGAGACAATGAATGGTTTCCTTTTCCTTTTTTTTTTTCTGTTTTGGAAGGTGGCTGTGTAAAGCCAGTGTTGTCAGATGGGGCTGTTGTGCAGCAGCTACAGAGGATGTCAAGGCACAGTGTGCAGGTGCTGTCTCTCTCTATACAGACTGAGGGTGGGGCTTCCACACCCAATATCATGAAGGAAGCAGCTCCTGCTGCTTGGTCTGGCAAGAAACAAAACAACCTGAAAGATTTCTAAAAGATATTCATTGAGAAATCAAGATTCAGAGTTTCAAAGTAATAAGATTACATTACAAACTCATACATCCTATAAATATAAACAGTTAAATTAAGGCTGCTCTTGATGAATTTAAGGCAACATGATGTGGTCTTAAAGGATTGTAGATCATAGACCACATGTTTTCTTAGGGGATGTGGGATGCTACCTAAGGGAAAACTTATTTCCTGACAGCGTGGGTAGCATTAGATTTTATACGGAACCTTTTGTAGAGTTCTGTGTTGTAGAAGCTGGGAAAAAATTAGAACTCAATTTTAGTAGATAACTTCTTGAATTGTGTTAATTTCTTTGAAATTTCTTTGAAATTTTACAGTTCTTTACAAGGATTGTCAAAAAATTCTAGTAGGACACTGGAAATTTAGATTTTAGTAAATGTATGTTTTACACCAGAAACAATCTCAGTGTTTATTTACGATCACTTAGGATGTGAGAGTTGTTTATAAAATCACACAGATACTCGCACATTGTATTTCAGGAATCAGGAATTAAAAGTAAATACACATTGCTGCAAATTATTACACAGGCACTTGTTTTTCCAAGCCTCTATAATGGGATAAAAAGACATGAACTAATCCCATGAGTGATACTGTAAAGCATTAAATAGAATATCAGAAGTAACAGAAAATGAAAGATACCTTGTCTCACTTCTAATGCTTGACTGCATGCAGGATTGCAGAACATTGTGGGTATTAAGCAACACTAAACCAGAGGTGAAGTTGAAAAGACAACTTGATCATGGGAGAAAAGAATATATAACCCAAAGGGAACATCAGACTTTGCAAAATCCTTAAAAATTACCTTAAAAAAAACCAGCTGTTTTCCTGACTTAGTACTAAATAGCCATAGGGTTTACCTAAAGACCAAAAGAAATGGAGCTGATATTAAAATGCAGACATGATTTAAACAACAAAAAGTAGCCAATATGGTGTCTTCGCCTCAAGCAGATTAGAAAAGGTTTTAAAACAAAATGTGGTTAATTACAAAATCAGTTAATTAGTAAAAAAGTGGAACAGGATTCTTAACTAACTCAGAAAACAAAGGGCACAAGACCTATGAGCAGCTGACTACCAGCTCAACTACTTTTTGGAGCACAGTTACTCTATTCTGAACACTGCAGGTTTCCATATTCTCAACTTCATTTAACCAAAGAGTTTATTAGAAACAAAGAAAGTAAATAAGGCAAACCATCATTAGCTCTTTAGTGTTGTGCAGAAAGAAAAAGGGTATGAAATGGTTCTATTTGGTAAATTGAAAGAAGAGGATGAAAATCTTTTTTGAATTACAGACTTTGGAACGAATAAAAATAACATACTGTGCATATTTATGTGGTCTGTGTCCCGCTCTCTCTCTGTTTCCATTACAGATTTCATCTGCTGTTGCCTTCTCTGCAGGCAAACTACTTCTTGATCTGCCCTGAAGACAAATTCATCATTAAAAATTAATCTTCTCTTTTCTCTAAGAGAAAGCACTTCAATTTTACTCTGTTTTTTACATATTTTGATTTCTGAAAATTCCTATAACTGTGAAGAACCATACTAAATGCTATTCCTATCTAAGTGCACAGGTAACAGCAACATTTTAAATACTCTGGCCTTGGCCATGTCACCATTAACATGATGGACATAAAGCCCTACAAAACCTATGAACTCAGTGCATGTTTTATTCCTGCAGTCATAGATACATATTGACTATATTATATACTTACATATGCTATACAGCATATAAATAATTTTCTTTATTCCCTCCATATTTCCCTCCCAGTATTCCCTGAAATAATCTGCTGTTGTGAGACTTTGTTTTGAGCTGTAAGAACTCAATAATGAGAGGGACTGTTTAACTGTGCTTCAGATAGACATCCAGAATATCGATTGCTTTATGTTATAATAACTATTCAGTACTTATTTGTATTTTCATATACTCCTGGAGTTCCCAGTAGGATTATTAACACTTTTAAATTTAAATGAGCCATCAATACTATCTGCCTGGATATTTATAAAGGAAAACACCTGATTCATAAATATTTATAGCTATTTAGGACTAACACACAGACCAGCATTCTCAGCGTGGCCTTATTTTTTGAAGAAACTTAGGAATCTAAGTCACAGATAAGAAAACTATCCTTCTCCTATGCAAAACATCTTTGTAAATATGGGGTGTTCTGTGTCCAGCTCATAGGAACATAATTGCATTATGTTAGATGGTTGTACAGAAGTATCAGGCAGCTGCTATTTAGCACTGCACTAATTAGTCTGGCTGCTGGGTCACTACTCCTTACCCCATGTTCTTCCCTTCACTGAAGGTGTTACATGGTCAGAAACATAATTTACTTCACTTAACACTGTCCTTTAACTGATGCATCAGGGAGTTTGCAGCAAAATGTGGTGTGCATCACTTACACAAGCAAGAACATTATTTTCCCTCTACTGGATCAGACTAAAGGCCTTTCTAGACTCAGATTTTAGTTTGACCAGTGACCAGCAGCAGCTTACTCAGGAGGAGAGTTAGAGAGTTAGAGCAGGGCAATTACAAAGTGATACTCTCCCAGAGTAAAACTGCTTCTAACAATTTACAGCTAAGGGATTTCCTAAGCAACAAGCAGTGTTTCTTTTTCCTTGCAAGTTCTCTGGGAAAATTCTGAACCTATACAAACAGCATTCAGAGCATCCCATGGCAAGGCCTACAGCCTTGGCAATTTGAATTTCATTGTATTGTGTGAAAAAATAATCCTTTTGTGTAGTTTGATATTGGCACTTGCTAGTTTCATTCAATGCCCTCTAGCTCAAGGCAGCACAGAACCATTCCCCATTTATCTCTTCCATTCTTCTCATTATTTCATAAACCACTCAAAGTCTTTCTCCAGGATTTGCCTTTGAGGCTGGGGAGCATTGGTCAAATTGTTGTTCTCTATCCAAAATGTGATCTCAAAACTTCCTCTGCCAGCTGAGAGACACAAGCATGGAACTGCTATGAGCTCAGAAACATGGACCTGGAGAGAAATAGCATGTATCCTTTCCCATCTTTCCCCTGAAGGAGTTCAGCTTGTCACATGTATGGTCATCACTGTTTTGTGGACAGAAGATTGATTATTGTATGTCAGGAACAAGAATTACCCTCTGACTTCTGAGATAAATTTAGAACTTAGTGAAAGTAACAGCAAGGGCTGGGCAAGAAATGAGCAGAGAAGAACCAGAATATTTCATGCAAAGTATACCTGAACTTGTTCTTTTCAGAATCATAGAATTTTTTTTTTTCAGTTGTTGTGGCTTTTTTTGAGGCTTGTTTTTTTACTAACCTTAAAAAAATTTAATACAAGACTGTATGACTTTAAAGATCATATGACTGCTTGAACATAATTGCATAAACAGAATGAGTTTCAAAAATATCAGTAGAATGTCCAGAATATTTTATTTTGCAAAATTTACTGGTTTGGTTTTGGTTGTTGGGAATAATTAGGCTGAAAACTAATCAGCTGACACATTCAGCAGACTATATCAGAACACAAACAATAATTGTCTGAGAAGAAAACCTAACAAGAAACAAAGCTGTTGCAGGCTGTGTATTTCAATATCATATAACCCATTCTTTCACTCTGCTCTTTCAAAATACTTCCTCACTTTTCATTTCTTGCTCAAGATTTAAATTTCAGTCATGAGCTAAAGCTTCAGTAAACTTCATTCATACTGGACAAAGCTGGTGCATCATCCCTTCTGTCTGTGCACTGCCTCAGCTGTAGTAGATCCTTTAAAAAACTGTGTTCATAAATGGATGTGGACATTTCAGATCCAAACCTTATCTGTTTCAACTCAGTTCTCCCTTTCAGGCTCTGCTGCATAAGGTGGCTGTTTTCTGAAAGGTTTCAACACCAAAATGATACTTAATGCCAAAAAATTGGACAATTTTAAATAAGTAGAGAATCCCAGGTTCTAAAAGATGATTTATCACAAATACATCAGCCATCACTACCTTACCTGCATTTCTGTACATTTGGCTAATTAGAAATTGTTATTTACAGAAAGAGCAAGAATTTCAAAATGCTGAATAAATAACGAGGCTCAGATATCTGTCAGCACATGAGTTTGTTTAATTGCAACTTAAACACTAAGAGGTGTGTAGCTGTAGAATTACTTGTTCTTCCAAGGTTGTCAAAAGTGCTATTTTGCTTACATAAACCAATGCTCCTGCATTTTTTATTGAGATCACCTACACTAAATGCTTATTTTCCTCAAAACTGGAAGGTTAGATAGGAGTTTTTTATGGCTGAAATTAAGAAATTATGCTATAGGACTCTAATGGATTGCAGAAGACATGATCCTTGGCTTCTGAAATTTTAAATAAAAGATTTTGTTACTACAAAGATGTTGCAGGAAAGAAAATACACTGAAGTCCCATGCAGGAAAGGCACCATAACAACAACCTTATAGTTTCAAGTGTCTTTAACAGGAAGTTTGTTTGCAAAAGGAAGACTCCAAAACTGTCATCTATTACATAAAAATTAAGAGCCCATTTCCACAGGATATAGTGGCAGCCTTAATTGTAATGTCAAACTCATTAA
>WEIU01022698.1:296618-321331 GCA_013389925.1 Aegithalos caudatus | reverse complement strand
AAAAAAAAAAAAAAAAAAAAAAAAAAGTATCTTTATTCTATACAAGCTACAGGAATACATTAACAAGAAACAATGCATGTGTCAATTATTAAATTAAAAATTCAAAAATTTTCTGTGTAATCTTTCAAGAGAATAATTTTTACTCACATTGACCTTGAATTCAGGTCTTACATCTGATTTTGTTTCTCTTCTCTGTCTTCAGATTAACATACCAGGGAAGCTGCACATATCTTCTTGTTTGAGTTTGTCTTGTTTAGCTTTCCTACATTTCCCCCTAATTCTGTAAAAGCAAGAACAATATTATGTTTACACAAGGTACTAGCTCAGCAAAGCTTTTGCACTTAATATTAAATACCTGAATAATCCCAGTTAAGTCAGAACAATATTTCATAGAAGTGCTACATATGGTCTAAAGCTGTACCTTCTGGATTTTCTTGCAATGTGTTTTGCCTAAGTTTAATATAATCCATTATGTTAAAAGTAACATTCTAAATTAAATACTTTAAATTGAATGTTTATTAGGATATGAACATCTCCATGCAAAGAAAAATACATGTACTGAAAGAACGGGACTCATAATCATATCATGATGTGGTTTCACTAAATATTTTGTTGGATGTATCAGCGACAAATCCTGCAGAAAGAATCACTCTACCAGAATACTCTGCTTTTTATTCACAGAGACCAGCAATGCTGGACTACAACACAAATTATCAGGACAGTTATCCCTTTGATCTCCTGCAGACATTGTTCTCTGGGAATAACACAATCAGCAGCAAAATACCAGCACACAATCTCACCACCAAAAGGTGTCCTTTCCTACTATTATTCCTCATTGTCTATCCCAATGACACTAAAAAAGGAGGCTAAGGAAAGGACTGCAATAACTATCAGAAAATCATGGAATATCCTGAGTTGGAGGACATCCACAAGGATCATCAAAGTCCAACTCCTGTCCCTGCACAGGACACTCCCAAGAATCTATCCATATTGTAATTAATAAATTTATAACTGTCTATATTGTTATTTATAAATATATACAAGAAACAACGTGGTCTAAGAGTCTTGTGGGCTTCTCCTCATGTTCCAGTCTGGTAAGCACTTGAAAGAGAAAAAAAAGTTGTGGCAAAAAGGAAATAAAACCCTATGGATTTCTGAATGGTAAATTCAAAAGGAAATTTACCCGGAGGGAAAAGTTTGCATACAGTAGACAAAATGTTTTCCTCTCCATTTAGACCAAGATTTTTGGGAAATGTGTTTTGTGGAGGCCAAAATGCTATTAGCAGAGACCAGGAGGAATGAAGAGAAAGGTCAGTCGTGCAGCAGCAGCAGTTTCTTCCGAGAGCCTCCTGTTTTGGAGTACTCATTACTTCACTCTCTCCCACTACAGCCTTTTAAATCAAACTGTGTCAGCTGCATGGCTGCCATCCATACATCCTGGCTTCGTAGGAACACGGATTGCTGACTTGCCAGAGACGTGAGCTGAAGTGTGGGAAGGTTTGTGTCTTATAACTCAGCTGTGCCAGAGAAAAGTAATAGCCAAAAATCAGAGGAGTCAGTACTGTGAGAAATGAATAAAGCAGGGAAATACCTACTGGAGAGGCTGAGAGCCCCTGCTAGCCTCATTCATGCAGAACTGCAAGGCTGTGATATGGGCAGCTCCAGCCACCACACTGGTGCTCCAAGAAATCCTGAGCTACTATCCTGATTTTCTGTGGGATGCTTCTTACACGACTATTATGGAATCCAGATAACAGCTTAAATTAATGAACTCAAAAGTATAATTTAATAATGAATTGGAAGCTTGGCAGCATCACTAGCCTGCTATGTTTTCTTCAAGACTAAAGTGGAAAGGTTGGAGCTGCCATCATGATCTTACCCAGCTTTCAGTGCTCCTTGACTGCAGTATCTCAAAGCACATTGATAATTCTTCTAAACATCTGGAAGAATGGAAGAACCAGGTTTTTAAATGGAATACCTGTGCTAACCAAAATGCCAGACAGAACAATAGCCATAGATGCTACAGCTTCCTCTCAGCTGCGTGCTTTGTTCCTAGCCAACTCTACACTGAAAAGCATAAAACTAATTAGGATGTTGTCCATGGAACTAAATAAATACAAATGCAACAAGCCAAATTTAAGGCAATCTTTTGTTTCATTTGGTCCATCAAAAGATAGTCTAAACTATCTTAGATTTCTGAGAGAAAAAGCTTTCAAAACAGTATTCTGAACATAGGGAGAAATAGATGACTTTAAGGAAAAAAGTAGTCTAAAGAAAGAAAAAAGAAACAAAGATAGAGTGAAGGAAAAGATTCCAGGGAGTTTGAACCATTCAGAAGACTTCTTGTTTTTCTGCTGAAGACTTCAGTAAGTCAGCCTTCCACATTTGTAATTGCTGGGACATCTGTTAATTTTTGACCAAGCATATATGACACCAGGACAGGAGAAAGCAAGTAGAGACAATAAGAGGAAACAGAACTAAAAATACTTACAAACTATGTATCTAAATTTGGAATAGCAACATTGTGGAATAAATAAATAAAACACATTTCTTCTGTATTTTGTTAAGTGATGACTGGATTATAGAGAAGTATGCATAGAAGATGCCTTTAACATTTATAAACTGGCATAAATAATTCAGTTGTGAATGGAATTTTGTCATGAAAGTACAGAAATTGCTGCATATTTGTTTTGATTTAGTTACATAATAGCCAAATGTCCCATGAAATTCTGCTAGAAGTCCAATTTCGCCTGGTTTTTTGTGTATCCTCACACATTACCCAACCTGGGGCAAAACTGAAGAAGCTTTGTTGTGTGACAAGAAAAAGGAGATAACAATAGGATTAAAAAAAAAAAAAATCCTATTTCTACTCACACCCCTATCCAAGATATGGAGCTAACTTCTCAGAGGTGAAGAATGAATGCAGCATCCAGCTCAGCCTGACAACCAGCAATTCTTAGTGGCTTGAACTGAATCTTGGTCTACTGTAAAAGCATGGACTGGCAGCAAGAATCTGTCTCACTTTACAGAGAAGTGGAATACCTGAACAGCTTCCCTGACCTGAGCAGAGCCAAACGTCTGCCCACAAATCCTTACCCCTGCATGGATTTCCACTGACATCACAGGATTGTGGAGGTAATTGTCTGTGCAACCAGATTTATCTGCAGGTTATGGGCCAGAGTTCGTGTCTGCTGGGCTGTCTGGTTTGCTGTATTCATCTGGGAGACCTTTCAGTGTTGGAATTAAAGTTCACTGCTCAGCCCCCAGAAATTTTCCTTCTCGTTCTTCTCCAACTGAATTTTTTGCATGGAAAATGCCAAAGAGAACAAGATTTTCTCGAAGTCATACTTTGTGAGGCAAGACTTTGGTCTTATCTGATGCCTGCTGAAATGTTGCCATGAATATAAAAAACCATTTCCACGAACAAAAAGAACTAATTTCAGATTTAAACTTTAAAAATATATTGAAAAGAGATAATAAATGCTACAAATACTCTTTCAATACCTAGGCTTAACCACTTTTGTTAAAAGGCAACCCTGAGAGAAATTCTAGTCCTATTGTTCCTTCCTGTGTTTCCAGCAAAGAAGTAAATCAGAATGTGCTACTTGAAAAGTTAGTTAGAGAAGTCCAAGATATTTGATAGCATTTGCAGAGATTTGGCTCATTCCTAAATTATATACTGTATTTAAGTATTTAAGAAAGAGAGATCCATGCCATGATACACAATAATTTTAAGTAGTATAAAGAGAGAGAAGGTATTTTAAGAAAATAATTCACTGTGATTGTCATAAATTTGGAAAACGGTTTCCTAAATGACAAATTAATACTTCAAGAAACCTTTTCTTTAGTTTCTGCTTAAAAAACCCACAACCAAAAAAACAACCCTATTTAAAGCTACTCTTCAGGATTGCTTTCTTCTATTACTTGCAGACAGAATGTGCTAATGAGAGAAAAGAGAATAGAAATTTATGCCTTTGAAGATCTGACCAGTTTTACACTCCTGAGCATCTTGCCTATGATCTTAGAGGGTAGAAGGCTTTCACGGGATTTTCTTTCAGGTTCTTCATTTCTCCTGTAGTGGAATATAAGCAAGGAGCGTTTCTGTTTTCTCATTATGAGTCTGATAATCTAAAGTAAGAAATAATTGAGCAATACAAATTACGGCTGCATTTTTAGGGAGACAAAGAAAGAACACCAAGAGATAATTAAAATCCTGTACTGTCCACGACCTCTGTAGCACAGATCCCTTTAACAAACACCTGGGTCAATCCAAATACTTGCCTGAATGCTACAAATTCTAGCATTCATGGATACACTGACTGACTCTTCACTGTCTCTCAGGAATTGTGCTGTGCAGACCTCTTGGAGGCAGGAAGGGCTACTGTGCAAGACATGAAGTTTGCCTCTTGTTGATTGAGCAAACAGTACTTACATTTCTTCTGGCTCTGGACCATATCCAGGGCACTCTGGGTGTGTAACTTTGAAGGTTCATGCCCTAGTAGCTCTCTCCTTCTGGCACAGGCCAGGGTGACTGCTGTTCTGCAAGTGCTGCTCTTCCTGTCTCGCTCCCATCTGGCCAACAAGTTACAGAGACTCAGATTGCCAGATTACAACTGTGTGCTGTAAAAGTGTGTTTTTACATTTAGGTTGCTTGGCCAAACTGTCTGTCATTCTCCAGTCACAATGACTGTGAAAGGTTGAAAAAAACAGAGAATAAAGGTGATGGTTACATCTGGCTGATGTAAGAGCTTTCCTGTACTCCTGCAATGGCCACTTTTAATGGCAAAAAAGGCAATAAAAGTTGCAGTGACTGGAAAATCACATGTCAGGTAGACACAAGCCACAGGATTCATGCTTGTGTTATATTTCAGTTCCTTACCATACAAATCTGAGAATATTTAGCTCTGTGACTCAGATCATGGTGGAGCAGACAACCAAGACTTTCATTTCACAACACAGTAGTCCATGTGAAGATGAAAACCAGGGGCTGATCTCTTCTCCTTTGCAGCAAAGAGACTTAATGAAAATTACAGTGGTGCTGGGCAGGAAGGCATTGTGAAGGCTGAAATCCATCTCTTCCACTCTGTTCCCACTGACATGGAAGAACAAAACTGCCTCATCACATCAGGTCTGACATAATTATGTTGTCATGAGGCAGCACATCAAAGCATCAGCTGTAGCTTCTGCCTGGTTTCCCCCTCATGCTTGCTTCTGATGTACACTGGGGGCTGGTGGGGGTGACTGAAGTCAAAAAAATATGAAATGCTAAGAGAAATATGTGATATTTATGAGTGATGGTACCCCAGCTATTTTTTCCCACAGATGCCTATTTTCACTCGAATATTTTAAAATTAATTGCTTGTCTTTGTCATCTACCTCATTGCTTCAGAGGAATTTCATAAAGGAATTTCAGAAGAATTGCCTACACCCAACATAAATCAAGAAGCCTCATTTCAAAGTGGCACTGTAATACCAAGCAAGGCTGAGTACTGAAAGAAAGTACAGTTGTTAGTGTATATTATAATTAAACCCAACCAGACATGATAGATTCTCCGAGAAAATTTTAAATTGGGTTTCAATGGATGTAAGCTCAGACTACTGAGGATGTTATTCAATCAAATTTGGCCACCCAAGTAAGAGTGAAATACTGAAAGGATGTGAGTCCTTTTATTCCTTTCTCAACAAATTAGCAAGAAAAGATAGGCTAATACAGAACAGATGCATGCATCTGCCCAAGTGCTAGAAGCAATGGCTTGTATGGCACATTTGAGAAGCTAAATAAGAGAGAAGCTTGATCTCAGTGTCCAAATACATGCCTATACTTGCCAAAAATCCAAAATTGTTGAACAAAATTACTGAGACAAAAAATTAAATTGTAAAGACCATATTGTGTAAATAGACAAGAGAAAGAGAAGAAATGAAGAAAAGTGCAGAGGAGGGAAGGGAACCAAGATACTCAGAAACACCAAGAAATGCAGCCAATGGCCTAAATCAAATGGTAGTTTTGCCTCCTTTACGTCTGACTTTATAAATCCTTATGCAATATTGAATCATGCTTAAATCTAGTAAAATTAACTTCTGTTCCAAGTGGAAAGCTATGGAATATTTTAACATAAACAAATTAGAAATCTGATTTATTAAAAGAATGACTCTTGGTGTCCCACACGGCAGCTTTGAAATGTGTACTTTCCACACAGAGGCCTCATTTCAAGGGGAATAAGTAATGGACCAACCTAAACAGATTTAAAGCAGTATTAGTTCCAGAAACAGAGACAAGATTTTTTTTGTGCCTCTGAATGGTTCTTTTCCAAGCTGATGCATAAAAATAAGTGTTTCATTTTTTTCTTTTCTCACAACTTGATTTGCCTAACAGACTTTAGAACATAAAAATATTCAGGTAAAGACCAAAAACAAACAAACAACCAAAAAAAAAAACAAAAAAAACAAACCCCAACAACAAAACAACCCCAAACCCACAGAACCCCCCTAGAAATAGAAAATCCATTGCTTGAGGAAAATGAAGTAACATAAGATACAAAGGAACCAAGAAGTCACTTCTCTCACTCTGGGTAAGAAAAAATCTGTGAAATTTGTATCTTGCAGTAGAAAACCAAGTCCTAGAAATTCTGAATCTTATTTTAACATAAATTTTACTTCAAACACTCATAAAAGATTTCAGTGGACTTCATTAGTGTACATTGAAAGTTTGAGGCCAATATTGGACTAACAGCACAGTGTGTAAACAAAATCCATCTAAGTGTGAGAGCTGCAGCAAAGAAAGTGTAATTTAGTTAGGATGGCAGTATCCCTTCAAAAGGAATTGTTTTCCACTATATATGGACTACATCAATATTTATTTTAAAGCAAACAAATTTTCTGAAACCCAAATTTAGTTGCAAAGCTCTATCTTTCATTAAGACTGATTTGGGCTATTGCTTTTAAATGACAGACAGGTGGATCTTAACAATTTTAGTGCTTTTATCTGAAATAATGATTTATATGACTTAAGATAACACTGCAGTGGCTTAATGTTTTCTATAAATGTTTGATATATGCATTACTTTTTCATATCTACTATGCAGAGAGGACTACAAATAGAAAACACATTTCAGTCAAATGAACATTATTCTCTCAGCAAAGGTGTCTTTCTACTTGCACAGATGGCAAAGTTGTGGAGACTCCAGCAGCTCTAAACCAAGAGCCTGTGGTATATATAGACAAAAGCTCTGAAGAGGCCCAAGGCATCCAAGGGTGAAAGTCTCCCTGGGGAAACAAAGGCATGAGTCCCTTCAGGCCGATAAGGAAATGGAAAGCTCATCTGCAACACTCTACCTAACACTTAGAGTGGAGCCTTTCCTAGAGCTTTTAAAAATAAACCTGTATAAACAAAAGTCAGAAGAGCTCCCCAACAGAACGTACGTGTAGTCCTGCATGCGTATTCCATATCACAGCTCTTTTGTTCTTGTCTAAATTACCACAAATATTACAGCTTTAAAGTTCTCAGCTGCCCAAGAACGTGGTACATGAACTCCTAGAGCACGCACTGCACTGGGGCTGCCTTGTGTTTAGCTGTCTAGTTCTTGGAGCAAAATCAAGTCTGGGTAGGAAACAGGCTCTGAGCTACTCAGATAAAGGCAGTTCTGGACATGCAAGGAAGCAATGCATAAGGTACATGAGGAACTGTAATGTCAAACAAGAAGATTCCTAAGTGAAAACTGGCAGCACCTTCCACTCTGTCTCTTTTTCTTTTATTTTTAACAGAGTTCTGCCTCAGAAGGCTGCCTTTCTCAGGTCTTTCTTGGTGTGCTCAGCTAGTCAAGATGATACTTAAATTCTGAGGCATATGACCCTGAGCCATCAGCACAGTCATTAGAGCAACACTTGAGGAAATACTGCACCAGGAGAAGGAGCAGCAGTTGGAAACCCTGGCACTGTTTCTGTTTTGCTGGTATGGTAAAGGTTTGGTCTCCTGTGGTCCTGCTATCCAGCAGAATTCAGTACTCCAAAGTCTCCCAGCCTCCTCCTAACAGCAGCAGGCTAAGTACTGAGCAACCCTTCCTAATGAATAAGTATTTCCTTTCTATTTCAAACAACACTCTTATCTTTTAATCTGAGCACTTGAAAATTAATTGAATCCCCATCTGTTACAAAGTGACACAGGTTTACAACATTTTTGCATGTTTTTTCTTTTAGTGGTGCTTGCAGTTTTAAAACTAGTATTTGATATATGGGCATATGTAATACACAGCCAAAAGGGATAGGGCAGCTTACAATTGTGAGATGACATTTTAGAAATTTTGATGTGCTATTACCATACTACTCTGAAAGAAATCTTGTGCATACTCAAGTAGCTTTATGCAACTGGACCACATGAACAGCCTAAAGTCCATTTTTATGCTTAAAGTTTGTTCATATTCAGAGTTGACCTCACAGTGAAATTCAAAATCAGAAAGATTTAGAGAGCTTTGAACAGATTCAAATGAATCACACAAGCCTCTCAAACTCTAACAAGCGTTGCTTGTTCAGGAAGCTAAAGTGTTTATTTAAAGCTGCATGTACATACATGAGAAATTCAGACCAAATTAAATACCCTATTTCATATCCTGCTTTGCTAATCAGTTATCTATCTTGGATGAAAATAACTGTTGATTTATTTGTTGAACTTTGCCTAAGACATTCCAGACTGAAGCTAATACCACAAGTAATACAAAATATGAAAGACAAAATAAGCAGACTTGAAAAAAAAAAAAAGCGCTCAAGACTTTGCATTTTCTTCTCAAAAGTAGTCACGCAGAAAGTGGTCTGATTGTCGAACCATGTTTTTCCTACTTCCAGCCAAATCAACAATTTGCATTATTCCTAGTGTTCAGCATGTGAAGCAGAGCACACAGATGTATGCCTGTCAGCTTTTCCAGTGCAACACACAAATATTTTCCTTCCACAGAGCTAGATCCTTGACTCAGTGTCTTAGCAAGCAGACGTTATTCATTATAACACAACACAGATGTAATGCAGATTTCATTTACATTACTTTCATTCGATGAGTCAAGCTGCACATTTAGATGAACAGAATTCCATGTCCATAATATATTTTATGGAAAAGAATGGAGAATTACTGAGATTTTTTTAAGGCTTACAGAGATGGCTTTCACAGCATGCCTAACCTAACTGCACCTCATTTAAAGACCCTAATAATGCTGTTTATATGTATTTCTAATGGTACTGTGATATATTAATCACAATGTTTGAGATAAAAGTGTTACCCCACGCAGCCTTTGCTATCATTGTGCAAACAACAGGGTTATTTCCTTTCCCTTGCCTCAAGACCATGGAATAGTTTGGCTGGGAAACTATTTTGGTTTTGCTTCTTTTGCCAAAGGTTTATAATAATGATGGATAAAATAAAAACAAGAGGAGAATTAGTAGTGAAATTATAAAGTCTAAAAGCTAAATCAATCTCTGTTTGTTAGGTAAAATTCCTTATATCCAGCAGAAGACTGGGTTTATATTACCCCTTGTAACTTCTACAGCATAACTATCATATAGTGGGATTAAGGTACTTCCAGCCGTGGCTTTGAGTAAAACTGGAACTTCAGCTCTATTAAAGTCAAAGTAAACACCACCCCTAGACTCTGCTGTTATTTGGGTTTGATTCAATCTGCCTTTAATTGAGGTCTCCTTGAACTAAAAGACCTTAAGTAATTCAGAAAATCTGAATTAATTCATGAGAATTTGTGCCTAACATGACATCAGTATGTAACATAAACTAATTCACTTTCGGTGAATTTTATACCATTTCTGTGCTTCCACTTGCAGGTATGAGGATCAACATTCCTATAATGAAAGATGTAAAAGGAATAAGGTTTGAAAATGACACTCCAAAACAGTTCTGAGAAGACAGACTACAGAACCCAGCATCAACATCAGGATGTGCACAGCTGGGAGCAGTGTGAGGCACAGCTGTTCCAGAAGGCACAGAAGGACTCATTGCTTCCCTGGACATCAGCTAAAGCTCCTCGAGGCTCAAGGTACTGCACATCATCTGTAAAACAGCAACCACCACAGATGGCTGAGACCATCTGAGTGTCTTTGTGGTATGAAAGGCTCTTACTACTTCCAGCATGGAATTTGGAGGCAGCTCCAGCTGTGCTGCATCTCCCAAAAGCAGCTGCTGGCTCTCCACCTCCTGCCTGCACTGTAGGTGGCAGATCTGACTCAAAGCTGCCCCCAAAGCCCATTCCCACCCCCCAGCACATCAGGGCTCCACAGTGCACAGAGACAGGTACAGTACCATGGGAAATGTCCCTGTGATTTAAGGCAAACTGAATTTTCATTCTACTCCATGCAATAGACAGATTGATGGAACTTCAGAAGGGGATGGAAATCCAGAACAGTTCCATAAAAACCATAGCACTATAACACCATAGCAGTTCCATAAACACCATAGCACTAAATTTTACTGATTTGAAGCACAAAATAGGGATTTTTCTGGGTTAGTTTCAGGCAGTGTCAAGTGTTCTCCAGTACTCCAGGCATCTCTCAGACTCAATCAATATTGTGTACCTAAGATACTCAGGCCATAGGAAATGCAACCCTGAGGTCAAGCATTTCCACTTAAGTACCAAAGTTATTTCACTTATACCAAGGGGAATGACTTTCAACCTCCTTATGCCAAGGACAGTAGCTGAAAGCAAAAAAAAAGAGTGGTTGTTCAAAATTTTTCTGGAGTGAAAACTTGCTGGAGGTTATCACCTTCAACGACAAACGTGAGCAATGTGTACAATGTGCCAGATGTTCCCCTTCAGGGGGTGTACAATGGGCCAGATGTTGCCCTTCAGGGGTTCCAAATGAGGGAAAGACAGGATTTAACCAAGTGTTCTTTACAGCTGGAGGCTGAAGATGTGAATTATCTCAAGTGTAGCATGTGCCACAAATGGGAAGGATCAGCATTATTCCCAAGAGGGATTAGGGTGGCTCATCCTATCAGCAAGGATGTGGGAAGTGTGTAAGAAAATGGTAATGCCACACCATTTAAGAGAGACAGTAACTCTGATGTGGGGAAACACCTGAGTTACAAATCCATATTTCATCATGACATAAACCAGTGAACAATATACAAAACTTCCTACTGAAACCCAGCTCAATAAATCTAAGTGAATGGATAAAGTAACCCAACCCAAAACTAAAATTCTCCAACCTTCATAATAAAATAGGACAAGCAGAGAATTAATTACTACTATTAAAAAAAAAATCTTTAAAGATATCTTATACCACTTTTCATTTAGAGGCATTCTATCCTGCCTTCTCTGCCTATTTTAACAGTGTTAATGTTAAAAGGTCTGGTTATCTAAACAGAGATAGTCATCCATAAGATGCTAAAACTGACTGCATGACGTCCTTACATTTTGTCTTAAGTAAGCAAAAGTAAATTAACTCTTCAAGACATGATTTTTAAATTAAATTTCCATATTTGAATAACGCTCAACACCACAACTGCCCAAGCTGTAGACAGTGTAATCCATATAATTTGGTCACATATATCTAGTTTAATGTATGGAAAACAAATCCTGCACAGCAAAACCCTGTGGTAATGCCCCTCAGGAGCTGAAATAGATTATCAATCCCATCTTTTCTGTATCTTAGAATCCGTTTAAATACTCAGAAACTAAGAAGTTAATAAAGAAGGTCCATAACTGGTAAGACCTGCCTAAATCAGCCCTGAGCCTTTGCATAAAATGTGCTGTCTTTGAAATCACGAGAAAAGGAAACCTAAGAGCTACATTTTCACAGAGTAAGGTGTAACCTCTCAACACTCAAGGTTACTTTTAGAGGAAAGATTTGATGTAACATTATTCTTCAGTCTTCCCAGGCAGATACTTTATAGTGTAATGATATTTTATAATCCAGCCTCTTGGATTGGAAAGCAAATATTAAGCATGCTGTTACATTTTGAGGTTTAACCTATAAGGCCTAGTAGAAAGAATTTTTTCTTCCTTCAGGACCATTTATCTCTCATCAGACATCTTCTTCAAACATGAAAAAGTGATGGCAGAAGTTCCAAACCTGATTGTGTTTACTTCTCCTTCTGTAACTAATCAGTCTATAGATTAGTCATAAACTGTAGGGGATGCTCCGTCACTCCAGAAATCTGCATGTCCTGGAATGTCTTTGGAGATTTTTACTTACAAAAATTAAGCAAGATTAAGACTTCTGAATTTTTACTGACTGAACTAATGTGGGTTAAGTGGTATCTGTCTGCCTTTTTGTGGGAGGTTTCCTTTTCATTTCATTCATGAAGATACATGACTCTCCTGTTGAAGTTTGTCCTCTCGCAGAAATTTTATATTTGGCCAGCTAAACACTATATTCAAGATAGAAAAACGAGGGTAAAATAGCCTTCCATCATACAATAAAGCTTCTGGATCAGATCAGAATTTCCAGTATTCTGACTTCCATCTCCTATACTTGGTGGTGTCACTTGCTTCCAAGAAGAGCATAAAGAATTCTTACAGAGCAGTACAGAATAACAAACCATCAAATTAATCTCTCCTCTTGATTTGACATTGCCAAAGCTTTGTTTGTATACAATTGTATATAATTCCTTCCAAAACTTGTTTCTTGTTGTGCTTTATTGTAAATGTTTTGATAGCTGTAGCTTACTTCCAAGACTATAAATTAAAGTCTGTAAAAAGCTTGTCATCCCCCAGTATGTTTTTTCCTGAAAATTTAAGAATATTTTGGGAAGCAAATAAAAAAAGATAAATTCAGCATATTGAAAACTATGACAAAATGTCACTGGTAGCCCTTCCTCCGTGCCATTCATATATAGATGAACAGAATGGAAATGGGTACTCAACTTCAATTTTGAACACTGCCTGTTAGTACATTTAGCAGAGTAATTAATTAAGAGCATACATTCAGTAATTTATATATAATCAATCTTTACATGTGTTTCTAGAATGCTTAGATCATTAACAGTTTAACAGTAGAAAGGGGAACAAATATGAATATTTTTGGTTTTGGGAATATATTAGATGATTCTTTGTAATAATACAATGTTAAACAACCCACTAAAAGTCACAATATCCTTTCAAATTCTCTTCTATTGCAACAAGCAGAGCAAACGTTGGTTTTAACTCCACTATAGTTATCCACCTCAGTTATATTTCCACTGCCTTCAGTGGGCACTCTAAAGACAGCTCTGTCCTGCTACTTACACTAAAGATGGTGGGTTCTATGACGTAATTTTTAACCTAGTTATGTAAAAATCCTTATTTTCTCAGTTGCAATACTCTTTTACATTGACTTTGTGGAGAAGAGTGAGTAAATTTGGTACAGGCATGCCAAACACCATGAAATTTGATGAAAGAAAATTAAATTCTTTCAAATTCCCCTGCATTAAATACAGAAAAAAAAAATGATGTACAGAATGAAGGGGTGAAAAAATTAATTAGTTACAAAGTTTAATAGCATATATCTACATTTTCATGTAAAAGTGAAGCACACACTGACTCAGGTAATGTGCTTTTTGGAGTATCATCCAAAAGAATTGATTAAATCAGAATTACACCCCCCCATCATTCAAACAAGCTCCTTACCTAGAAGTTGTACCATTAATTTTGTCAAAGAAATGTTTGGGCCAAGGACTCACACAACAGGCAGATAATTTGATATCTGAGAGAAGGGAAAGGGTGTAATATTCACAGCAGAATGTCTTCTCCCAGAACTGCAGTCCTCAAAGGGAAAGCACCTTGTGCTCCTGATACTCGTCTGAATGAGCCTCACTGCTTAAAATTGTTAGAAAACATGTGGACAGACATATTAAAGAGACACTGTACACTGAGAATTTCACACTTTTGCAGACTGTATTGCAAACTTTTACTATTTTAAGATAAAGCCAAATTCAATTTTTGATGGGTTTTCCTTCATTCAGAGAGAAATCTGAATAATCTGAAGCAGTTAGAGATAGGAATGAAGAGGGTGACTCACTGCAATGGCATAATGGTTAGCAACTGTCCTTTTGGAGCTCTGAAGATCCTAGTGATAGGAATCTGAGTGCTACTTTGTTTTTCTTTCAACATAAACAAATAAGATACAGTACAACATGCTTGTATTTACGCTTGCAAAATCCCAGCTTCTCTCTTTAGAAACATTTTTCCATTGGATAACTCTTCTTTCTGTTCACATGCTTTGGTCTTCCTTTTCTTATGTTGGTTCATTTAAGTTTTAAAATTTTTTTCCCTATCAAATTCTACTTCTTTTTCCTCATTAATACTACAATGCTTTAAACAATCTCCTGATCTACTTATTCCACTTTTTTTTTTTTTTTTTTCTTTTTTTTTTTTTTTTTTTTTTTTTTTTTTTTTTTTTTTTTTTGCATGCTCCTTAGGTTAAAATGATGTTTTAAGGAAAGAGTTTAGAAAACCAAGGAATATACAAAAGAGCCCACAAGAAACAGTCCCACTTTAATCATAGTACCCACAGAAACCAAGGGGATGCGACAGGAGAGACTGGAGAGGAGCAAGTTCCATCCCTTTTTCTCTCCTAGTGATTCTTAGAGATTCTACATTTGAGACGTCCCTCCTCCTATTTTTAAAGTTTAATATTCACACCCTCTTCTGAATCTCTCAAAACACTCTTATTTCATAGAAAACTACTGTGCACTCCACATTTCAGAGTGAAACATCTCCTTTCCACAAATGTGAACAGGACTTAGGTGGCCTGCCAGAAAAGTTCTAAGTGAAAGCAGGTTTGCATCCACTAGCAAAAAGGGAAACACTCATAATATCTTGGTGATTGTGTTCCTTGGGAATGCTCAGCTAGCAAGCTAAAATTTCAGATTCAGAAAATATCAGGCCCACAGGTGATTGCCTTCTTTTTTCTTTAGTGAACATGTTCTCCTTCAAATCCAAAGACCACCTATTAATCTACATAATTTTCTGTAAGCTGTGATTGTTGCCACATTAGATCATGATAATTTTCATCTCTAAAAGGAAAGCAGATGAATTCTGAACGGTTTCTGCTTTGCCATGTTACACAGAAATTGTTTTTCTCAAGAATTCAAAGATATTATTACAAGAAATCCCACCTTTTAAAAATTTATTTATTGTATTAAGCATTCTTGATAGTCTCCAAATTTATCTAACAAAAAACTGGGGTCCCTGAGAGAATTATTGAAGCAAATTTCAACCAATGATTACATAAAATGACAAAGATTAACATGAGGGTGGAATCAATACCCACACCCCACACTGGCCAATGGGTCAATTCCATTGACCTTAGGGAAGTGGAATATACTCTAAAAATTGGCTTTTTTCAGGAAAAAAGGATTTAGTTTATGAGAAGATTAATTCTATCTTAGAATAAAATTAATGGATAGAAATGATAACTTCCTCTTCTAAAAAAGGCAGATATTCTCCTTTACGTGTGAATGCTTCTTGGTGAAAATGTTAAATACATTTCTATTAATAAATTTTGGCCTCACTCAGCAGTAGATGTAAAAGAAAGAAAAACTGAATCCCTATGGACAGATAAATGTTTATATTGCAGAAAAACTGCATGTCTGGTACAGTAGTATTTCCTTATCAAGTTCAGATATTGCTAAATTTATGCTTCATTTAGTGATATTTTTATCCCCTCCCATGTCCCTTCCTGTGTGGCTTTGTCTTTCAGAAGCTGTAGATACATTTATCATTTTAAGAGTCACCGAAAACTGACAGGACTTAAGCATAACTATTCTATATAACAACACTCTCAAAATAATTCCAAATATTTCACATTTTAAAAATAGTGCCATTGTTCATATCATTAATGTTTTACAGAAGAACCTTTCAAGTGAAGTAGATTTTTTAAATTAACGTGAATTAATAGGAACAATTACACCCCCTACACTCATTTGTGGAACAGCCCCTAGTGGAGAACAAGAATTAGAATGCATGACTCTACTACACAAGAATTCCCATTTAGCCTTGTTTTGCTCCGCCTATCTTAGGACTTATCTATTTTTGTAGCTCTTTAAAAATAAACACCTCTTGTTTACTATAATAGAGAAAAATAGAGCAACCCAGAATAAAACAAAGATAATAAAAAAGGCTGGATAGTTTGTATTTAAAAGTGTAGCTCTGGCATGCCAACATCTGTGGAGTTGGGTTTTCTTTTCCAAATTCCAGCTGGCTGTGCTGGAGAAGCATCCCAGTGCAGCATCTTACAGAGGATTACTGAGAGCCATGGAAATCACACCAGGTAGGACAGAACCAACCAACCAAAATTAGATATTTGCACTCTGGATATCTACTCATGTATATCATATTATCACTTATATATCAACTTATGGTTGCTTCTTATACTTGTAGAGATTTATGTAATTCAGCAGACAGCTGGGATTTAATTTTCTATTCCTTCACTTAATTTCTAAGCATCACTGGCTGCATTCTCATAAGCTTTTGTGCTTAGAGGGACCAGGACTGGTCTCGTTTTGCCAAAGTACTCAGATTTCTTTCTTTGCACACATATTGTTTTTTTGGTCCCCTCTTTCCATTCAAGGCTGTTGTAGCCCACTTAGACTCTAAAATATTATATTGCATTTTATTGATGAAAAAATTAATGCTTTGCTATTATTACTGTAATTTTATTTTATTAGTTATGCAATTTTAATTTTTTTTGGTAGACATTGGCAGCTGTGATTATGACAAGATTTCCACATATCCAAATCTCTGCAGAAAATAAGAGGACTATCTGAGGGGAGGAAGGCCTGAATTCCAAAGACAAGTACCACAAGAAATAAAATGGGAACAGAGGATGTAAACATCTCGTTTTCCCTTGGTTCATGACTGCACAGCACTTATGTACAATGCTAATATGAACCATGCTAATGCATGGTGTTTGTAAGACCAGCCCTTTGGAAAAATGCAATGTTCCAAGTGGTCTATTATCTGAAATGAGCTCACCACAAAAATACTTCAGCTGCTTTTAGCTTAGGGAGGAATGGCCAGAGCACAGCTTTGATAAGGTAGTTCTGAAAAGGTGGCTAATCATCACCAGCACCAATCTTTATTCTTAGTTGGATTAAGTGAGCTCCTACCTGCTTCCAGCCCTTCCTCAGTTCAAGAACTCTTTTTTCACTTAAGGTCTGGGACTTTCCACAGATAGCACAGATCCATTACATTTGCATTATTTTTCCTTTCTTGCATGCCAAATAAATGGAACTTTGGACTCATTTTTATTCAATACCTCCCCCAGCTGTCATTTATGAATCTTTTCCAGAAGACCTGTGTATTTATTTTGAAATAATTATTTTCTTCTAAACTCCCATTAGACTTTCCCTTAGATCAATGTATCATCATTTTAACTTTTGTCAAAGCTATGCAAATTTGATCATGTTTTAGAAAATTCATGTTGCTCTAACTTCTTTGACCATTTTTTACAAACTTAGATAGTAGTAGATTTTGAATACCTAACCTATTCCACCACTTCTGTATCCTATTATTTGACGAACTTGCATGAGACATTTCTACAGATTGTATTTACCAATGTTCCTATTTGGTCTAAAGATTGTCATTCCAGTACCATTTACTTATTTTTACATCTGTGTTCCTTCACTCTGTGTCTCCCCTCAGCACTGTCTGTATTTACACTTGCAGAAAGGTTGTGAGGCCTGCCAAAGTCTAAATGAGAAGGCAATGACATTAGCCTCCTACATTTACGGTTCTTTGGGCAAGGTGAGAATTTCTGTTTCATTTAATCACAGCTGATGAATTCTGATACAGGATCAAAGAGGGACACAGAGTGACACAGGCACATAGAGAAGACACGAAGCTGCAGGCACCTGTATCCACCTGAGTGGCTGTCCTGATCATGGCTGCATGGTCCTGCTGCCTCTCAGCTCTCCAGAGCCTTGCTGACAAGGCGTGAGTCTTTCCTGACTTAGTTCAACATGCAACCAGCTTGTGAGAAATCTCAGAGGAGGGATTTCTTGGAAATTGGGATGAGAGTAGAAGCACAGCAGCCAAGAGTCAGACTGACCTATCTTTAAAAACCTTGCATTTTACATGTGAAGAGGCTGTGTGAGGTCAGCCCTGTGCTGTCTGTCAGCTGGAAGAAAAGCACCATCCATCCACAAAGAGAACAGATCTTGTGGGTGCTCCATGTCTAGCTCCATATAAACCAAAATGACTCCATTTAAGTCACTCATAGTTTTAAATTTTTATTTCATAACATAATACGTTCTGCATCCCATAAATAGTGCTCCTACCATTTATAATGTGTTGTAAGAGAACTCTGGAGAAAGAATTTTAAGCAAGAGATGATTTTGCTGCTTGTGGTATTTTGCAATCTCTACTAACTTTAATGACATTGTGCTGTTTCTTAGCAGCATTTGAGTTATGTAAAGAATGCATTTCTGAATCTTATGCTTCCTATTTTATTATAAGCAGCCAGTGGATGCAAAAGGCACTCTCTCTTGACCAGGGAACTAATTGTTATTGATGAACTACTGGAGGAAGCCAAAATCAGGGCTGGATAATTCTCTGCAGTACTTGAATCAGCTTTTTTTTCTTTCATTCGTTAAATATCTCAAATGACAAATCATCCATCACTTTCTGATGATTATTCCACCATCACTAAAATAAATCAAACCAGTGCTCTGAAAGGCTACAAAAATCAGAAGTTTTTGATTTCATCCTGAGATTATGGATGCTCACAGCACTCCCATAGCATCCATTTTATCCTTTGAGCCACCATAAAAGAATTTAAAATTTTAGGGTTTGGCTGACCTTGTTAAGTCCAAAACTTCACATTTCTCCTCTCATCATCCTTTTGACAAACTGCACTCCAAGAAGGATAGTAATGGTGTGATAATTCCAAGGAAGCAATCAAGAAAGTGCAGTAGAATTTTTCCAAACAAGCACAAACCAAACCAATCTGGAAATGAAGCAAGTTTAAATTAAAGAAATTTTTCTTCCATGGACCTGTGTTACAGTAGAGGGTCACATTTTTGCAAAAAAACCCCTTTGTGCACAAATACCAGCTTTGTCAAGCATCTCAAATCTACAAACATCAACACCATAAACATGCAAAATGAACTCAATGAACATCCAACATGTATATTTCATTTTCTTGACATTTTTTCAAAATCTTTCTCCCCCCAGATCTTCTCACAGAACAAACAAGATTTCTGAATACAAAAACCTCCTTTGAATCTAAGATTTTCTCTTTTATCAAGTTACAACAACAAAACCTCCCCATGTCCTCAGCTAAAGTCAGGTTTAAAGGCCAGTTGGAAACACATTTCCCTCCATGGCGCTCCTGACACTGATGCCTTAGTTTGTGAGGGCTGTCTGGAGCTATTTTCTCCACTTTCAGACTATGTCTGTGTGGCATTTGCTGTGCATTTAAAGAGAGGCCAAAGAAAAATCCATCAGAACTGTTCCAGCAATGCACAGCATTACTGTGCTGCCCTTTGCCAAACTGAAGGCAGCTGTGCTGAGCACTGGAGAACATCTGCAGGCTGATCTCTGCTCTGGGGAAGTAACAGCATTCCTCCCACCTGTGCCAGGACAAAATGCAGGAGTGAGCAAGGGGCTCGCTGCAAACCCTCGTGCAGTGTCACCTGGGTCACAGCTCTGCCTGCTCTTGCAGAGCTCAAGAGGGAGCAGCTCCCACAGGGAATGGGGAGGAAAAAGTGGTGGTTAAAGTTGGTGTCTGGAGCTCTCCACATCACTATGCACAGAAGTTTTATGGAGCTTCTTTGGCAAAGGCCAGGCAACGGTGCTCACATCCACTCCTTCCCCTAGTTAGGGCCTATTTTGATTTTTTTCTGGAGAGCTGTAAGACTGACTTACAGTTATTAGTTTTCATCCTACAGTCAAAGTAGGATAAATTTAAAGAGCAGCTGCCAGCAGTTTTACTTTATACTGGCCCACACCTAATCACTTTGTCAAAGCAATCTGCAAGAACTGTTTCACCCAAGAACTTCAGGCCCAAACCTGTTGGCTTAAGCTACTTCAAAGTTGATTTACATTTGTTTTTACACAATGGCTTCTGCAAAAAAGTGTGCTTACTAACATGATTGTTCTTTGAAAATATCTTCCAGCATGCATCATGTTTGCACTGAGTTTCAATAGATTGATTAACAGGTGGTGAGTGATACCTGGCCACAGCAGCCAATGGCTGTGCAGAGCTGTGAGTTAAACTTGAGGGGTCTTGTTTAATAGAACTTTAATCATTAGCCAACACGCTCAGAAGCTTTAATTTACATAAATTAGAATTATCCATATAGCATTGCACAGTTTCTTGAACACTCTTAACTCTTTATATCAAGGATATTTTCCTGATGCTGTAGCAGTGGAAAGCACAATGCATTTATGATGCTGAGGCAGAAGTACAGGTACTGCCCTGAACACAGGCTCACAAACACATACATACACCTCAGACCATACTGGTAGCATCATCTTGATCACATTTGCACCAGGTGTGTCACCACACAATCCCACTTTTGGAAGCTTGTACAGTTCTAGCTACTTAAGTAGAAATCATCCAAGACCGAGCTCTCTCACGCACAGTATGGAAGCATCATAAGGAACAATCCTGGACAAAACACTTATTTCACTTCTGAAAATGAAGCAAAGGAGAGGAAAAATGCTTATTCTTTGAAAGCCTTTCACCAAACTAAGGAACAAAGTTTGGAGATTTGACAGGACATGTCCTAACATATTTCACTTTTCTTGTGAAAACCCACCAAAACTTGCTGAACACAGAGACATTTCCAACACTAAGCCTGCATATGTTTATTAGGGTTTGCTTCACTGTCTTTACTCCAGAGACTCCATCTGTCCTGGAACCTGGCCAAGGATTCAGCAGGGATCCTCTGCCACCACTGGAGCTGTGGGTTGCACTGGTCTCTGCAAAGTCATGGCACTGAAATTAAATTCTTTCACTCCCATATTTTCAGTAATTCATGTTAGTCATTGAACTGCTATTCCAAATAATTTGTTATAATCCTTATTAAACTGTTATCAACACCTCTGCAAGCAACGTGGTGCTCAGCATGGCCTGATCTCAGTCTGTGCAAAGCCTAATGAGGAGGGTTCCCATGTGCTTGAAAGTCCCTGTTGCACCAAGAGAACATCAACTACTGAAAACATAAGTGTGGCCCTTGATGGTTCTGTGCTCTCTCCTTCAGGAAAGCATGGGAAGATTTACAGAGACCATCTGGATCTAGTTTTGTTCTTCCCAAGCAGCTTGTGGCGTTTTTTTTTCCTTTCTTTTTTTCCAGTTGTCTCTGAGTGACTCATCCATGAATGTTGTTTAGCCACAGCTTTTTGTCTTTGCCAGAATGTGTTTCCATTGAGCAGTGCATGAATGGGGGGGGACTGGGATGGAAGGAGAGCTGAATTTCATCTCCAACTTTGTATGTTTTCTGCAACAAACCTCACTGTTTTAATAATAGTTATATCAAAACACCTTCATTTAGCTCTTCTAAATAATATTTGCCCAGGTTTCAAAAGCCATGGATACCATCCAGGAAAAACAGAAGTCGGTCAAGAAAGAATTGGGTCAAGAAAAGTTACTTAAGTAAAAGGGACTTCACTTTACTGTGAAATTTTTTGGGGGAGAATTCATTAGGAAAAAGTGTAAAGAAATGGATACATTTTGAAACTCCAATGCCTTAATGAGGTCATACTTGATGAGAGTCACAGGAAGAAAGTTTTGGATGAAAATTCACAGGAAGGGAAGAGGAATTAAAAATTAAATTAAAAGTGACCAAGTTAAAGTTAAAAGACATTTACTCAGTAGAAAATACTAAATACTGTAGTAATGGAAAAAGTTTTCTATCTTCACACACAGGAAGGCAAAATGTCTTGTCATCTATGGATCATCAGATTTCAGTCACTTCTCAAAGCTGAAGCATCTCTGTAGTTAATAAAATATATTTTACAAAAATAACAGTAAAGAGGTAGAAGATGGGGAAAAAAAGGGCAATTTATACTGTATCTTATATAGGACCTACATAAGAGGCTAGAAACATATTCTAACATACTCTAAATGGTTGCTAAAAATTATAAATAACAGTTACTGATGTTAAAAATAACAGTTACTGTGCAGAGCATTGCAAGGGAAGGAAAGTTTGAAGCACTTAAGTATTTTCTTTGTGAGAGAGAAAGAAATCATTCATTCCTACAATGTATCAGTTTGGTTTGTTCTGAAAATGGGGCCATTGCTGTGCAGAGACAGGATGTAGCATCCTCAGCAGAGGTTTATTCAGGGTAAATCCCTCAGCTACCTTCCCTGTAAGCAGTGAGAGCCACAGATGGGTATGGATGAAACGTTTGAATATATTGAAAGAGCAAACAAACTACTCAGGGAGCACTGTGAGTAATTCCACACAGCTGAACAGTTGATCCAAAACTTGTATTATTGGCTTAAAAAAATAATTAATAAAAAGCCCACAGGACATAATACAAGATTTTTCTTGTCAAGCTTGACAGAAAACATAAGTCAATGGTACCTGGCCAAGATATTCCAAACTACCTGATTGTTTCAGTTGCCAAAGTTGACATGAATGAAAGACAATTTACAGGATCTGCTTCTTAACAACCTCCTTAAGATCAAATTGTGTAAGGCATGAGCTTAATGTTCCTTCTTTCCTGTATTTTCACACATGCACACAACACACCACAAAAAAACACAATCCAGCCAACCAAAAAACAACAATTAAAAAAACAAAAAAAACAAAAAACCAAAAAAAACCCCAAAAACCACAACCCAACAAAAACCATGCTGGAATGCTTTGCAGCAGTCATGGAACTGATATGGAGAAAACTGGAATTAAGTCAGCCATTTGATTCAGAAGTTTGAAAATTAACACCTTTTTTCCACAATTTGCACAACTATCACCATACCATTTGCATTGTGATACAAGACTGATATGCTATGAGAGAAAAATCACTCTGCAGGGTAAAGTAGAATTCTTTTAAGCCAGATATCCCTGGAGCTGGCTCTTTCGTGCTTCTTAAGGGAGTTTCCAGCTAACAGATGGCAATAATTTAATAACAGGCATGTGACTGGGCAGATAAAAGGAGCTGTATCTGCAGTTGACAAGGGATCCTAAGAAAGTACAACTTCTGTGCCTGGGAAGAGCTCTGCCCTGCACCAGCCATGCTTGCCTGAGTGTCCCTGCTGCCCATGGCTTTGTGTCATCACCAGGACTTCATTTAGCTTGGCATGGACTGGGGACATGTATTGGAAACTCTTGGAGAGCTGACTGTTCCCCTTGGCAATGCTACCAGTACCACTGAAATGTGAAACACGCTGTTTGAATTACATACACACGTGCAAAATTGGTGGGACTAAACTGATCGCTCTGCTGGGAGTAGGTCTGAGAGCACAGTTTTGGAGACAGGAGCTTTTCTGGTGACCAGACCTCTGGGAACTGCACAGTAGAGTGCTGTTCAGGAGAAATGTTGCATTTTTTTGAGCTATAAGGTCTCTTTAAATTAATTAGGAGCTAACCCAGGGACACAGGAAGGGTTAGAAGCCTCTGGTGTAGCAGCTGCTCCTAGGAAGGAGTTGTTGTTCTGTATCAGCTGCGTGATGACTCTGCCCGGGTCACGGCACACGTTGTTTTAATCCAAGGGCTCTGGCCTAGGACACTGCAGCTGGCTTGAGAACACTTCATCTTCCACCACAATCACAGACAAGGAAAATTGTCCTCACTTTGGCTGATGCCTGTAAAATTTTGGTTCCAGATAACTTCCCTTGCTTGGATTAAAAAATAAAAGTGCTTTGCTTTTACAAAATTTGTTTAGAAATGTACAAAATTTGTCAGGAAAAACCACAATGTTCAGCAGCTCTCTTTGTACACAGCATCAAATGGAGGCCTCCCTCATTTTGGAACATGGATATCATGCAGGCATGGACAGGCTGCATGGGTATCCATAGGTACACAGAATTCACCTCAGGCACTGTCAGGAGCTAAATCTTCAGCTAGTGCCATGATGAAAAAGCAAAAATACAGAATATTGCTCAGCCACTGTGATGGCCAAATGCACAGAGATGGTTCAATTGTTTCAGTTTCTCCCTGTTTCCATAATTCACCTTTTCTGCTTCTGACAACTCCATCTACATTTTTCTGGAGAGGTGGTTTGTTTTTTTTTAGTTATTATACATAATATTGTTCTGTAGAAAGATTATGATTAGATTTGTCATTCTTACAAAATCATATATTTTAGTATAATTTTAAATGACCCATATTTACATAGCCTTTTTAAAATTGTATGAGTAATGTGCCAACTTTTTAATAAATTTGTTTCCCTGCCTTTGGCTGCTTTGTAAGGAATATTTGTCAGTATTTTTTGACAAGAAGTGTTACAGTGAGGCAATTTTTCCTTTTAGAAAATGTTATTTTCAGACAGGTTTTGATCATATTCCACAGATGAGGTTTCTATAACTACACTATTCATTTTAGGGGTAGGTAAACAAGAAAGTTGAAGCTCACTTTGTCTACCCATGCCAGATATAGTAGTAAAATATTTTATATGTGCATACAAGCAATATTATTTTTGACAGAATGGTTCCTCAAAGAAGGAAAGTTTGCCATTGCCTTTGAGCAAGAGCTGCATTTAGGGGTTTCAGAAATTTTCTTTTCACAGATTAACTCATCAAAAAACCACCACTCCATCTGACTGACCAGCCAATATAAAGGAAGTAAAGGAAGT
>WEIU01022698.1:267600-296610 GCA_013389925.1 Aegithalos caudatus | reverse complement strand
AAAATAAAAGAAATAAAAGAAATTTGGGTTTTTTTGTTTTTTTTTTTTTTTTTTAACATAATCCTTTCCATAAAACCATACTAAATAATTTAAGTCCCAACAAATAATGATACTATAGGTCTCTCTCTATGTTCCTGATGAGAACCAGTGCAAAGTTTTTTGCATACCAAACACAAAATCCAACTGCTTTCATTGCTGCTGATGACTCACTGTGGAATGGCTCCCAAGAGGAACAATTGTAAGACAGGGAATCAGGAGTGGGCAAGGCAATCAGGAAAGATCTCTGTTGGGATGTCATTCCTGTACTCCTTGTACTCTCACATTAAAAGAAGACAATGTTTTACAAGCTGCAAGCACCTTGCCAAGAGATCCTTTGTAACATTTTGTGGCACTTCTTAGGAACTGCTTGTCTACAAAGCCTGTGCTAAATCCCACAGGCATAAATCCTAAGGCCTCAGGCAAGTATTTGCTGGTTTTGGCAAATTTGTAGTGGTTTGAAACAAGAGGCTCACAAAACAGTCTTCTGAGACTCAGAACATGTTTAAAAATGCAACCAGCTGATTAATTGGCAAGTGTCCTCCCTGCACAGGCTGTTCTCCTGGATGGAAGTCAGCCACTGTGCCAGATCCCACCCAAGGCACATCCTGCAAGGGGGTTCCACCCTCCCACTGTGCTCTCAGGCATCACTTAGCCACCATCATTTGGTGTCTGCACAAAACACTCTGAAAGGCTGCAGCTGCATCACTCTTCAATGACCTCTGCATTATACAAGAATATTGGGGAAAAAAAGGCTAAAATCTCATGTTTTTAAACATATTTGTAATGGTTATCAGCACGTGCTTAAATCTGCTCATTGTAGTTGAATGTAAGAAATCACACATAAGAAATCTCTTAGTCAATTATTTCTGCTTATTATTCCCACAGTGGTGAAATTCTGCAGACCTTCAATTATTGGGCTAGATCCAATTTAGGCCAATCATGACCAGCAGAGTTAAGTGTTATAATTGTTATCACCAGAGATGGACACAATGACTTCATGTCATTACTCCATGCAGGGGGTGGAGCATCAGGTTCATTACGGTGAATATAAATACCTTCTCCTGTGGTCCACTGCACAGCCCAGTGAAGAAACAGATAAAATCTATTTGTGTGTGCATTTTATGTAGGGATGCAGATTTTATGGCTTAGGAGGAATAGAGATTTTTTTGGGGTAAAGTTGCTTTATATTTAAATTTGTATTTAATCCCTCAAGATTTTCAAAATTCAGAAAAAAACTACCACTTAGCTCCAAAACTGGATGCTTAAAAATAAGAATAAAAATTAATTACACCTTCATTTAGAAAGGAAATTCACAAATATACACATTTCCCTCTTTAACTTTGCCCATATTTGCGCTCCAGGTCATTAGATTACCATATTCTGATACTTTAGAGAAATAAAAATTTAGGTCCTGAACCCTACATGAGTAAAAGTTACTGCTGGCACAGACAGAACACAAGAGGTGAAATAGTAATACCATCCTGAAGAACTCACAGCATTGATTCATATGACAGAGTACCAATGTAAGTGAACAATATCAATTTGGACAAAATATTGCAATGTCCATCCTGCACAAATCTGAGACACAGAAACAACTCAAATATCCCCAAATATTTAAATTATATTTTTTCCTCTACTATGCTTCTGTTTTGTTTCTTAGAGATTGCAGGCCTTACAGTACCTACACAATTAGAAGCTACTTTCAAGATCTTTTGGAAAACTGTGTTCATAATAATAAATAAATAAATAAATAAATAAATACAATGTAGTTACCATGTTGGAGTCAACCCATTACATCAAAAGGGAAAGTCTGAAGCAAGAAGCTGAATTCCCTAAAGGGTTACTGGAAAACACACAAGCCAGCCATATGCCCATTTGGGATGTGAAAGGGTTTGCCAGAAAGGGAGTATCTGACAGAACGAATGAGGTGTTCCCCAGAAAAGACAACCACAGTTAATCACTGAAATATTTTCCTGACTATGAAATAATAATGTGGTTTTAAAATATCCAACTGATAATGGTAATAACAGCTTTCTATTTGGAATATGCATGGTTTTCATGGGAACAAGTAGAATAATTCTGCATAGATCTTTAATTTTATGGTGCAGATATATATTTATATATAAATATGTAAGTATAAACAGATATATATTGCAGTTTGACAAAAATACATCAACATTACTTGAATTTTTTTTTTTTTAATTATCCATATTTAAGATCCTGCAAGTCTACAAGGAGATGTTAAGAGATATCTTGAGTGGGCAAAAACCTTTCTACATCATGGTTTGAACAAACAGAGTGTGCTGCCTTCAGACACAGAAGGCATAAGCTGCTAATAGCAATTTACCCTTTTACACACTCAATACCATCCCAGTTGTAGCTTGGTATTCCTCCTTTTGGCATCCTTGCCATTTGCCTTCTGTCCCTTTCCTTCCCCAAAGCCTGACCTGGCCCTAATGGTTTTAGTGAGAACTTTGCTACTGAATTTTGTAACCACCTTTTTTTTTTTTTTCTCTTTAGAATATTTAAGAGTTTTAGCAACATCTCTTTATACTACTGTTTCTAATAATTTCTAGTACCCATCTTACATTTCCCATTCCCTGGACCATAATTCTGGTGGAATCAAGGAATCTTCCCCCTTTCTCTTTCCCTGTGTACTGTACATATTTGTCAATCTTCATGCATTTTTCACTCTCTTCACTCTGTCAATCTCAGCCCATTTGTAGCCACCTTTCTCTCTGATTATGTAATATATAATTTAATAATAGTAATAATAATAATAAAAAAATTTTTCCTCTGTCTCACTGAAAGGCTTTGCAGAATTTCCAAGATGCAACTATTAACTTGTTTTTCTGTCTCAACATTGCTGACATTTGTCTTTGTTTCAATCCATCTCCCTAATGTGATTTTAGATTCAAAGCTAAGCTCCTTCTGCTTGTTTAGAGAGCAGGTGGAATGTGCCGCTTTTTCATCACAACATTTATTAAATCCTTATATTAATCTAGAAATTTACAATTCCAGGTTGTTTATATTTCACATTAACCACCTTATTTCACTTTTTTTCCAGAAGACTTTATTGTTTTTGCTTAATCTGATCTTTACTTTGGCATCTCTTCTATAAAAACTCATTGCAAGGTACTGTGAAATTTTGTTTGGTTTTGACTGTGTCTCTACAGTTCAGCATCCCATTGGATACATTCATAGGAATAATTACAACATTGCTGATAAGCTTCATTCTCTTAAACATAACCCCCTTTACTGAGGTAAGATTCTGTTCTTTTACCAAGTCTTAATTATGGACCCCTTATCTTGATTTCTCACTACTGAAAATTACCTGTCTGATAAATACTGGAAGTATACAGGAAAGAAGATAACATGCAATTCTTCCTCTTTCTTTTCCCCATGTTAATTATCACATTCAATGTCTTGGGGAGTACTGGGGTTTCTTTATGTTGTCATCTTCTGGGAAAAGGGGCAGTTATATTTGCTGTTTAGAAAAGTCAATAGATTTATGAAATTGCAGTACTAAATCTTCTATCCATTTAGCCCATTATGGTTTCAGCTCTCCACAAAGGCCACAGGAATTACTGGCGTACTTTCCCAGTGAGACCCTGGGCTTTGAAGTCTTGAACTTGGCTTTTATTTTAGGGCTGCAGAACATCATTTCACGTTTGTACAAACAAATTCTAAAATGTTTACCGTCTTGGCAACAGTTCCTTCTCAACAGCCATTGCCAGAATGGGTGACTTAAGTTTAAATGCATTAAAAAATAAAAAAATTTAAAAAAACTAAAGGTGAAATTGCTCTTTCCCCAGTGCTTGGCTAATTTGTAGCTGATTTATTTCTTGACCAAAACCAGTTTTCTTGATGTTAAAGACAACACTTCTACAGAAAATTTAATTGAATATTTTCAATAAAATTCTATCTAGGCAAATGACCCATGGCATTACTAAGAAACACAGGATGAGGAGGAACCACATACTCAGTACTTCCAGCATGGAGCTGACTAACAAGCCAAACTATAACTTATTTAACCATTTCTAACAAAAAATTGCTGCAAATGATCAGTGATGGAATTTATAAAAGTCCCTGCATCCCACACTCATAAGGAAAAGACTATGCCACCAAGTCATTGACAAAAGAGATACAGAGAGCCTGCTCCCCTTAATTAACAAATATTAGAAAAATACCTAAGTCATTAACAGCTTGATTTACACAACAGCCTTGATATTATCTAGCCTCATGCTGGAACAATTCCACATCAAAAACCTGCTTAAATTGTGATTGTGTTATCGCCATTTCCCAACACGCTGGGGCTGTTTGCAGAGCCACTATGGAAAGGGAATATCACAGAACAACCACAGTAACTTCAGTGAGCACTGTCAGCAGCAAGCTCCAATACAAAAGCACTGTCTGTAACTGCATGAACAGAAAGCTGTGTCTGACTGAAGACCACTTGGCAGCAGCATCATTTGGCAGGAGACAGCTTCTGGCCAAAGCCAGGCTCTGACAGCCACTTTGAGTAAGGGCAAAAGGGTTCCTGTCTGTGTTTCCTTGTGCTGCCATCCCCGTGCCTGCCATAGCTAGCCTTAGAGATGTGTGTTAAATCTGTGAACTCTCCAGTCTCGTTTCTCTGTGCAGACCTTTCAAAAAGGGCTCAGAATATGTGAAATGCCAGTTGAGTGGCTACCTAAGCCCATGCTGGGCTGCATCTCAGTAAGGAGACCTGAAGTATTCTGCAAACAAGTGTCAGTGTTGATTTCAAGGCATGTCTATACTGATTCTGCTTTCTTCTACTTGGCTCATTTTGTCTCTGTCTTTGTCTGACCTCTGATGTATGACTGACATTTAGAATCAGTGGGCAGCAAGTTTGGGACACATTGTCCTTACAATAATACTACCAAAATCATCTTTTTTCCCCCTAAAACATAAAAAGCTTATATACAACTCATAAATGATTATGCATTAACTTGATTAATATTACAAAGCAACAGGAAGAAAAGATAAAATGAAATATTAAGAACAAAGGTTTCACAAACGTATAGAGAGTGACACAAGCTGTTTGTTACTGGCAGAGCTGTTATTTGAAATAGCCTCATTTTGCCCTGGTCATTAAGACTGGTTAATGTGGGCTTGGCATAACTGCACCATAATAGTGTCAAACACGTCAAGGACTATAAAGAATTTCTCAGGGTCTTCTAAAAGAAATTTTCTCATGATCTTTTGAAAGAACATCTGGACTTGCTTATGCAGAGATGCTCAGGAAAGACTCAATTAGCTGTGTGAAGCTAATGAGCACAAGTTAAAGCATATTCAAAATCCAAATACGATCATCTGCAAGGGGATTTGAGATGCTACAGCTCATGACCACTAATCCTCCACCAATCGCTGAGTCATCCGTAGCTGTCCTAAATATTTCCACACAAAGCTAGCTACAGTAAGGAGAACTCTGGATTCCTGCTCTGGATTCTACTGATTTCCACAAAACAAGACCTAAATTCTCATGAATTGCACTATTCAAACCACAGAATTTCACTTTTTTACACTGGAAAGAATTACTCTTCTCTCCATTGTACATGAAAGATGACTCACCGAAAGTCTGCAGAACACTATCCGAAAGTGGCAAGACCATGTTTATTATTGCACTAATACAGCTGGTCCTGATCCACATCAGAACCATTTCACAAATTCTCCAGCAAAGCTGAACTTCCAAAACAAGGGATAGAACAGCATTTACTTATATGAAGCGACTGTTTAACAAAAGAAAAACGCGCATCCAAACCCACTCAAACACCAAGTTTTTGGCTGGCATTTTATGGCTTTAAGAACATTTTTTGTTCATGTGTTTCTCAGTACAACAGTGCCAACAAGCAGGGATCAACAGGCTCCACTGGAAGAAAATATAACCTTCAATTATTTATTTTGAGAAAAATTCTTTTGTGTTACAGATATAAGCACGTTTCATAAAATGTGGACTAAATGCCAGTCCTAATGTATAAAATGCCTCTCTCAGGTGATAGATTTTTGTATGCAGAAAAAAAATAAAAGGGAAACAAGCATGGTGTCTTCAAGAACTCACTATCCACAAAAAGTAAATAAAGAGAACTTGGACTGAGTTGTCAATTTGCTTACATAGTTTTCTATTGTATTCTCAGCCAATGTACCTTTTTCTCCTGCATTTAATACATCCCTTGCTTGTATTATTTTTATCAAAACTTGTGTCAAAACCAACACTTTATATAAAAATGCTAAAGTTTGAGGAAAAGAAAAAAGGACAAATAAACCACTGAGGTCTACCTTTCTAAATGCACATTCTGTGAGCCATTTTGACAAGCCAGATATAGAAAAATTTATAGCATCAGCAGGCAGCATTGGGTCTCCACATAGAATGATATGAGGAATACCAACAGACTGAACACTTGATATGAAAAATGACAAAGGTAATAAAACCCCCCACATTTTTTATAGAGCTGCTGCATGGTTTTTCCCAGCATGATGGCAATGCTACACAAGATGGCTTTTTTTTTTTTTCAAGAGTATGACTAAAGGGTTTCAGAGTTTTATACCAGACACAAACCAAAAGTAAATTTCCAAACCTAGACTATTACTCTTGCATATTGAAATGGAAAAGCAATTGCTCCAACAGACACCTACAGTATTACCAGACTGACCTCAGCAGTATGTGAGATTCAGGACTCATTTGAGAGAATATTTTAAAACACTTACTGGAAAATGTGGTAGAATGAAACAAAGACCTCACAAAGATATATGACACCAGATGAAGTAGGTATCTTTCATAAGACAGATGGTACTTAAAGGAAATGAAATTAAATAAATGTACTCTTTTCTAGATTCTACTTAAGTATTGAATATTGTGTCACCCAGTATACTGCTTGTTGTATTGGATTTCAGATATAAACAAGAAGGGAAATTTGGATAATGTGAGGTAAGTACTGCTGCTATTGAAGGGAAAAACAGGACTTCCTAAATGGTTAGTTATGAGACACATCTTTATAATGTTTACACCAAGCAAACAGTGAAGTTTAATGAATTAAAGGAGGGAGTATTTTCAGCAAATATGCAGGAAAGTGACCTAGCAAATTTGATATCTCAACAACAGAGATCCCAACAGAGGTCCTAACAGAAATGGGACCAAGCTAAGTATAAGAAAACATAGACCCATGCACCTCAGGAAAAATAAGTATAAACTAATTCGTTAAAATCATAAGAGGATTAAAACCTGGATGCAATAGGAATCACAGTAGGAAGATGAATGATCAATACCAGGTGATAGCGTTGGAAACTGCCCCTAATATTGAGCAAGTCGAGTGTGGATTGTTCTTGTTTAAGAAAGGTAAGAACAGATTGAAAGACTTTTAGAATTACAGAAAAGCACTATCTTATATGGTAAAACAAAATTTGACCTGTTCAACATGATAAAATAAAGATTAGAACAGGTGTGATTGTCATCTACAAGTTTAGCAAACAGATTAAATGGCATTAAAAAAGAGTAAAACTACAGCTATTTAAAGCAGAGTTTATAGCTATAACAAGAGCAAATAGCTGTAAATTGCCATGAACAACTTAAGAGTATGAATTCATGAAGATTTGTAATCATTGAGGAGGTAAGGTGGTGGAGGTTTGATCCATTTAGGAATTATTTATTCCACTTTATTCATGGTAGTTGAATGAAAACATCAAGACTGCAATCACTGACTGAAACCTTCTCCAGTCCTGTTCTACATGTAAACAGCTACAGGTAGGAGTGCACCATTTTAAAACAAAGATGTGAATTTTCAAACTGGGAAGATGTCCCAGGTACAGGAAAAAGGAAGATACAAACCTGAAAACTTATCTGCATGATCAGGAAAGTTCCTTCCATTCTTATTCCAGTGTTGGCAAATGCTTAAAAGTTGTGACTCTCATGTTCCAGATTACTTTGCTAAAACATTTTGGCTACCTCTACCAGTTAAATTTCCAAATAAAAAGGCTGAACACATATCAGAACTCATGATGATGGTCAGGATTAAGCCCTGAAAAACATCTTAGTAGTTACAAATTTTCATACAATGAATGTCTTCTAGATTCGGATTGGTGAAATGCCAAAATTGCATTGGTTTTTATTTTGGTAGCTACAAGTTGTTACATTGGCAGGTACAAGAAGGTGAGCTTCTTAATTTATATATATGTTCATTCTTACTTGTTTCAGCTGAAAAAAAAAAAAATTGTACTTCTATCACCAGCTGAATAACAAAAAGATATTATTGCTGGTTCACAAAATGACAAATAATTAGCTATGGGCAAAGTATATTGAAAAGCACGTGTTTGATTATCTTTTTGATAATCTTTGCTTATTATTTATCTTTGGGTGTCTGAAGAAATTTTAGGACATTATACTGAATATTGTTTGCCAGATAATGTGTTATTATATATTACCCTGGTAATTGATGAAGTCAATAAACTCCTCTTTGCTTTCACTAACCAAAGAGCTAATCATCACACTATAATAAAAGAAAGATTCATAAATATAATTATAGAATATCAAGCTGCTTTTTCAGAGTAAACAATTCACATTTACTCTCTTCCTGACTCAAAAATATCTCCCCACTTTCTCATGATCTTAACTGCCTATCCTCCTCATTTTTAGCCTTTTATTATTTTCATCTATGTTTACATGGAAAATCTGAAGATTTTGTGTCTTGGATGATGAGTGAAAACCAAGTACAAATTTCATTATGAAGCAGAAGCAGTGCCATAAATGGAAATCAAAATGGCTAAATATATCCATTAACAAAACAGCAATTCCCCAAGCACTTAGTGTTGACCTAATTATTCTCCCTTCTGAAATCACTGGAAGACAATGACCTCCCCAAAACCACAACCAGCCCATAGGAAGTGCTTCTACTATAAAACTTGACACTGAAAGACAACACACAGGTGCCTGATCTTTCTGTGTTTATCCTGTGGCATTGGCACATTGTTTTCTGTTTGTTTACAAATTATTTTACTCTTGGAGGCTAAGTTTTCTAACAGCAACTGTAATTCTAAACTTCAAAATAAATTTACATTACTTAGAACTTATATTAGCCCTGTTACTGTTTCTTAAATATTTCAGAGATACCCAGATTCTGTATTAAGGAAAAAATAATATGCAGTAGCTGTTCTAGTTCCACAGCTTTTTCCAATAACACTGGCATCAACTGTGAAGTTTTAGGGCAGCTTTCAGTAGGAAATGCAGGTATCTCTCTTCATTGTCTGTCATACAAATAAGCAGAATAAGTTTCTAACAAACACTGTGATGCTACAGTACTTTATAGAAAGAATAAATTAATGACAATTTCTACATTGGATTGAATCACCACATACTCAGGCTTTTTAAGAAATATTTACATTAATAATCAGTCAGTCTAAGAAAAGGGTAATGATAGGTATCTCCCAGAGTGGTACGTGCTCAGTGGCACTGCTCAGTCAGAGCAGTGACTCATTTTATGGCTTTCTCCTGTCACAAGAGGTGTAAAAACTATGACCACATTCACTTCATTTGAAAGCATTCCCTCCCAACATTCTGACCTTTTGACAATCCTAAAAAAATGGCTACCTAACCAAAAGAAACTTGATAGGGATCAGTGTTGCCAGAAAGTGAAATTCCTGAAGCAAATAAAGAAGCATACTAACATTTAATACTCACAAAAGTGGTGCCTCTGCCTTGTTTCAACTAAATCTGGAGACCTCAGAGCTGGAGGAGTTTTGTGAAATGATTAAAGTGACAGCCAAAAAGTGGCAGTGCTAGCCCAACAAAGATTTCCACCATACTTTTCTTAAGGGTAACTCACTCAGTTCATGCCTTAAATTCACTCAGTTTGTGCGTTCTCCTGATTTGACAACTTCATGTAAATTTTGTGCAAGAATCTCAAAACTGCATTGGTGATTGAAAACAGTAACTAGGAGTGGAAGATGAGTATTTGTCATGACTGTCAATTGAAAGGGCAAAACTGACAGCCAGAAATTGATGCCCTGATTTATGATGACATCTTGCAAAAAATACAAGAAGGAACTTCCAGCCTTTGCTGGTCTCTTTGCTTCCAACACCAACAGTTTTGGTTCCTCAGAATCATGGTATCCCAGTGTCCAAGTTTTGGTGCACACAAGATAACTCCACTAAAGTGTAAAACATACCAGAGGGAGCGACTATAGAGGTTTTATAACAGCTGGAGTCTAGACTACAGTTTGCTCCAAAATTAGAGTTACAAGACTTGAAACAACCCAAATGTTTGATGTGATGGAATGCAGTAAACTCAAAGCAATTGCACCATTCCTTATTTATTAGCTCTCTCTAAACTAATAATATGCAATTAGTTAATTCTATAAACAATCACTAAGAAAGTACTTCATGTGAGAACAGCATTCATATATCATTTATGTATTATTAAGCCATTAATGGAAAAGACAGCATTACTACTCTCTTGCAGCTGTTGGTGTATGCCACATCAACAAATACATGACTGAAGGTTCAGAGCATTAGAACGTGTTTGCCTCAGAACAGAGAGAGCAGTGAGGCTGGAGAATTTCTCATCACCATTAGATAAAAGACAGCTGTACACTGCTGGGTTGCTAGAGCAGCTCTGTATGAGCTCAAGCATCATCTTCTGAGAGAAAAGCTTGGGATACTAATCCACAACCTTATTTTCATACAACACCTTATCTACAAGTGTAAGTCCCTTCATTATTTAAGCTACTGTCCATATTCCACAATTTTTTGGGGCTTCCTGTAGGTCTATCAATAAGCATTTCTTGGACATTGGCAATAGGGTAGAGAAGGATACTATTATGCAATTCAGAACAAAATGGTAGACTGGAGTATTAACATGGATAAACTGAAGCCTAAACAGGATTCACAGAGTTTATACATGTATTTTTGGTAGCACTACTCATGTGATCATGGATAGCCATTAATCAGGGTGCTGAGTCCTCACTAACACAAGAGTTATGATGCTTCTTCAGAAGCAAGTTGCCTGTGTGGTTAACATCTGAAAATAAAAATCTGTCATGAGAATGAAACCATGAAATGCTAATACTTCTTAAACCAAGACTTCTTCTCAAGGTCTCTTTGCCATTTTCACCATTGAAGGCGTGCTCCCTCATCTGCAAGGGACGAAGAATACCTCAGCAATAACCATGTCAAAGACAAAGAAAATCCTTCCTACAATAACATCCAAAGTACCCCAATGTACCAGGGTAGAATCCTTATACCACAGGGGATTGCTCTTGGACATTATCAGAAAACTTTTTGATCAACTTCAGCACTGCTGAAGTTTTTTTTTAATCCATCAAAAATTATATGTAATTTATAAGTAATTAAAAAAAAAATCTATGTATAAGTATTCTATTGGTTTCTAGAGCAGTAGTATTAATAGCTGTCATGAAATAAACAGGAAATTTCTTCTAAAGTCTATTTTTAAGCAGGCTGAGTTTAAAAAAATCCAGTATTTTCAAAGAACATCACATCATATAACTGTGTTTTCTTTAGATCTTCTGTATCCTTCTGTGTTTTTACAGCATCACTTCTCTTTATATCAAGCAGACCAGGCAGTGTGAAGTTACCTCCCTGGGTACAATACTTTGCCTTGCATGTACCGCCATCAGCTTCTATGCTGGCACAAATTTGTGATTCCCATTCTTTGGATTAGAATTTTCTCAGCAGTTAAAACATACGTAGTCTATGCTATGAGTTACTGTAGTGCAAGAATTCATATTTTCACAGGTAGCTCTCCTAAGTAATTTCAGAGAAATGCACACATAAGAGGGGCTCACATCATATCACATGTTCTAGCATGATAATACCTGATCATGTATTCCTTATTATTCACATGCCAACCTTGATTAATGCTGAATAAGATGGATTAATGCTAGTTAAGCTATTATAGTGTGTGCCTAGAATTGAAGACATGAAAATAAATTAGTTTCTTTTGTGATTTTCTAGGTTAACTTGTTGTAGTACCTTGAAATTCCTAATATTTCATATTTCAAAAGTTTATAGACTACCTGTTCCACATAAATTATACCTGCTCAGAAGTGGAAAGATACATTTCACATATCTGAACTACCAGAAAATTTAAAAATGCAATCTTTTTCACAGCTTAAATTTAGTCTTACTTGAGGAAAAAAAATTAACTGGGAGAGTTTTTTTCCCCCAGCGTTAATACACTGTGAAACTAGGTACTCTAAAAACAGGGGGTTTCCTCCATGATTTTTGAGGCCAGTTTTGCTATTGAGATTATTTTGTCAGCTGCAAAGTGTTAAAGCCAGACAGCACAACTCACAAGAACTGTGCTGAAGGAAGCTTGAGTCAGTTTTGTAAACAAAGCCTTTGAACTACGGAATTATTTATAACATGCTAATATGAATTAACTCAGCAGTATTGAAACCCCTGGAAGAGAAAAGCTGAATTTTGGAGTGACGTGGCTGTCTTCTCTCCCTCCCCATCTGACCTGAGGAGGAGGGAAAGGCATCTCAGGGAGGGGGCAGTGCAAATCAGAGCTGAAGACAATGGCAGGAAGTGGCACTGAGTACAATGGGAAATTGGCACCTGGCAGCCAATGACCCAGACTGCCTGACTACTTGTATTTTGGACTTACTGAACAGACAGTTTCCAAATGTAAGAGAAATTCATCAGATCTTTATCAGGATGTCTTCATTTTTTATTTCTGTGGGCCCAGCTCAGATGGATTTATTCTGGATAAATAGCACTTGATGGCCCAAAAGTCTTTCCAAGAAATATTTGTAGCAGGACTTAATACTATTCATCATGAAATGGGTGACCCTTCTACAAAAAAAAAAAAAAAAGAAAGAGGAAGAAGAAACAAAAAGTGACCTTGTGGAAGGTCTTTAATTCTCTGAGGTAAACATAACCACATCAATTGTTAGAATGGGAAAAACAATATTTACACGTGGCTGGTAGCTTTCTGAACAGACTTACTAGTTTCTCTCTGGCAGTTTTGAAGGCCATCTTGTGGCCATGGCATCTTGTTGTTGGGCCACAAAACTGTTTTGACAGAGAGACAAACTCGTATTTTTGAGTTCTATCACTTAATACTAATCCTGTGGAAGACATCAGAATGACCACATTAAAGTGAGGTAAAGAATCAAACTTTATACCCCCACCCAAAATGCACAGTCATCCTGCTTATATTACAATTTTTAAAAATAGATTTACTTTTAATAGGGATTAGATAATGCATAAGTGGAAGGCTTCAAAGCAGGGGGGATTCATCAGGAGAGATTCCTCCAACTGCTGGCTCCTTTGCAAAGCTTTTGTGCCAATTCCAGCTCTTGAGCACCCATTAAAGCAGCCCAGCACTGCTGGTTAATTGGGGATCAAGGTGGCCAGTGAGGCAGTTTCAGTAAATGCAGTGAAATACCTGATGAAGCAGCCTTGTCCTCTGAACTGCCTCAAGGAAGGACTTGAAGGACTTTATTCAAACCCTCAGTCTATCTTTTCCAGGTTGCATGCACAGCTCCCAGAAGCCAATGGGAATTTGCTAAGGGAGGTGGTGAGGGGAGGGACAGGCACTAAAAAACTGAGGAGATGGGGAGAAAGTACTGAAAAGAGTGACAGGATACTGAGAAATGTGCACCAGAGCACTCCTAAAACAACAATGGATTGCAACCATCCTTATCCAGGCTTCATGCAAAAGATTCTGAAGGATTTTAGACATACACTGAGTTAAATCTTCCTCACAGAACCATGAATGTGGTTTTTGTACTGCAGGTACACAAATGCACATTTTAAACCTAAGTACAATAATATTTTTTACATACTGTAACAGACCTATTGTTTTCTTTCTAAATTCTTAGTTATACTAGCATCAAAATATTAATTTAATCTGACTACTTTCATATTTTAAACATTTTTTTCACATACTAAATCAAACATTGTTGAAGGTTCACCTAAAATCTCCTGTAATGTTTCATACATATATATATATATATTTATTTTATTTTTTTTTTAATAAAAGCTAATCTAATCTTGAAAAGAGAGAAATTTCATCTTATTCAATTTAGCTTATTTACTTTCTGGAAACAACAAGTGTTGTGACTTGTTTCTGATTATGAGCCTCCTAGTCACAAATTATTTTTCTGGTGACCAAAGAAAATGATACTATGAATCTTAAAAACTCTAAAAGTTTTTAAAATGATAATTTATTACTATACACTATTAATCTTTAGTGTTACAGAATCTAGTACAGCAGGACAATGACTAAGGGGTCCCTGGTATTGCAGCAAGACTAATATTGATACACTATTGGCTGACTATTTCAAAGTTTGTTTGAAACAAAAAACCAATATAGTTTTTGTTCTTTTAACAATTCTAACATAGAAATAATATACTTTTAGTTTTGGGATTGCTGAAAGAAGTCTAATATTAAAGTCTGTCTTCCTCAGAGCTTAACGACACACATATTAACAGGGGGCCTTAATTTGCAGTGACAACATGGGGACATGAAAAAGACACTTGCCACAAGCCCAGAGTAAGTCACTGGACAAAAGCACCACTTCTTGGAAAGCTGGGTCTCACAGAAACCTGGCAAATCTGCTGTCTGTACCCTCCTAGTGCCTCTCCCCTCTTGCCAGAAGACTCTGGCTGTGTTTTGTCTACATGCACAGCATCTCTGAGCCTGGCTTCTGCCACATCCTAAGAGAGATTCTATTTGTGTCCTCAAAAGTGAACCACAAACTTTGGGAAGTAGCAGCATCTCCACAGTGGAACATATGAGAGGCTCCTCTGATGAAATCACATTGCAATATATTTATAAATTCACTGAGATTGATTGAAAATGGATGTTGGGTAGCAGAAAAAAGGGAGAAAAAAGTTCATCGTCACCTGGAAGTGATTTACAAGACTGTGCTGCACTTGGTAACAAAATCAAGATTTCCCAAACATGTAAACATCTCTCTGGGAACTGCTGAAGTCATAGGTTCCATTTTTTCATTTTCTTTGGGCAGTGAGGAGAAAGAAAGCTGGTCATTGTTGAATCACCACAGAATAGAAAGTACTTTTGGCCACTGACCTGCTGTGCAGGTAACCTACAAACTGCTTTGAACAGGAGCTCTCCAGGATTCAGTTCTTCATTACACAGACAATTTCCCATTATTCAAGATCCAGTGGCTTGCAAAACAGATTATTCTCCCTTTGAGGTATGGTTAATAGCACACCTGTATTTTAAGAAGCAAGAAATGCCCAAGCAAGATGGAAGCTGCCAAAGGCAGAATGCTGCTTGTTTATACCCACAAGAAAAGTATGTCAGGATCAGAAGTAAAGGCAGAAGCTACATAATTCTGAACTGTCAGCAATATTTTTAGATTTTCCTCAGACTAAGCCATTCCATACACTGTGTGGAAGCAATTTTATTGCAACTGCACTAAGAAATCACTTTCATGAATTTCAGCTGTTTCAATAGTGAACAAGATATTTTAACAGCTGCTTTACAACTGGTCTTTAATATAGGGAATAGTGTTAAATAGAGAAGGGCAACTTTTTAGAAACTGAAGGTGGTGTGATCATCATCACTGGAATATTGGTGCCTCTGACTTCTCTCTAAACATCAGTGAGAGAAACCATGCCTTTGTTATTTCCAATTTTGCTTGAAGTTTCCATTTGTTTTCACTTTTTTTTTTCATAATTTTTAGTTGTAAGACTATAAAAAAGTAGCTATACTCTGGGTAAGACTGTTGAAACTAATTTTAAAAAAAAGTTTATTAATGTGTGCAAATGCCTTTGGGGAATACTCACAAGGAAACAGTTCTGCAACACTTAATAAAGAAAAGCTGCAATTGGAGCTGAATTGATTGCTACAGTCTTCAAACCAGAATACAAAGGACCGTGGTTTGCAGCAATGTAGTTCTGGCAATCAGGGGGAAGCATTAATTGTGAAACTGTGAAAATAGTCCCTCTTATTTCTCTAAAAACAATAAACAGCCTACAGAGCCTACTCTTTCATCCTTGAAGAACTGGAGTCTTAAGTGCTCAGGTTTACCTATCAGGCATTAAACCCAAAAACCACCACCAAGTTTCCACACAGCACAGACATTTTGGCTGTCTTGCTGTGCTGAATGTGGCTGGGAGGGATTTGATTTTCTTCAGGACAATCTGTAGGGTGGTGGATTTGACTTTTGTGACCAAACCATTGTTGACAGCACAGCAATGTTTCAGTTATAGCTGAAGAGCTCTGGCACAGCTTTGCTGCACCAGTGAGTAGGCTGAGGGTGAGCAAGTTTGGGAGGGGACACAGCCGGCATCCCTCAGCCCAGAGGGCCAAAGAGGTTTTCCATCCCATATCACATCATGCTCACCAATAAACACCTCAGGAGGAGAGGGGGAAGAGTCTTTGCAAAGTTCCTGCTGCTGTCAGTGAGCTTAGCTTGTGCAATGCTGTGACAAATTCTTTGGACAGGCACACTCTGTGTTCAGTGTCCTGTTCCACTGCCTATTTCCTTTTGTGACTTCAAGAGCATCACATGAAGTTTTATTCACTTAAATGCAACACTGACATGGAATAGAAAAAATCCAAAGCTATACTTAATGTAGCTAAACTGGCAAGGCACATGAACAGGCAGTAATTTCCATTTTAAAATAATTAAATACCATGAGGGAAGCCCAAAGGAAATCTTCTGTCATCATAAACAAAACACTTTTTCAATGTTGATGGTGCCTTACTTTTCCTGGCTAAATGCATCCTGTCCTACTATGATTACTATATCAACACCCCCACAGAAGGCATTCTAGCAGCCTTCATTCTGGTTATCCCCTCCATCCTTACAAGTCCTTACAGCACTTAAATCACACCTAACTCTACTTAGATAAAATACACTGTCTCCTTTGAACTGCTATCCATAACTGCTTCTCAAGAAAGGGCATGGGGGAAGAAAAGTGAGCTGCAGTGTAGATCTGTGAGTGGACAGCACACCATGCAGGTCCACCTCTGCACATGGCTGGGCACAAGAGCCAGCAGCCATGGCTCAAATTTACTGCTCTTAGGCAGCAAATGCCTTGGCAAGAGAGATTCCACTCCATGGCTTGCCCTCCTTCATTAGCAGACAGGCTAATAAGATTTTCATTGGAAAGGTTTTAGCTAAGGGCACTAATATGAGCTTGTTTTGATAATATTTTTATAGGCACTCTGCCAGATAAATTATACAGATGAGAAAATCTCAATCAGTTTCACACAAACTCTGAACTGGAGCAGAAGAGCACATGGTCTATTTAGCTATTCCAAATTACTCCCTAAATCAAGATTAAGGGCTAAGGATTATGATAATAGAGGATAAGCTACCCTCATAGAAAAGTCCCTCTGAAAAAGGAAATCTACTCAAGCCTTCTATTAGAACCTGCAGGCCTGATTTAAGGTAGAGCTTTCAGATAAGCTGACTTTGGAAAAGGTCCTACAGAGATTTAACATGGCCTGCTATTAGACGTGTGTCTGTTCTAAAAACTGCTGCTCATGGCTTCACTTTATGCCATTTGAGCTCAAATAACCTGAGGCAGGAGAGATGCACCCCCAGGTTCTTTTCAAGCTCAGATTCACTTTGTGTTCTAGCTGCACTTCTCACCAACTTTGTACTGAGTTCACTACTAATAAAACCTCCAAAAATGTTAAAAAACAGTGCTATCTATACTATGATTACAATTTGGTATGGACAAGCTTAGTGCCATTCAGTGCATTCCAGGATTCACTTTGCCTTACACTTCCAAACTATAATTTAAAGGAAAAAAACCCAACATGATCTGCATAACTGTCCATCAAACCACAAGAAAATATTTTCAGTTCATACCTGAAGTCTTGTCACTGAAATCAAGACACCTGCTTGTCAGGTTACCTAAACACATAGCACCTGGATTAGAATCACATCCAGTCCCTAAGGGATGACATATTTACTGGTTTTTGTGCAGTACCTTTCATTTTCTTAACATTGAGTGACTTTAAGAGAAATCAGGGAACAAATATATGTAGCAAATATGATAGGAGAAAAGCTGAAGACAAAAAGAGGACTTCGTTCTTTCCAAGAACATTTTGAATGACTTTTACCAGAGCATTTGGTATCCTAGAAAGAAATAGGAGGTGGGAGAGGTATCCCTTAGGAAGCTGAATCTGTTTTCTCCCTGCTGTTTTGGGAGTCCCTGGGCAATAAAAACATTCATTTTGTTGAGCTCAACTATTTTTACTCAGGGTGCTAAATTTTATAGCCTAAACGCACTGTGAATTTTTCAGCTATTTTAGCATTGCAAGTGATTTTTTTTGATAGCTTTGAGAGAAAGAATGAAGTCAGAATGGCAGGGAGCCTTTATTAAAACTATATTTTTGTCCTCTTCATTTTGTACTTCTTCTTTTTACCTATTCATGTAATATTCTTTTCACCTACTCATGTAATATTTATGAGAACACGCATTATGTTTTTCCTTTGGCACAGCTGGAAGTTTTTTGAATCTTTTTATCACTTTTTAAATCAAAATCAAAGACTATATAAAAATATAGTTATGAAGAACTTTATGAAGGATATTACCAAGTCAAGGAATTTTCACTGTGGGATATTGAAAACTTCTAATGTAGAAGTGTAGGCAATATCTTGAATTAGCCCAAAACACAGGCCACAGTACAATGAATTTTCAATCAGAAACTACAAGTCAAAACTAAACCTAGAGAACAGCAGTGAGGGCCCACAACAGACTTAGAATTGTAGGTGAGGCAAACACCTCTATTTGCCATGTAAGTGATTAAATCAGGACTGTGAGCTAATAAATCATTCCCTTCCAGCATAGCTGTGTTTTGCATTCTCATAAAATACTGATCATTTTTCTGGATGGTTCCAAGACTCACACAAGTGTAAGAATGTGAAAATATCACAGGAAAGAGGCAAGCACAGGTGTGAAAAGTATTGCTAGTCAGCTTTAAAACAGAAGAAAATGAAGGGGTTCTACCAACTGAATCACCTGAGTGTCTGTAGCATGAAATAATTCTTCCCAAGATTTTGAATAGGAAAGGGAACTGTAAACTGAAGATTGATTGAAAATTCCTGGAAGAACTTAGCACTAATTTTATCCTGAAGTTACATGCCACCTTTTCCTGGAACTTGGCACCTATAATTAAATCACTATGGATCATCCTGAAAACTTGGACACTTGTCAGTCGGTTGTTACTTTGTTGATATTCATTAGTTAAGCTGCATTATCCTCAGAGAATTTCCTTTCAGAGGATGGGATGAGGAGAGAATGGCAAATGACAGGCAGTAACATGGAAAGCATTTGCTAAGAACCCCAGCAGCCCAGAGCATATGGCTATTCTATAGTAATCTGGGAAGTCTTCCTAGAAGCATAAAATTTAGTGGGTTTTTACTTCAATTTTGGCAGAAGATGCAGAAGTTCCCCTTTGAATTCAGCATACTGGACTATTCACAGTCAGAGGTGGGTAGAGGAGCTCATTCACTTGTGTGTGTTTTTTGAGTAAATTATCTTTTGAGTGGTTTCTCACTTCTTTGAATGAAAATAAAGGCAGGTGCCAGCTCAGGTCACACCACTCAGCTCTCACTTGTCTGCTAATTCTGGAAGGACATGTGGCTCTACTTGCTTGAGAGGTCATTAATACTTGTGTGAGGGTTTAGTTATATATTTACCCACTCTGATGGGTTGCTTGTCTTGCAAGAATGCAATCTGCTGGCACTGTTTGGGTTATTAATTTCCAGATTTAAAATTTGTCATTTGAAAGTTAGCAAGAATTTCCTGTAGAAAACCAGTGATGTCTCTTTATTTCCAGATCTTTTAGAATGTATTGGCATGTGTCATTTGGCAATGAAATCAGGCAACACGGGACAGGAGGGGAAAAGAGTTCATTTTTAGTAAAACTGCTGATTTTGACAGATTTTAATTTCTCCTTTCTTGGGCAGGAAATATTTAATGAAAGCAAGAAAAATGGCACTGAGGCATTTGCTATCTAGAAATAATATTTTTTGTCCTCCTCTAACATCTTTGCTTACTTTGGATTGTTTTTTTTTCTCACTGACTGGATTCCGTAAACAAGAAAATTCCATTAGCAAGAGAGGAGAGGAGAGAATAACACAACTCCTCCTTCCCTCTGAAACTTTTGTTTTATTAAATTGATCCCTCTCACACCTAGTTTGCTATCATGGAAGCCTTTTTATTTTTGAGGGGTGGATGCAGGGAAAAAATCAGTATTTGGGTTGATAACACAGCCTTTCACACCTAAAGGATTCTGGGTTGCCATAAGGACAAAGAAATGACCATCCAGATGCTGGAAGACATTCAGTCTGAAATTGTGTGGGATTAAACCCCCAAACTTTGGGACAAAGGAATGGAGGAGGGGGCAGTGCTCCAGTGATCACACACCTTATTTGTTCTGGACTACAGTTACCTCATTCTATTAGTGCATTACTGCAGCAACTAAGGTGACAGCATTAGAAAGAGAAACCAAGGGAGAAGATTCTGGCACCTGGAAATTACTATGACTGCAAATAGAAAAATTGAAATAAGGCCTAAGTGCTTATGAAAAGTTTCACAGAACACCTGTAACTGTGTTGCAAGTTAAGGGCAGTGCAGCCACAGAAGTACTGACCTTTTCCTACCTATTCATTCATTCCCATTAACTTATTTTCATTTATTCATTGCCTCTGAATAGCAGAATCTGCTGAAGCATGAAGCTTCAAAAAATATTTGGTGTTGGTTTTCCCCTGCCCTGGAAAAATGCCATTCTCTTATCCAGCAAAGGAGACCAAAGTGTGAAAACTACTTTTTTCCATACCTAAACGTACTAGGATATTTTTCCTTCTGTGAAGTAGCATCAGGAGAGCAATACAATATTTCATATCCTGCAAATATTCAATATTAAAGAGGATATGAAATGGATTTCTGGATTTGTATGAAGGAGGAAGCATAACTGTGGAACATACTGCGGCATCAGTCAGAAAGATTTCTGTCTCCAGGGGATAATCAACTCACTGAAGTAGTGAAATAATCAAGTACTGGTTAAGTGGGAAATTAATACACATAGAACACCTTCCTCCATCATTGCCCTCAGTGAAAACATGAGACAGTTTAGCTGAAATACATAGAAAAATAACTTCTGGTGGTGCAATGAAGCACATGATGCCATGCTTCTCCTAAAACCCAAATATTCTTAACAAGATTATGTACAGTTCAGTACCTATTAGCCAGATAAAATTTGATTTCCATGAGCTTGTTAAGAGTACAATGATTACATGCTTCTGTAACGTTCCTTCTCTCTCTTATGTACTGCAGAGAGCATTCATACTGCTTCCTCAAGGTACTGTAATATGTTCTGTATATTTTGTACTATGGGTTCAGTACTGCATTTTGATCAGAACACACCCATGGCAATGCTGCTCTTCTGACCACCCCATGCATTTGTTCAGAAATGGTCAAAGCTTTGTCAGGGCAAGCATTTGGTTTTCGGAAAAAGTTTAGGACTAAGCCAGTACTTGTTAAAAAGAAATAAGATTGAAAAAGAAAAAGATTGGCTCCAGAAAGATGTTCTAAGACTAAGTTTCCTGAGCTGCTGATTCATCTTGGTGGAGCTCCACGCATGTGTTTTGAGTTCCAAAAACATCTTCCCTGTGTATACAAGCCCTGGCCAAAGGCATTACAGAATCCAAATTTCAGCTGACAGCATCCAGAAATGTTTTGCAAGCTTGAAACCCTGCACTAAAGAAACAGCACTGCAAACTTGACACAGACTGTGTGCTGTGTCCACAATGCAAAGACTGGTCTATGCTGTGGAAAAATAAGAAGGACTTTGTCTCGTGCAGTTTTGTGCCACTTTGGGGCAACAAGACCAATAAGATTTTCCTGAAGGTGGCTCTGGAAAATTCTTGCAATATACCAGTGCTATGGCACAACCCCAGCGGCAAAGAAAGGCTTAGTATAGTGTGTTCAGACTGTCTGAAACTACCAGATGGTTTTGGGAGAATGTTCCCTGTTATACATGCTTGAGCCAACCCAAAGTTGTATCAATGTATGTGAAAGTAAAAGCAGAGCTCAGCTAGGCCCAGCTCTAGGAACTGGCAGTGACTCCTTCAAGTTTCCTCTCCAATTTTCCCTGGAATAACCAGGTATTTACTGCTGCCAAGATCTCAGCCCTGGTACCTCTTTTTAAACTGCTTTTTCAGTTCTATAGATGGAGAAGCAACCTCACTTGAATACATAATAATTGAATGAAACCTGGCACAGAGAAAACAAAATAAAAACCACCCACAACCCCTGCAACACTGACAATAAAGAGCACTTATAAAGAAAAAGTTACATACTGGAATTTCTTACATAGGGACCTTGCACAGCTTAATCTTGCACTGCCTAATGCTACAGAAAGAAAAAAAAATTACATTTGCCTCACTGTGCCTTTGTGATGGAAAGAGCAAGTTTAGAAATGTCATGTATAGGAAAGTATAGGAAACTCCCCAGAGCACACCCAGTTATGTATTTGAGACAGTATTTTAGGTCAGTGCAGTATTTAATGCTGTAAAAATCTCAGATTAATCCCACATTTTAATGACAGCATTAAGATGCGACATTCTGCAGTAAATAGTTTGGCTGTGATTAAAATGAACGCTTCTAAATAGCATAGGCCATTATCTATAGGAATTTTATAAAATGTCACAGTTTTCTGTGACTTTTTACTTAGTCAATAGATCTTTTGACTGTAAAAGAAGGTTTGCAACTGGAAAACAAGGGTGTCTCATTCTTAGAAGCAAAAATCACTTATTCCATTATCTAGGCCACAGGCTGGGGCCAGACCCAGAAGATGTTTGCATTTGAATGACTGTACACATAAAATGAGAGTTCCCAACAAGTCTGTCTGCCCAGCTCTCTTCCACAACTAAGCCATGCATTGAGAACAGGGTTTTATGAGGGAAAACCAGGTACCTGCACTAAAAAGCAGCACAGCAAAAGAGTGGAGTAAGGGCCTTTTATTCCCTTGCTTCCCCAATCATCCCAGCACCAGGCTGTGGATTTGACCCAGAGATGTCTAGAGAGATGGAATATAAGAAGAGGGCATGGGAGGCTGGCTTTGAGAAAATATTCTTAATAGTCACAGGGAATCAAAAGATACCTACTAAATATTTATATTCACATCTGATTCAATTGGACTCTTAGCATTTAACTATTTGATTAATTTTAAAAATGGTCAGTCTCTTCACATTCTACCTTCTCATCTGCTAACCTTAATTTTCCTCTTCAGAATGGTTCAGTCAAATTTGATGTCTGGTTCCACAACATCAAACCACATTCATGTGGAGTACAGAACATTTTCATCTTAAAATCTAAGTGCTATATGCAAGAGCAGGGAAAATTATGTGGGGATAACTGCACTGCAGTGGAGATGGGCTCTGGTTTTCCCAATTTAAAAAGACAATTCAAAATAATCCCCCAAACAAGCAACTCCCCATCCTCCCAAGACAATGACAAAAAAAGCAATGTGTATTAAAGTTGTATTTTTCCCCAGGTCTTACATTTTACAAAAAGACTCCAAAGTAGTAAAATCCATACTCCACACCACACATGGCAAATCCTGGGGATTTACTGTTAAGAGTTCAGTAGTCTCCTGTTTGTTTTTGCTTCAATCTTTTATCAATCTCTTCCCAAGATGTCATACCAGATACACAAAGTATTTTCCTTATATTCTAATGAACCCATGTTTCAGGATTAGTACAGCCCTACAGCACCTTCTTTAGCTTATAGAACAATTCTGACTTATGTTTGGATATAATTTGACTTTTTTTGCACATTCTGTAACTCTCTGGCATACTGTCCTCCTGAAATAAGATATGCCATTGCCTTTCATTGTTATCTTAAAATGCATGATTAGGTTTAAACCAACTATTTCATTTCTCAGTCTAAAACAACAGAGAGAAACAGAGTATAAAGAAATAAAATTAGCAACTTTAATTTCCCTTCCAGTTTTATCAGCAAGCAAAAGTCAGTTTTTTCTACTCTAAATGCCACCGTTTTAACAATTGAACAAAAGGGATAACTGCATATAAATAATTTTTGAATCTTACCTTTCAAAGATATCAAAACTGCAGACCACTGCGTTGCCACATATTAGCTTAACTTTAGAAATCAATTTAGGGATATTAAAACAAAATTGGCATTATTTTAGTCTAGTTTTTCCAAGTGATATATGCAATCTAAGACTTAGTTTTGACATTCTCTTTTTCATGCAACTAAATCAGCCAGAACCTTATGTGAACATAGTTTTTTAAATTTAATTTCTCCAAACTAAATAAACTGCATCTTTTTTGTGAATTTTTTTTTTGTTTGTTTTGTTGTTTTTTTTTTTGGCTGTATTATTCTCACTATACCTAAGAATACTTCATTACTTGGATTGCCTACATATAACCTTCTGTCCCTTGGCTATTTTCCTTGTTAGGAAATACCTTGAAAAGACATCTGTGCTCATGGCACTTGCTTTAGACATGTAATCCATAAGAATAAATTCAGATTTTGCATCTTCTTAGTGGATGATGGTAACAGTCTTATCTTTTTGCTTTATTGCAGTAGACAAAATTATTGTTCTTTTAGTGTTGCCACCAACAGACAGGAAAAAATGCAGATCTTGAAAGATGTGAATTTAGAGTTGATTTAGATGGAAAATAAGTCAGCTTTTCACTCCTCTGCATTTTCCCTTGCTGTATTTCTGCTGTGTGGAGACTGGAAATCTTCCTTTGCACAGCAGAACAGAGTAATACTTACAGAATTTACTATGCCAGCAGGACAGTTCTCAGTGTGATGTTTAACTCATACCTAAACACCAACAGACAAAGCCAGTTTTTGCAAGAGTCTATGATGAGCTGGATGTAGCCTATATCCTAAAGTGATTTTTTTCCCCTGCTGAAGAAACACAGACAGGCAGCACAGAGCAATTTCTTTGGCAAAATGCATGTCAGGACAAAAACTTTGCTCCAACTCACCTTAAAAAAACCCCAAACCACATTATGTCCCACTCCCATGTTTTAAAATTTTTTATTGTTTCAGGAAAAGAATGGAATTGCACAGAATATGCTTTTAATTAATAGTGTTGTAGTGCCTGTTTCTCAAGTGACAGAAGGGTTTCACCAAAAGGTGAAGAGCAAATGACAGTGCATCTAGGTGTTGTTATGAAATATGGCATCAGGAATTATGTGAAACAGGCTTGGCATGATAGAGAAGAAAAAGATGCATATTTGTATATCATTGCTTATTGGATGCAATAAAGACGAGGGAGATTTTAATTAAAAATAGAGATTACACTACTGCTGTCAAACAATTCATAGAAATTTGAAGCCAAATTAATTTGGAACTTTGCAAAAAGAATATTGCAGAAAAATAAGTTCAGTGTTATTTACCAAAAACAAATGTCCCAAACTCCTAGAGTATTTAATGCAAGGACAGATAATTCATGCATCTGGACCAGGTCATATATTAATCTAATCTCATCTGGCCTAGAAGTTGAATTACCTCACTTCTTGGAGATCCACAGCATACTGGAGGTCAAGGGCAGACAGAGTTTTTGACCTGGCTTTTGCAAAGTTATGTAAAAGACTGACATTAGGTTTAGACTCCACTGAAAAAGTATATTTACCAACAAAGTTTTAAATAAAGGAAGAAACCCTGAAATACCAAACTGCCCACAGCAATGATATTTAGAAACTGAAGAGGAATCACCTGAACACTGCCTTAAGAATACACTAAGTATATTTTTTCAAAATACAGTTGCTTGAAATATTGGACATTAATTTGGGAGGCAGCAATGTTGGGAAGCAGCCTCACAGTGGCTCATAACTGTGCTGGGAAACAAACACAAGACCCCTAAACTGACAAGTACAACAGCACCACCTGCACCCTGGCTTCATCAACTGTTTTAATTGCAGGTGAGTAATATTTCCTGCAGGTTTGTGTCACTGTTAGTGAAGGAGGTTGGACATTGGGAAGAATTTCTTCACAGAAGGAGTGATTTAGACATTGGAATGGGTTGCCCAAGGAGGTGGTAGAGTCAGTGTCCCTAGAGGTGTTCAAGGAAAGCTTGGATGTGGCACTGAGGGCCATGGTCAGGTTGACAAGGTTAGGACTGGTAAGAGGTTGGAGTCAGTGATCTCAGAGGTATCAACCAGCCTAGCTGGCTCTGGGATGCAGTGAGAAAATCAGAATTTCCTAAGAAAAAATTACCAGGTAAAGATCCTCCAAACTGCCATAGGATGGTGTGACTTGGTTCATTTGCAGAAAGCTAGCTATAGAAATGTTGGCTATATATAGGAAGATTTGGCTGTGAAACTCTATTGTCTTTTAAACTCCACATACAATTCCAGAAGGGCCTCTTTGAAAATCTTCTTCCATAGGTTTCTCATTTTCATATTAGGTCGGTTTTCTCTGGTACACATTATATGTAAAGCCCAAACAAATAAAGCTTCTGCTGTGTGTTTGGGAGGGAGCTACTGCAGCAAAGTGGTTTGTAGCTAAGAGAGCAGTAAATATCACTGTGTGGCCAAACCCTGCTTCAATGAGGACACAAACAAACCCCTGGATTCAAAGGCTCCTATAAGCACACACGATCTGCAGCGTGTCCAGAGTGTGAACAAGCCAGCACTACAGCAGAGTTAAGTGGGAAGCATATTCCTCTGACAGGGATCTTGATGGACACCCATGACAGGCCTGGTGTCATCTGGTGTTATACAGGAGGTCTTCCTTGGAATTGGAGAGCAGAGGGCTCTGTGCAAAGAGCAAACTGCGTAACAAAGAGCATGGTGACTCAGATATGCCAGAAGTAAATAATTTATGGTTATAGATGAAAAATAAATTGAGTTCCTCTTTGCAAATACAGCAGACCATAGCACTCTACTCCCCCAAAGAACATATGGCCAAATGGCTTCTGAAAAAGACTCTCATCAAAGATGCAAATGGGATTATTTCCAGCATACCACACGATCCCAATGGCTGACGTAAGAAATCCAGCAGATAGGAATTTCTAGGAACATCCCATCTGTGTCTTCTCTGATTTACTGGATATTACTTTCTCAACCCTCAGCTATGCCAGTTTATTCTCTAAAAGTAAATAATGCATTTCTCTGAATACGTGCTTCAAAGCATACTGATTGGTTGCCTTAATTTTTAAATCAGTGTGAACAGACCAGAAGCAGGTAAGCTCTGGAGAAATACAGAAAAGCTTACAGAAATATTTGCAAAGTCTTGAGGCATAAGTCCTAACATGAATGTAGATTACATAGACAGTATTCCCATGAAAACACAGTTCTAGCAAAGCTCTTCTAGTTTGGGCTCACAGATTAAAAGCAGGGTGTGAGCCACTTTGTGTTCCTGGACCTGCAAATTCCCTCCCTCCACATAAGCCTTTCAAATTTATCTGGAAGGCAGATATTTTTCAACAGTTAGTGTCCCATGAAAAAAGGGAATCTGAGGCTGGAGTAAATACATACACTGTAAAGAGATTTTGGCAATCTTCCTACTGTCTGGGTCTTGTTAAACTCCTACTGACAGTCATACTTGCATTGTACAAAGGAACAGAAAAGGTCAGGTGCATTCTTAAACAAAAGCAATGCCAAGGTTTCTTTCAGATAAATTTATGGTCAACAGTTTATGCATATAATTCATTTGGTGAGCTTTTTCTCAGAATTGTTGAAATTAAATGTCAGTTATATAAATTATGCAAAAACATTGTTTGTGTGTATACAGCAGAGGATTCAGACAAATAACACTCAGTGCCATAAAGGCATTCCTCAGGCTCAGTACACTGAAGATTTTAAAGGAGAAGATTGTCTATATTCTCAATTCTGTTTTTTTGACAGAAGGCACCTTTAAAATGCAGGGGTGGGGGGTTTAGTGTAAAAATTACCAGGTTTTATGCTTAGACATCTAGCATCCTTACTAGAAGAATACTCCAAAGAGGTTTTAAAGTATGCTTCTATTTTCCAGACTAAAACGACTTTGATCATACAATCATTTAGGTTAGAAAAGACCTACAGAAGCATTGAGTCCAACTGATAACCTAGCACTAAAACATGTCCTTTAGTGTCACAGCTACATGTCTTTTAAATCAGTGGCTGGTGATCCCACCACAGCCCTGTGTAGCCTGTTACAATGTTTGACAAGCCTTTTGGTGAAGGGGTCTCACTTAGTATCCAATCTAAACCCACCCTGGAAAAACCTGAGGCCATTTACTCTGGGCCTGTCATTTGTTACATGGGGGGAGAGATTGATCCCCACCTGCCTACATCCTGCTTTTCACATGTTCTTGTGCCATTGTCACCAAGGGAAAAGTGTCCTCTAACAAACAGCTGGCAACTGCAGACCTTCTCATAGAATCAGAGTGGTTTGGGTTGGAAGGGAGCTTAAAGACCCAAATCCCTGCCATGTGCACAGACACCTTATACAAAAAGAGGTGGCTCAGAGCCCTGTCCAGGCTGTCCTTGAACACTTACAGCGATGGAGCATCCACAGCTTCCCTGGTCAATCGGTGTGCAACCCTCATGGGGAGGAATGTGGTGTTCTCCATCTTCAACTTTGTACCTGAAACAAACCAAGTCATTCTAGCCTAATCCATCCCCACTGAACATCCTGGCTCCCTTCCCCGCACTGGCTGCATCTTTGTTCTAGCTTTAAGGTTTTTAAATAGTACTGGGGAACCAGCGTTCTAGGTAATTTTAAAAAGTACTTTGTGCGGCTCCCCTTGTGCTGCTCTGCCGAGCCCCGGCGGTCACCGCCTCCCTCACGGCGGGGCTGCGGGAGCCGTGCCCGAGGTGCCGCGGGGACGATGCTGCCGCTGCCGGGGGAAGCGGATCCTCCTCCTTCATCCCTCGCTTTCCCCGGTTTCCCTTGGCTTTCCACACTGATCCGGCACAACCAGTGCCCTCTGCCCCGCCGAGGGGAGCCGCGCACGGCCCGCGGGGTCCCGAACCGGG
>WEIU01022698.1:249878-267496 GCA_013389925.1 Aegithalos caudatus | reverse complement strand
GGGCCAGTGCCAGGGGGACCGGGCCCGGGCAGCGCCTGAGGGAGCGCGGCGGCGCGGGGAGCGCCAGCGGCCGAGGAGGGAACACCGAGATGTCAGGAGACTTTTCCGACCGAATTAATCGTGTGAAAATGGGACTCCTGAGGCAGGAGCTGCCAGGGACCTCGGGATCCCAGCACGGGGCGCTTGGGGTGTGCCCAGGCAGAAGGACGCCTCCACCCCAGTGCTGAGGGCAACCGGGAAAGGAGAGAGGAATTATTGGAACTGCACCTGCCTTCCCTGGCTGGCTGTGTCGGGCACACTGTGACAGGAGCATGGTCAACTCATGCACATGAATCCATGGGAATTGATCCCAAGGTAGAGGAAGAGCTGCCCACCATCTGTGTGCACCCCTTTGCAGTACTTTCAAAGGTCTTGGGGCTCTGAAGAAGTCCCAGTCGACTGGAAGCTGTCTAACGTTATCCTGGTTTTCAATAAGGGTAAGAAGGATGACCCTGTAACTACAGACCTGCCAGTCTCACTTCAGTGCCTAGGAAAATTATGGAGAAGGTTATTTTGGGAGTTATTGAAAAACACTTGAAAGTCGTTGATCATAGCACAAGTTCATGAGGGAAAAGTCCTGTTTAAACAAGTTCATTTCCTTTTATGACAAGTTCACCCATTTAGTTGGCTGTGGGAAAACAGAAGACGTGGTGAGTTAGGGATTTTAGCAAAGCTTTTGGTGCTGTCTCACAGCACCCTGTGGTTAACCCTTCCAGCTCACTGCTGGAGGTGTCCATGGTGTGTTTGCTGAGCAGCTGCCTGACATGGGGATAGAGAGAGGGCACATAATTAATGGGTTTATATCAGGCTGGTCACCAGTTGGGCTCCCCACGTCTCCATCCCACGGCCAGTGCTTTTTAACACTTTTATAAGTGAAGTGGATGAAGGTACCAAATACACATTAAGTACATTTGCTGATGCTACCAAACTTGTAGGAGCTGTGAGTGTTCTTAGAGGCACAGTGGCCTTACAGAGGGACCTGGATAGACCAGAGAGCTGGGCAGCCAGTGGCCATGGCAAATTTAACAAGACAGTGCCAGGTGCTCCATCTGGGACAGGTAATGCCAGATATACCTACACAGTGGGGACAAGGTGCTGGAGAACATTCCTGTGGAAAGAGATCCAGGGGTTTGGGTTGCTAAAAACTGAGCTCTGAATCATGGCACTGAGGTCTATGGATATTGTCCCAGCAGTTTAGCAGCAGCAAATACATGTGTGAAATCTTTTGTCACTTCAGTTTAGTGGAAGTTTCATTGCTGAGTTCAGTGAATCCATAGACCACACCTTTAAGCACATATTCCATCTAAAACTCTGCACTGGATCACCAACTCCATAAAAGCATTTGAAATGGTGGGCACTCTGTACCACAAACACATCAGGCTCTGGGTATTCCAAATCACCAGTACCTGGTCTTGTACAATCAGCTCTTGTCTAAATAGGAGCACTTACAAACTTCAGGTGAACTGATAAGATCTCAAAGCTAAACAAGCGTGGCTTAAATCTATGCAGCTCCACTGTGGAGGTAGTTCTGGAGTTTTGCAGCCTCCAGTCTCTGTTAGCTGAAGGATCATGAGTTAGAGCAAATTTAAGTCAGCATGTACTTTTGGTCATGGCCCCGCATGTTTAGAAGTAAAGAAAGGCAAAAAAACAAAGTACTTGTTTTAAATAAGGAAACTCAGTCTCTTGGGATATCCGCTTAGCCCTAATTCAGAACAGATTCTTGATTTAACAGATTACCCTGAACAACCTAGAAAGACATTTATTTGTGAAAAATAAAACTATGTCAAATCTGTTTCTGTAAAGAACAACATTTGGCTTTTTTTTTTTTTCCTCCTACCTGAACAGAGATGGTTTGAATCAACTGCCTTTAAAAACTGACCTGTGAGCAGAAGAATAAAAGGGATTCTAGAGGACTTGATAGCTCTCCTTTTGCTATAAATAAAACCACAATAAAATGCTAACTGGGGTGGAGAACTAAGATTACTAAATTTTGAATATTAGCTTTTTGGTGGGACATTTCTGAAATTTTTTAGAAATTTTATCTAAAAATTTATCTTAATCTTATGATTATAAACAAAAAAATCTCCCTTATTCTTAAGGTTTTCCTCTATTTGGAGAAACTGTTTTAGGCAGAATTTTGTTGATATTCTGACTGTAAAGCCTACAGCAGGATTAAAAAGGATTAAAACACTTTTTGCTTCCCAAACTAATATAAAAGTAAAAAAACCCTAAAAAGTTTGAGTCTGTTCTTCCTCTGAAAATTGATGCTTCCAATTTCAAATCTTGGACAGAAGAAGATGTCACAGGGGTGTTTTGGACACCTCCCTGGTGGAAAGCCAAGGCCAATAAAGGTTTTAAGGACTTAAATTGCAGCAGAGGGATTTCACGTGAGCAAAATATCTGACAGTCACATTTTGCATCCCATGTAATTGTTTCCAGGAGGTGTTTAAGAGCAACATTCCCTGTTTTTGCATGCTCCACTGTTCTCCAGAGGAGGGGAGCTCACTACACAGCTGTAGTGCTGTACACAGATGCAGTGCTGCTTTGTAGGATATTCGTGTCTCTGATTCTGAATTTCAAGCACAGAGCTTATTCAGAGAAGAGGGGATAGTGAAAAGGCAGTCTTTTCATGTGCTACAAAACCAGGTACACATGTCCAAACATCCAGAAATTAAAAGGAGTCAGGCCTGAAATTTGAGGAGCAACTGTTCTACGTGTTCTGAGAACATCTTGGTGACAATGTTTTGGATAATGTTAATGGGTGGCATCTTGGGAGATAATAGTCATGAGCTGCAAAGTCCGAAATGGGAAGAGAAAAGCAACAAAATAAATATACGCTCTAAGAGGCCAGCTTCTGTAGGGCCAGAAAACTGACATCTGAGCACTCAGACAGAGAGCAAATGCAAACACAGAAAGAAAGAAAATTTGCATTAATTGCCAGCCAGGCAGATAAGAAAAGATGAATTTGAGACAACTGAGAAGGCAAACAAACTGATAAAGCACATCACGAGTCAGTTACAGGCAGACCATTCAAGCCTGGCCCCATGTTTCCTTCCCCTCAACCTTCCATAAAAGGAAGAGCATCCAGGCAGCAAAAATGAGTCCTGGTGGTGTGAAGGTCCTATTTTGAGCATTAGGTCAGGGAATTAACAGTTTAAGCAGTACTTAGTTGCAGTAGGCATTTTCAAAGTGGAACTCTCACATATATAGAAAATTGGCACTTGTTATCTCAAAGCCATTAAACAATTATCTTTGAGAATAGGTAGAAATTAGAGGAGACTGGAAAATGGCAAATGTAGTGCTAAGCATTAGTATGATACATATGAGAACTCAGTTCCAGGAAAAACAGGAGAGCCTTTTAAGCCTATAAGAACAAAAGGGTCTGGGTAATATCCAGGCTGTATTTCTCAACAATGAGTGGGGTATAACCCCTGCAATTTTTTGAGGAGACAGTATTGTAAGCATTGTGGATAATGGAGAAATCTTGATTTTAGTAAGGGCTGTCTTTATTTCCCATGACAGTCTGAAAACTGGAGGGAAAAAAATCTTTGAGAAAACTGGTAAAAGGTAGGTGGAAAACTGAGTTTTTATTATTGACCATCCATCACAATGAGAGCAGGGCTGGGTGTAGGACACCAGGCTCTGTCTGCTCTGGAGCCAGGGCTGCTCTGTATTCCAGTTAATGACCTAGATGAAAGAACTGAGACCAGATTTTCAGCAGCTCTCTTGTAGGACAAGATAAGAATTTAAAAGCACTCTGAATAATTGGAGATAAGGACTGGAAAAGCAGAATTTCATTAAACAGGAAGAGGAGCATGTTCTGTATCTAGGAAGTCACACTTGTTGCAGACAGTCACATGTGAGCTCTGTTTTTTGAAGAGGGTTATTTGGGTGTTACTTTGCATCCCAATCAGAATATGAGTCACTGGTGTCATGCTGCTAAGAAAAGACAAGCATTAAACTCACAGAGGAACAAAAAGCTAGGTTATAAATCACAGTGGAAGAATTATTTCACCTAAGCCCAAGAGCATTTGAATTCTCAGAACTGTATTTCAAGAAATTTGTGGATCATTTGGAAAAAGTCAAAGGGGAAACAGCATATGAAATAAAATAAATTTTTAATCAATGACTTAAGGGAACAGGACAGGACTTTCACACTGTACTCCATAATTTAGAAAATTAAACTGAAAGGAATTGAGATATTGAAAGGAGAGATTGATTTAAAGGGAAGAACATAGAGAAATTGTCTTCAAATACGTGAAGACAAGTAGAATATATTCTCAATTCTCTATAGATAGAGCAAGAAATGGCAGGCCTGAAGAGGGAAAAGTGTGTGGGAAAATGCAAACTAGACAGGAACTAAATTAGACAGGAACTAAATGTTCCTAAAAAGGTAGCAAAGCCATGAAACAGATAGTCTTGAAAGATGATGCAGTTTTCAACAGCAGAAATCTCAAAGAGACTAAGAAAAAGCCAAACCCAGTTCTGTCCACCATTACATAGATGTGCTTTGGCTCAGCTAACTTAGGGACCTTTCATTTCTTTTTATGGGACTCTGAGATAGGTGTGTTAGGAACTACCTAACTGCATTTTATAAATTACTTAAGCTGGGTAAGAATGTAACATTTTAATTAAAAAATAGTACTTCAGAACAAAATTTAATTTTCCTATTGGATTTATTTAGCTTCTAAGACACAGCCAACCAGAATATCACAACAATGACCAAACTTCAGTGTGCTAAAAGCATATACCAACAAATTTCCAAGTGTTTCCTTTTTGTCCTTTAGATGTATTAAAATATATATCAAGTTCTAACAAACTAAGAGGATTCTGAAAGCACAACAGTAAATAAGGTACAATAAATTGTATTCACTCAACACACAGATAGACTTCTACTCTAACTGCTTAGAGCTAGAGTCTTCCAACCATAAATGGATCAGTCCTGCAGGGAATCAAGAACTAAATATTTCCTGTAGTTGCTTCAACTCGGTTTGGAGCTAGCCCTGTTCTGGAGAAAGGCACTGGAAAAAAATCTGGTTTAGTGAGGACCAGGGAACCTCCTTCCTACTCTTGGCTCTTCTAGTCAGTTTTCCTAAATTGTGCAGAAAGCTAAAAATACCATACTGACAACAGTGAATGGCAAAATGAAATGAGGTAGTAAGATTTGGCTGCACTGAAAAAGAGAACTACCTATCACCAAAGGAGTTTAAGTGGATTCCAGAAGAGTAGAGAAGTCTCATAGCACTCCAGCAAAACAGGCATTGTTTTAAAGTTGTGCAGCAAAAATACTGCTCTGGGATTAACAAAGGCTACAAGCTATTCCATGAAAGAAATCTAGAATAAAAATCAGGCAGAATTTTAAATTTTAAAGTTGTTAGACCTTTTGAAAATCATTAAATTATGGTTTCTAAACCAGCTATAGAGACTACTTAGCCATGGCCATTTTCTTTGATATCAGATGAAGATTTCTTTGGTCTATTTTTAGGCTCACCAATATTTATCAGGCTCAGTTCTAGTATAAATATGGCAAGATGCAATTTTATTATAAATGCCAAAGCTAAGGAGGTAGGATTGCAAAAAACTTATGTCCAACCACCAGCATGTCTGATACCAGTGTGGAGGTACATGTCATAGAATTGCTCCACTTGGGAAGGACCTCCAAAGTCATCGAGTGCAATGTTAACTAACACTGCCACGTTCACCACTAAACTGTGTCCCCAGAGGCCACATCCATATGGTTTTTGCACACTTCCAGACATAGTGACTCTGCTACTTCCCTGTGCAGGCTGTTCCAAGGCCTGACCACCCTTTCAGCGATGGAATTTTTCCTAATATGCAACTTAAAAGTCCCCTGGTGACAGCTGGGGCCGATCCCTCTTATCCTGTTGCTTGTTACCTGCAAGACCAACCCCCACCTCGTTACAACCCTGAACAACATCATATGAGTATCAGACAATGAGCTGCTGCTTTTTTCTTGAACAGAAATATCCTTTGCCCAGGTTCCAGAAGAAAGTAGCAAAAAATTCACCCCACACACAGTTGGAAAGGCAAAAAAACCATTTTGACCTAAAAACGTGTTTTTTTAAATGTCCAAAGTGTGTAGAAATATTTCTTGAAAGCCTGTGTCTGGCAAAACTAATTATCTGTATTTCCCTTCCTCCTCTTACAGCCTATCAATCATTTTTACCCTGATGACAGTGTTGAGAAAGAACCACTAGATTTTGCAACATAAGTTGCACAAGCAGCCCAGTGCAGGTGCAATCTTACAGGAGAGAGGTAAGGAAAGTCAATACCCCAAGACTGCAACTAATTTGAACTTCTGATGACTCAAAGAGCATTCTGGTATTTTATCTCCTCATAGCAGAGAGTACTTTACCCTGTAATGTTAACCTCCCAGGGCTGAAACTTGTCCAAGTTAATTGAAGAATCAAATCTTTAAGCTGACATCACAAAAAACCAAAAATTCTCTTAGTTATTTTATTGTCAGTATTGTGCAATGCTATACTTTGATTATTCTGGAAGAGCAAAATAGTTGATTTTATATGCATTTCTAACTCCACTATGTGTGCTTTGGCTATAGGAATAAACAAAGAAGCATTCAAATTTTTGTTGTCAAAAATTTCAGAACAAATAATTTATCTAACAGCAGATTGCCATGTCACAACTTTGAGAGTGAAATAAAATGCTATATTACTCTTGTAGCTGACATACCGTGACACAAATGAAACTTTGTTTTCCCCCCATCTATTTTTCTACTGGTTAATTGTTACGTAGACTACTTCATCTGTAATCTCTATCCCTCCTGGAATCTAGTAAAGAATTTCTGTCTTGGTTCAAATTAAGGATTTTTTAAAAAATTTAATTATATGACTAACTTCAGCTAACTTCATTTAGGAATGCCCCAGATATGAAACAAAATACATTCCAGGTCTGGTTAGTCCTTGCCTCATATTTTGGTGGTTGATCCTCTATTGATAAGGAAATATCAATTGACAGTTGACTCCGAGTAAATCCTAATTCACACCAGGATGAGTTGGTGCCAGCTGCATGTTTTGAACACATTATACTCTTGCACTTGATGGCTGTTACAAAGTCAACTTCAAAATCACCAACCATTTTCACATATTCTCAAATATCTGTGATAAATAAGTATGTGACTCTAGAGAAGGCATTAACATCTTCCCTGCTGATTAATGAAGCAAACTCCTTTGCTGGTGCCCATCCCCATCAAGTCTCTAAACAAGTTGGGTTTGCAGTGTGGGCTCAGGCCTTTATTTCCAGTCACAGGCATCAATTTGAGTGAGTCTGTCAATCAGACACTACTGAGTGTACAGAGAGAATGGGCTGGGATAAAACCAGAAAATATTTCTTTCATTGACATATGAAGTAATTAGCTTCTAATTGACTGAGAAATCCAATAATTCTTAAAGCCCTTTTAAATTTTGTATGCAAGGGTTCTAGTCATTATTTTTTCCTCATTTCATGAAGGGATCAAAGCTGTTAACGAGCAATTCAATAAACATTGTGTTCACTGTTGCTGGCTTAAGGACTTATCTGACAATCTCAAGGAAAAAAAAAGAAAAAACCCACAAAGCTGCTATAGTAAGATAATTCAGAAAACTATTAGAAAATTAATAACCCGAGGGAAAGAGCCATACATGATTGATTGCAGTGTATTCTGAAGAAACAGAAAGCTTGTTACAGCTCACAGCCCTAAGTGCAAAGTTCATCAGTTTGCTTTTGACTTCATTCCCTCCACACTGATTCTCACTGATGACTGTCCCAGTGTTGTGCTCACCAGATGAATAGTCATCCCTGTGCCAAAATATTCCACTGAGATTGCTCTCATGCACACACACTCCCAGAAAGTCTCCACCTCACATGCAGTGCTCTGGTTCAAACCACATCCTTCTGAGCATCAACACTGATACAAAAACCTACAGAGACCACAGAGGTTTTACAGGATTGCTGTATGCCCATAAGCAGGAAGAATAAATACAATTTAACAGCTACAGTTATGCTGCTTCTGCATAGGAAGACATTATGTAATCTCTGCAAAGGTGTGCTCATAGGAAAACTTCCTAATGCATTTTTTCATGGAAGACTGAGACAGCTACAGAGTCCAGACTATGCCAGAAACCCCATGGTAAGGATTTGTGCATACAATTTGTGTGTTAAAAAAGTTTTAGGAAAGATTCTGAGTTCCACCTCTATCAAGCAGCAATGCAACTGAAGCCTAAAGGGAGAAGTGCTGGAGGAAGAAATGTTTTGTGCTTTTAATGTCTGTGAAAGCTGTGATGCAGAATAGTGTTAGTTCATGGCAAAGGTGAAGATAACATCTCATTTTATCTCACCTTAGCATACCCTGCACCTCAAGGGAAAACTCAATCCAGAACACATGAGCAACAATTACACTGCCATGCACGAACAAATAAGTTACTTTTTCCACATAAATGGAAGACAAAATTGTGAAAAATTGAATATTCTGTTACAAGAATCCAACTTTTCCAAGAAGACTATACATTCCACCTTATAATTATCCCAGTGGGGCAAAACTCTTTGCAGATACATTGCTACAAATATTTATATTAGTGTCAAGATAATTATACCTCGATTTCATTGAGCAAAATTACTTCGCTTTTTTCCCCCTCAAGTTATCCAAAACAAAATTATTCAATTAAAAAAATAGGAATGATACAGACTCTGGAGATTAAAAAAAAAAAAAAAAAAAAAAAAAAAAAAAAAGTGGGTTTGAATTACTCATGAGGGGAATAAATTACATCACAAGGAATTTATTGATTTAAATTCAGTTATCCTAGTTAAAGAGTACACTGGTACTAGAAACTATTCAGTATGTTTAAGCAAAGATTTTTTAAAAAATTAAAACTATAAGATATTTAGAGATGTTTCTTCAAAAGTAAACTTGCCTCTTGACAAGGTAAAGCCCAACAAATTTAAGATATACAGTGCTTATCACTCGAGGCTATGATGCTGTGAAGGTAGATGCCTTCACTAAAATCACAGTAGAGTTGGATCTTTTGCCCTATAGCACAACTTCTTAATTTTTAAGAATGAGTTCCCACACCTTGAACACTGATGAGTTTCATAAGGCAAATAAAGAAAACTCTTAATTTCAACTGTTCATTAGAGATATCTATTCAGACCTCATTCAGGACCTTCAGCTTGTAGCTGTGGAAGGGATGAACAACACCACCAAGGAGCCAGAACCCTACCCAAACACACAGGATCCTGTTCCCTGCGTTCTGGAGACTCGCCTTCCTAACATCCATCAGGTGCCACGCACTGAGCCCCAGGTTACACCACTGGAGATGGCTCATGCTGGTGTCTCACACACTTTGTTTGCCATAACAAGGTTACCTTGGATCAGACTGAAGAAAGGAAAAAAACGGTAACAAACCCCAAACCAAACCAAGAACTTCTGCTGGCCAAGCTAAATTGCCTGCTTGGCTACAAGGGCAGCAAATCACCACTTTTTAGGAGTTTAATGACATAAGAGTGAAGCTGCAGGGTTCTAAACCTACAGAATACAAAGGAAAGCATGAGCACTTAGGTGCTCATCTTTACCACACGTAAACTGGTGACATTTCAAAGCTCTTGCAGTCCAGACAGACATCCTTCAGCCCCAGCTTTCAGCTCAAACTGGCCAGCCTCTCGCTGACATGGACCAGCACTCAGCCTAGCACAGGCCTGCACTCCATGTCACCTCATCCTGCAGGATGCAGACACTGCTTTGCATCACAGCTTCCCTCAGCAGCTATCATCTCTGCTGTCACATAGGTAAATGTAAATCAAGAGCACGGCAAAAGCACACAGCAAGTTATAAAATTAACTACAAGAGAAACATTACCTCTAAGGGTGAGGAGCCTACCCAAAACCAGGGCCAAAAGCAACAGATTCCTCCTTACTTCATGCTTCCTGACCCCCAGCCCTCTCTTCCTGGGATCAAAGCCATTGTCTTCGCCCCAGTTCCTTCTCTTCCCTTGGCAGTGGGCCCTGATTGCTTGATAGATCCCAGCTGCTTTGATCTCTCCTCTTAACTCCCTCCTCCCCAGTACTCCAGCACTAATCACACAGCTGGGGATGGTTGTTACTTACACAAGTGACAAACCTGGGCCCAAGTATCCTTTCAATAAACAGAGGATAAATAAAAGTCATAGCACAAGAATACAGGAAAATTTTTCAGAGCATTTTTGTGTAATTGGGCCCCTCTAAGCTCTGAGATGACATCTCTGAGAAGCAGCATTTTACATAAATGTGGATAGAGGGAGTACATATTGGCTGAATCCAGCAGCCAGAAGTTTCTAGAGCAGCTATTTTCCCCAGTCCTCCCCTCGGTGTTATTATTAATAACAGAGATGGCTTGTCTAGCCCTCTCCTTACTTCACTGTCCTTCCTCTGGCAGTTGTGAGAGAGACACAGAGAGAGGCAGGGGGAGGATTTTCTTGTTTCTGTTATCATGACTTAATGAGAAGTTTGAGATTCATAGCAACATAAACAGGCAGAAAACCAAGAATAAATTACACACGCAAACTAACTTAGGCTCTGGAATTAAGAGTTGCTCAGTACGTGGCATGTGGAGGGGCAGAGCACAGTGCAAGTTACCTTCCAGCTGACTTGCAGACATCAGTGGATCATCTTCCTAGGGATGGATAAGTCTAGATCACATTTCCTATTTACTGCAGAACTATATGCTATACTCTGCTACTGACTACTGTGGGGCTACATAGGGTTGAAAGACAGATTTGGGCACAGATGTGGTGTTAATTACACCTGCTTTTGGCAGCTCTGGTCCTGCTCCTGCCCAAGAAGAATGATTTCCATAAACTTCACTATTACATAAATCACTGAGTAGGTGCTTGGGGCTGGACAATCCATGCAGAAATACATGCTGGCTTTTCATCTCTCCAATTTTTCCTCTATGATACTTTTTCCCTTTGAAATTTGGAAGAATGGAAACTATTTTTGCAAATTCCTTTCCAAGTTAAAAGATTCAAGCATTCCATAATTTATTTTTTTTTTACCATGAAATTTAATTTTCTTCTTAGAACCTGGATTAAAAGTGACAAGCATACTGAACTCATGGAAATCATACCCTGTTAGGGAGATATTAAAAACCATATGTGACATTGCCTCTTAAATCCAGAATTCAAGTCATGGGAACTAGATCCTCAGTAAGACTTGAAATGCACATGACATATGCAGGGCTCAGCAATTAAAAATATTTCCCATAGTCTGTTATGGGACTGGTGTCCTCCTGTGAGCTCTGAAATGGACTGTTCAGGACAATGAATTTATCAGACATGCCTGTGCACAAAAGCTGCAACATTTTTTCAAGTTTTCTTCTGTTATTTTGAGAAACCTTGGAATATCCTGGGTTTCTTGAAAGGACTAGAGGCCAGCTTAGAAGTACCCAAAGAAATGAGTGAAAAGACGCAGTTTGTGAAAATTGAATTCACCTTGAACTTTCTCATCAGTTCTGGCATAAGAAGCAGTGAATTCCATGAACACTGGTATTACCAGTCTGTACTTGCACAGAGAATCTCCAGCAATATCAGCAGAATTCTCACTAGGACCGGAGACAATACAGCAGGACAGGCATTCCCATTTATTCCAAGTGTTTCCTCCTGGGGCCAGCTCCAGAGGGGTGAATATTTCAGTGTAAATGATAGCTATCAGGAAATAGCAAGATTTTAAAGATGATAAATTTTGACTGTGACATCTCAAAGATCAGGTGCTTAGCAGCATAGTTCTAATGTTCCCTCAATAGTTGACACATCAGCATTTTCACTGATGAAGAAGGAATGTTGGGTAGATCAATTCTGCCCTTTAATATAATAAAATGGAGTTATGGACAGTTACTTTGCAGTAGGACAAGCTTAGAAATTCAACTGCCTATGAAACAATTAATTTAGTTCTCTTGGGTTTCTAATGGCTTTCTCCTTAAAATGTCCTGATGTTATCTATTATTGTAGAAGCTGGACTAAAAATATTCATTCTAATAACAAGTTATACAGGCATGTGAAATCAAAAGGTCTCATTTCACCCTTATCCAAGGCCAGTAGGGTAAGGGTAAAGTAAGATTTTTATTTAGATAGGAATTGCAAATACATTATCTGCCATCTTGGCCCACATACATGAGGGGCAACCAAGTCTCAGAGTCTGACATAAGAGGAGCAGCTCTTACAACATTATATGATGATGACCTCTTTTTAGAGGTTACTAGCTACTAAATTACTGCTTACTGCAGTAGGCCTTGATGTCAGCTGAAAGGTGATGTCTGGAACTTGCATTTGAAAGTAAGGAAATCTGCATGAAATGAAATTTATTTCCTATAGTATGAATTCTCAGAGAAAAAAAGTTCAGCTATCACTGCAGAGTATAAACAACTAGAAGGAATGGATAGAAAGACAGCCAAATTACTATACATGAAGTAATCCAAAATGACCTTCACACCTTACCAGTATAGCAGTCTGCTGTTTACAGACATTTCAACCCTTCCTCACCCAAACTGAGTAAGGATGCTGCAAAAGCCTGACCTCCCTGCAGTGGGGTCCTGCACACCTTGGTCTTTGCTCCTCCATTGCACAGTAAGTCTTACAGAATTCCAAAATACAAATCATGATTAACTAAGGCTTGTGAGAACAGGACTCACATCAGCATCTGTTCATGGAGTTACTTAAAATCAACCACAGGGAGTACTACTAAATGGTTTAAATCCTGCTCTTGTCACAAGTACTGCCTCTCACTAAAGATTCACAGATGAGTCCTGTTGAGGGTGAGATCTAACACGTATTCTGTACAAAATGCTTGAAATTGAATATTGCATTTCCTCCTTACTGAATTAAATACAAAGCAATTGATGCATAAGTATATAATATATTTCAGCAAATTATGGTACTGGCTGCTGCTGAGTCTTTGGGAGAAAACATTAAAATGGGTGGGGTGTTTTAAGGTCAAATCTCTTCTGTATTTTTTGAATTAGACGAAATTGACTTATAATAGCTTTTAAAACATTAAGATTGACATGAATATAAAATAATATTATGGCAGTGAAAATGTTTAAAAATATTTATAATTGCAACTGGATTTTTCATAAATGAAAATATATAGTCACACTAGGAGGTAATTTATAATTTACCATAAAACCACAAATGACAACTCCCAATGCAGAATCTTCAGTCCACAAAGACACTGGTGGATTACATTTTATAGCCTAAACAAAGAAAAACTGCTAATTAATCAGATAGACAAACACATATGAAAGATTTTACATGGTCTAATCTGTACATTATTATAAAATTACTGTACATAACTTTGTAAGCCAAATGAAACAATTACAGGTAAGTCATAGAGTGCAGGGAGATGGCAATTATAGTAACTTCTTTTATATAAGACAATACAAAGCCTATCCAAATATCATATTACTGGAAAAGCACACCAGGGCAAACCCTAGAGATGAAGTAATAGGGTGAGTGAGCCAAGGTTTCTCTTTCCTAGTCTGCTTTAAGTGATGTTTTTGTCACAGATGTACCTAATGACACACACTATTGGAGTGAACGTGGAAAAATCTTCGCACAAGAAATGTTATACTTTTATTTTCCTTGCCAGGCATAAATTGATTCCATATAGTGTTACCACAAATCCTGTGAATACTCTGTTCTGTGCAGAATGATGCTTTGGTGGCACACATATTCTATGTTCTAGTTTTGCTGGTTTTATTCAATATTAAAACTACTGTTTGTTGCTTGAACTTTTATTAGTGGCATAAAGTTTATATGACTAAAGATGAAGTCTTAGCTTATACCACTATAAAAGCTTGAGAAAGTCACTCAAAAGTAGAAAAGGATAAATGCAACAAAATAACCAAACTTTTTTCCTCTTTCAGCAAAGCTCTTGTGCAAAGAAAGGTTCAGCATAAGTGCATGTCAATTCTGTTTTAACACAAATATACTGAAATCGGGGTCAAAAACGTAGACCTTGGTTATTTTGTGTTTGGGGTGTTTTTTTTTTGTCACTAAGCTGAGCTAAAATGCCTCCTTGGCTTTCCTGTGTGCTCAAAGGGCACTGCAAAGCTTTGCTTTTCCCCTTCCCTTTGCCTCCAGGTCCCATATAATTGATTCTGACCAAGTGTTAGCAGTTACATCCAACTCCCAGAAGTTTTTCCTGAACTACGGTTATTCCTGGTGATTCATACGTCTGAGAATCTTTCTGAAAAATAAACTATTGGAACCTTTAAAATAATTAACTTGGCTCTTCCAGTGCACAGGATCTTTTGAAGAGATTGCAGGGAAGGGAGAGATGTAAGAGGAGTGGAGGGCTGGCCCTTGTGCTTGTGGAATCCTGGCATTGGGAATGCAGTTGTCTTTATCTGCTTACACTGGGGACAGATGGAGAAAGCCAAGGGCAACTTACCTCCCAGATGCAGTGACTAATGGCATGTAAACATATCAAAGAGGTCTCCTTTTTTTTTCCAATAAAATAGTCCAACTTCATTTCTACTTCTTGAGAGTGAAGGGGAAACTTAAAATAAAATCTAAATGTGCAGAAGGTTTGCACACTTATCTAACATGGTCAGTACCTTTCCAGTAAATATTTTAAAGTAACTTGCCTTTGCCTCATAGGTATATAAACTGAGTAAGGTTTAAAGCAGGGCAATAATCAATAAAAATTCAAAAAACCTGCTGCTAAGGTGGTTGCTGACTCATTCACAGAACTTAGAAATCTGTCTAATCTGTCCCTAGTTCTGTTTATTCACCTGGAAAATTTAGGAGCAAGTCATAATTAGTGTTTATAAAGCACTCTGAAAAAAACCCCATGTAATTACTTCCTCATTAAAAGCCTGTATGATTTGTTCGATTCTACACCAGCAGTACCCTTGTGTGTCCTCCTGACTCAAGGATGTCCTTCTAAATCAAAAACTATAATTTCTGAAAGATTTCCATCATTTCTTTTCTAATCCCTTTTTGTTCTCTGCTTTCTCTGGGATTTGGTATTCTCCATGCTATATTGTGTGTTGGCCTTAAAAAACTTAAAGTAAAGCTCAGAACTTACATTTATTCCCTCAAATGCTGAAGTCTAAATATTGGGGTGTTCAGAGGATAAAAAGAGAATTTGCACCTGAGTCACGTGCATAGTAAAAATTTATCAATTAGAAAAGAAACTTCTACTCCCTGCTTGCTTTCCACTTCTACTCCTGGGCTTGCTTTCCCCAGGAAGGAACTGGCAATGAATTTGAAGATTATTGAATCAAGAGTTCTCAAGTTTCAGGAGAAGTCAGATTTGGGAATAACAGAAAAAACTGAGTTCAGTGAGTCCTTTACCGAGAATAACTCTTTTTCTTATCTCCTGATACAAACTCTGTCCTCTTTCACAAACTTGTAGAGTTCCCACTGGCTGGAATTGTGAGTCTGCTCTGTATAGGAGCCACTCCAACAGCCAAGTGCTTTCTCAATAATAGCTTTCAGTCCTGCTTTTCCTGTAGCATGCATTGAAGGAAATGAGTTCCCTGTTTCTTACAGTCATCAGAATTGTATGCCCTGTCCTATATTTGCATTACCTACGCTTGTTTGATCTGTCCCCTGGAAGTTTGAGCAAATCTGCCCTCAGATCTCAGTATTTATAGGAGTACATATGGATTGAAGACAAAAGGAAATTAGATTAATAAGTTTTGCCTTTCCTTAGTTAGTTGGAGAATATCTGTGTGCATTCAGAGAGACAAATGTATAAAAACAGACTAGCAACCACTTGTCTGCTTGCTTTTCCTCAATACTCCTGAGCCTTCTTTTGGCTGTGCTGGGGTTCTTGAACTGTTTGTGCATGCTCTGAACTGAGATTCCTTCTCTGTCTTTCAGACCATTTGGGTCAGTGCTCTTCCTCTCTCCTGGCCACTGCGTGCTCTCCCTCTGAGTCTTTATGTCCTAGCAATTAGACATCATGTCTTTGTTTCCCCACTAGGGAAATTCCATCATTCCAACTCCTGGCTCTAGGGAGGATGGGGAAAGACTAAGATTTCCTCTCTTTTTTTCTGTCTTTTTCTTTCCCTTCTTTTTGTCTTAGGCACATTTTTTTCAATGTTAAGAACTGACTGATTCAGGGATGTGCCTGTAAATGCTCTCCTGCTCCTTAACTCCTGTACACTTAGGGAATCTTCTGTATTATTTCTGTTTTGTTTCCATCTTAACAGAGAACTCAATTACAAACAGTAATAACTAAACTAAACCATCTTCTCTCGCCCATGCAGTGAGTCACCAGGATTTTCCATAATAATTAGATGAATAAGCACATTTTTTAGGCTTTTAATAGTCGACTATGCTTCACAGAAAAAGGGAGCTTTGACAGTACTTCTGGACCTAGAATCCTCTCCCCATGCAAGCTTTTTGCCCTGTGGATGATAAAGGGGTTATGCACTTTTCCATCAAACTGAATGTTGTACATCTTGGTCTTATGAGTCAACACAGTTTTTTAACTAAGCTGCCTTGTAAGCAAGATAGCATCTGCAAGATGAAAATGAGAAACAGCTGTAACAGAGGACAAAACCCCCCCTTGTTTAGACACTGTGTGGAAATGCATATGGTGACCCAGGGATATTCAAAAAAAACTACGCCAGCCTCCTGAAAATTGAAGGCCACTATCTCTTTCATTAGTTTTTATGCCGATTTAAGGTAAAATGTGGTGCATGATCAAATTGATCGGTCCATGGGATAGACACAGCATGCAGTGAAAGCTTAAAGTGCTGTAGAAATCCAGAAGTTTGCATTCTCTGGCAGGATTTTACAGGGATTTCAGTGTACTATTTCATATCACTGGAAAAAATGACTAGTGGAAATGTAAAGCTTGCTTTAAAAAGGTTTTCTCAGTGTAACTGTAGAACTCAATATATTTCTGCTTTTCATAATGTGGTATTCCCCCCAAACTGTGAGGTGATTGTGCTTTGTAACTCAGTTCAAGCACTTTAGATGAATGCAATTTCTATAACACTCAGAAAAAAAAAAAATGGAACCCATCAATTTAACCCCTTAACCCATGTATGAGAAGTTGTTTTATTGTTTATACCAACATTCTGTAAATTAACAAGGAACCAGTAAAATTGAAGTCCCAATGCAACACACTCTTTACTGTCAAGAGCAATGAGTGGCTTCATTAACAATGCAGCAGTCATGAGGGGAAACCATGTAACTGGGATAAAGAAATTGATATTTCACATGGATTTGAGAGCCAGGCCTGCTTCAAACCATTTCAACCTTGAAAACAAACTCAAGGAATTACCAAAGTCCAGGGGAGGGAGGCAGAGCCCCTGGTAGGACTAATCAGTGATGCTGCCTGATTTCTAAGCAATGGAATGATTACAAGATATCCTAGAAATAACTGAAGACTGGTCTTTTCATCAATGTCACCCCAGAATGTGGTAATTTTAAAATGCATGTACCAATAGGCCACATAAGGAGATAGCACAAACTACCTCTTATTTTGTGCTCATATTCCTGTATTTTACATTTATGGTGGGTTAGTCTGGGGCACATCAAATTTTCTGAATTAGTATCATTCGTGTGCCTCATTGT
>WEIU01022698.1:201817-249153 GCA_013389925.1 Aegithalos caudatus | reverse complement strand
GTGACATATGGAATGACATGTCTGCCTTGAAGACCAGAGATCCTTCAAGGTCATCTTGGCTGGATGCTTTTCTGTGCCCAAGGAATTTGGCAGATTGCACAAAATCCTGTCACATGTGGTTCTCAACATGCAAATGGAGGACTTTCCCTTTAGAAATCTAAGCCATCGTGCCTGTGCACTTGGGAAAATTCTACTATGTCCTCAGGAGCATGAAGTTATGTGAAAGGACTCTTTCCTTACTGTGTGGCAGAGACCTTCATTCAAGAGGAACATAGCAGAAATGTTTGAGAGAACAGGACCAGTCAGTATCAATCTCACAAACACATATAACGCAAATAGCAAGGTGACTGTGGTACATTTGCATTGTTTGAGAAAACACGTCTTACCCTGCAAATGCTCACTTTCTGCCTTACAAACAAATGTCAACATTATTTCAGTTGCTGCCTGCACAAATCCAGTTTAATCTACAAAGCAGTTGAAGACAGGTGTCAAAACTGCTCTGTGTAATCAAGGACGTAATTTTCTCTTGTGTCTTTGCAAAAACACATGGAAAAAACCCCTAAGATCCCTGCTTTGTTTGTATGTAAAAAGATGCTGGTGATGTTTCCTGTTCCATATTCCATTCCTGTAACAGACAGCTTCTCAAGATTCCATTCTTTTACTGTGAGAGTTATAAAGGCTACCTGTCTTATCACAGTTTAAGAATCCCATTCAAGAGGCTAGAAAACTCATAATTTATGTGGCTGGCAGCATGAATTCATAATTTATGAAACTAGCAGCCTAGTTTTCATCCTTATATTGCTATGCAAAATTTCTATTCATGTGGCACAGCTCACTCCCCACCCTGTGGACTCTTGCATCATTCTGTGTTCTGTGAAATCCATATGGAAAATGTAATTTGTTTGTTTGTACTTGCCTCACCCCTGGCAGCAGCTATGTGGAATCAAGTGAAGGAAGTGTAAGATTACCTATCTCCTGGAGAGAAACCAGAAAGGATGGTGTCAGTCATGGCAACACAATGCCACCCTGAAAAATAATATAAAACTCACTGCCACTCAATGTACAGTGTCTGTGGCTGATCCTCTAGTCATCCCAGGTGTCCTGGGAAGGCATGGGCAAATCAGAGAATCATTTAGTCTGGAAAAGGCCTTTAAGATCATCAAGTCCAAAACCAATCTGCAGAACTGCAGGCAAGCCACGGGAGAACCTTTTCATACTTTGAAAGGGAAATCTGTGCTTTGAAAAAAACCCTGCACTACCTGAGACAATGAGCTGCTCTGATGTTGCACTGTTTGGTTCACTTGTGGCAGTCTGGATAATAATTCTGCATTCTACTGATGTCATGGGGAGCAGTCCACAAATAAGTTAATAATTCTGTATTTTAGGCAGCATCTGACAAGACCACAGTAATAAAAGTACAGGTCACCAGAGGAAATTGCTTTTTAATGGGCAAGCTCAATCCTCCAAACAGAATGAAATAGCAATCAAATATACGATGTTATAATGAAATGTATAAGCAAAAAGAACTAAGTGGGACTTGGAAAGGCAACTTCTTCAGATTTAAACCCTTGACTTTGACACCTTGTAAACTCATTCCAATATACTTTTAAAATACAGTGTGGGATTTTTTTTTTCCTATCTGATACATTGTTATTCTCTTGTAAAGAAGGGGTGTAGGTACAAAGATAGATGGCAAAGTCCAAAGAAACATTGTGATTCTCCTTCACTGTTTAACAAACTAATTGATTTGTTGAGAAGAAATTATTGTACTTTTTCCTTTTAAATGTGATAGCCTCCACATTTCAGCTAAATGCATAGGAATATGTATAATAATGTTACCTGCTTGAACAACACTCAATTCAGATTTAGAGCAGTACAAATTGATTCAGCAAATGCAGTATTTTGCTGACCAAGATGATTCAGAAATAGGACTCATTTGCAATAGGACTGGAAATTCAGTCACAAGTGGAAAATAGCTTTTCTCCCAATTTAAGGAAAGGGGTGAGCACCTTAGCTGGTTGCTACATAGAACGTTCTCTCTTCAAATATCCTCTTACAGTTACAAATGTGAGTTCTTGTTTAAATTAGAGAAGAAAGACGACAGTCTAGTTGCCCAAAGCGCAACACTTAAAAATGCCAGGGTATTTTTCTAGAAAGGTATTGTGAAAGTTTGCTTATCTCTTCAAGTCACATGCTTCCATGCATGAAAGCAGCAGGAAATATAGTTCATTTAGCTGGCCCCTGGGGGTTGTGACTACAGGCACAGTAGTAGAGAGAAAAGACAGTATGCTTCATATACCTGCATAAAAGGAGCTAGCAATTTTCAGGCTGAGAAAAAGTCCCTGTGTGCCAGCCAACAGATGTGTCCAGATTTATGATGGAGTGTGTGCTAAACTTAAGAGAGGGATGGAATAAATTACTCTGTTGTTTCGGCAACTAAGAAACAGCAAAAAGGTCATGTTTAAGTCACTTTTTTCTCCTGGTTCTGCTCCCAAAATGATACTCTATAAACACATTATTATTAAACTGATGAGCCTATTATTAATTCTGCTGCAGCTCAAGTCCATGGATATTAACCCTTTCTGTATCACAGACAGGTATTTATATATTTTGTGTCTTCCATGAACCTGGAGCTCTTTTTATGTCAAGAATATTTCTTTTACACCAAAACTGCTCTGGTGTCTCTCCATATTTGCCAAATTAAAGATTAAGTTTATACAGAGGTTTAGCAATGTAAAAGAGTTATACAGTGACTTCCAATAAAAATGAACAATGCATAAACCCTTCCCTTTTTCTATGTCTATCATAAGTAATTGACAATATTTATGACTTGGCATACAGGTTATATTTTCTTTTGAGTGAGATTAACCAATATATCCTAAAATAACAGCCTGTAGTACCACATAGAAGTTTTGGCTTTATCAGGTAATAGTTAACAGTTAATGAGATCTTTAAGCAGATCACATGTCCCTTCTTCCTCTTGAAAACATGAAAATCAAAGCAGACCATTTTTCTATGGATGCCTTCAACTTCAGATTATTTACATCTGGCATGTCTTCCTGCTTCAAGGGACTATGAGCTTTTGGAAAGGGAAATAAGGTTTTCCTTGTGGAAAGCTTGACACCATTATTTCTAGTCCTTGGAGTTGAGTGGACATATTTCCAACAACTAAACACTTCTATATCCTGTAATAAAAAAGATGAAAATGTATTCCTGGTTTCAGGAATTCTGCACTCACAGTTTCATAGGAGGGAAGCACAGTGTAGTGAAGAATTGTACCCATTTTGTTCCAGGGGACAGCACCAGTCATCTTGGTGTGCTGAGTGCAGGTTTCTGAGGAGTTCTCTGTGTACCCAGTTAAATGGATTTCATGCTGGGTTTTATTCTGGGAGGAGAAAAACAGCATTCAGGCATAAAGATCCTCTTCTATAGGACATGATGTGCACAGATAAAGGACAAAGGCCATTTAATTTCTTTAAATATGGTGGTCATTCCTGAACCACGAACTTAAACTTGTTACCTTTTTCTCTAAATGAACATTATCTTTTTTCTGGTTCTTTTAAGCTTGAATTCTACTTTGAAATATCCTGTACAGTCTGATTTTTAGTTTTTTCACCATGTCTAAGTCCAGTCTTAGTTGTCTCACTCTAGGGTAAAAGAGAATGATAAATTCCCAAATGGTTTTCACAAAATGAGCAGTCCAAAGACTCTTTTTGTCAGGTCAAAAATTAAAATCTTGACATCAAAAAAGGCATAACTCTGCTGTCATCTACCTCTGCTACCAAATGACTTGTCTGAATGGGGACAACTTTTCATTTTAGCCACAAGCTAAAGGATCTAATCTGGTCTGATTGTTCTATATGAGCCTCTAATTCTAAAATAAAACTCTCTTAATAACTTTTTTGTTCAGTATTTCCCACATTTTTCAAAGCAGTTGTAAACATTTTCAATCTTCATTTTTATCTCAGCTGTGCATTGCAACTGATTTCATGTTTTCTTTGAAATTGAGTAACATCATTCATGAAATTTCTCTTTTCCTTCACATGTACAAATGTCATAAAGTTTACAGAAAAAAAAATCCTTGAGTTAGCATTCACATGAGGAACACTGATGCCTCACTCAAAGTAAATAAAATATAAAATAAAATTTCTTAGAGGAACTTGCATTGGACAGTTGTTTGCCCTACCTTAATGCTCTGAATTTAAGTTCCATGCTGTAGAACTCATAGCCTCCAAACCACCCAAAATGCAAATTCTGTTGTACTTAACTCCCCTTTCGTCTTGTACCTGATTGTAAGCTATTCAAACTCTGATCCAGATCTGCCCACTCACCAACTCAATTTAACATAAATTATGCAAAATGCCTGCAAAAAGGATGTACAATTGTTCCAGTTTCCCTGCTTTGAATATGCATTTGAATGAACATATTCAAGTAAAACGTGCTGTCTACTGCTGTCTGTCCAAATATGTGTGACGAACTCGGTATTTTTAAAATTACTTCATGACAGAAAAATCTTTGAATTCTTTCCAATTAGTTGAAGTCTTTGTCAATGCATGGCAATTATTTGGCATAAATTAAGTTTTGCCTCATTTTAGGTGAACAAGGCAGAGTGTACTTCACCAGCAGGGAACAAAGCTTTCAAGGACATGCCAAAGAACTGCTTCTAATTTGTAAAAAAAAAAACGAGGGCTTTGTGAAAATTACTTTTGAGATACACTTGGTAATGCATAAAATCCACAAGTTTTAATTTGTGTCAGCAATTTTTGACTGACATTTCAGAGCAAATATTTTGACATATTTTGACCTATTAACTCAGAACATCCTGATGTATTATGAAAAAAGAACATTTTCATTTGACTCTTTCAGAAATCCTGAGCAATATTAACAACAAAAAAGTAAACATGACTCTTTTTTCAGTTGCTGAATGAAAAATGATATGTTAAATTAAAACTATCCATTGACATTCCTTGAAATGTTTACACTTTTTACTTTGTGTTCTCAAAAACATGGCAGACTGAAAAGCTGACAGTTTAGTTAAATGTCTTATAAAGTTTAACTCTAAATATTATCCAGGAAAAGTTTAAACTTAGGACTAAATGATTAAATTTCTCTTACAATAGTTACTATGTATACACCATGTCTTAAGTATAAAAAAAGCAAATAAAGTCTGATTTGTTTCTTATGGACCAATATTATATAGATTCCAGTCATAGCTTAGAAACTTCTTGGGTTTAAAATATCAGTTTAGAAACCTGATAAATATCACTAATTTTCATTCCTTGGGATTTTTTTTTTTCATGTCTGAGGGCTTTACACAAGCCTAATCATAAAAATGCAGCTTAAAGTAATAAAAATTAGCTGCCAGTAAATTGAATATTAAAATGAAGGGGCTTATGCCTAATTTGACATATAGACTTATCTGGAAAATGTGCTGAACAAAGTGCAGTGTCATTTAGGCTACTGAAAATATAGAGATTGAGTTTTTCTTGATGTCTAGATCTGGGTATTTCTTGTATATACAAAAATTGCAATCCATCCTGTGGGAAAAAGAAATAGAAGCAAACATGGTATTGACATGAACACATAACTCCTGTTGCATCAGAAACAGTTCAGGGGAAGAAAGAGAATAGATACCAGTATCCTGTGGGAAGAAGGGACTTTTTCTCCTTAGACCAAAGACATCAACCACCTCCACCTGTTCTGGAAAAATACCACCTATAGGTCTGTGACAGACACAAGCAGCATCAGAATTATCCATGTTGATCAATTTTAGTCATCTATGACTTGCCTCTCTCCCCAGTTCTCTTTTGTGAGGAGTGCCCAGCACACAGATTCCACATGGACCTCCCTGAGTCAGGGTGTTGGTGGGGTGTGGAAAGGAGCATTGTTAAAATGTTATCTTGTCCACCTGATGGTCTCACAACTGTAATGTAATTTAGGCAGTTCAAAACCTGGGCTGCATTTTAGCCCATGCTAGAGGATTATAGTGCCACTGCAAACATCTGCAGTGATGCAGAGGCTGAGCTCTCAGCACGTTCCTCCTGCCTTTATCCTTGGCTCCACTCCCTGTTGGTGGAGCCTAGAAGGGATTCCCAAGGGAGCAGCCTGCAGCTGTCTTGCACAGATCCTGTGCCAAGGCAATTTTCCTTCAGCAGGAAGCAGGCTTTGAGAATACCTTATACATCCTCAGCCCTCTACTCATTAGGAAGACACTGAAACAGACTTGGGAGTGTTTCTCAGCCACTCTAACTGTGCTGTTTCCCTTAATACTGTACTAATGGGTAATGCTTTAGCACTGACTTGGAAAAGTGATTGATATTTATTGAATTGGCAGTGCCATTTCCTCTGCAGTTTTGTCTGAATATAGTCTCTTGCTATAGGTCTACAGATTTGAAGAGATTACAGTCTTGAGTAGAGACTGAATAACAAACATCCTGTATGAATGACATCCTACATGCAGAACAACTATATATAACTATTAAATTAATTACTGGAAAGTGCATGCTTTTTCTTAATTTCTGCTCTAACAATGGTTATGTACAGAGTAATCATCAAGAAAAGACAGAGTACAAATCACAGATTACTTGAACAACTTCCTTAATATTTTTCTATTTCTTCTTCTGCATTAAGACAAAATACTGTAGAGTAAATAAATGATCAAGAGGCTTAAAAGTGTCAGTGATCTGCCTAGACTAGAGCATGAAGTAATGGCTGTACCCATAGCCCTCGATGGGACATTGTATAGAGACCCCTGAACATGGACAACCAAACTGATGTGATATTTTGTAACTTCACTGAAATATTAGTGATCCTGCCAAACAGAATATCTTTGCAAGTGCATCTTTCTTTTAAAAATAGACCAGTTATTGTTCTTGGCTCTACAAAAAAACTGTGGAGTGACTGGCTTGGCCTTTTCTTCTTGCACAACTTCAATTCCTGTGTTTTCCTACTAGAGTGCCCAAGATCATTCCCTAGCTTCTTAAACTTCTATAGTTAAATTGAAGAGATTACAAGAAACCATACATTATTCATACATACTTAACTGGATATATTTCATGCTATTTAAGAAACAAGAAAAGCAGGGGCACTTTTTTATAAAGGAAAACAAACAAAAATATCAAAGCACTTCTGTGTGCAGTGACTAAGTCACTTACCCATTATGAATTCCTGTGCAAGAAGTATGGGAGACTGGACTTCAGCCTGTTTCACCACAGTAATACATCACTTTTCACTGTTTCTCAAAGACTCCTGTTCTGGTGTACTTCAACTGACAACAGAATAAAATATTTATTCCAAAATCGAGATTCCAGAATGTTTGTCCAGGGCCTTGAACCTCTTTAGAAAATGAGTCATCCACACACTTTCTATCATACAGCAGTGTCAGAACACAGAACAAATGTCCATATTTCAAGCAGAGCAGCAAGGTACCTGAACATCCCCCCACCCCACCATGCCCCCAATCCAGGTGTTTCCACTTTTATCTGAGGCATGTGAGGCAAAGCCCACCAATTAATCTGACAAACTAGTAATGATCTTGTTCCCTTTTAATCCAATGCTTATGAAAAACCTTCCCTTGTTCTAGTTTGGTGTTAGTTTCAAGGAAAGATAGTTTATTAGCTCTTTACTTTCTGCAATTAATACACTTGTGAGGGCTTCTTCTGCACATCCCACTAATGACAGCTCAGTGACAGAAGCATTTCAGAGTATATACTTTGGAAAGTAGTTTTCCTTTCTTTATTTTGATATTCTGAGCCAAATGTCAAAAGGTTGTTAGGGCTGATCTATTTCTTCCTTCCTTGTCACCACTGTGGGTATTGTTAAAGAAAGTAAAAGCAAAATTCTGCTATGCAGTTTGTCCTGCACCTGTCTGCTTCCTGAAATGTTTCCTTCCAAGACAGGGAACATTATGAGTGCATGGCTTTTGCTTTGAGTCCAGCAGGAGATGTCATGCTGCAGCTTTTCTGGGAATCTATTTGGGGCAGACTGAGCAAGCTGGGCTAAAACCTGTTTGGAAATATGCTTTTCCTGTCTTGAGAAATGAACCCAACAGCTTCCTCCCATGTGCTGCATTTGGAGGCTGGAACTATAAGTATTGAATGGTATGCAGTGTGTGTAGGAATATTTAGGCCTTCAGTATATTTTTGGACACTGGTCCCTGGTAATAGGCTGGGAGCTCCCATTGATGCTGCAGACTGCCAAGCTGTACTCTGCAATGGCACTAGGCTGTGATGGGTTTTGCATTACCCTTAAAAGCACTGCTGGAAGAGACACCACATTGCTGGCTAGCAGTGTGATTTCTGCAAACACTGATTCAGGAATGGAGCCTCCAAACATGCCAGCACTCCCCCTTCCTCCCTGAACTCCTATTCCATCTCCATTAACAGGAGTATACTCACATCACATATCTGAATTTCTGCACACAATTTCTGTGCACCACTCATGGATGCCAAGAGATTCTAGGCACAGAGACATAATGCTGCTTCTTCCCGTTTCCAGGTCTCTTCCTCCTTTTACTCCATACAAACAAGCAAATTTCAGGGAAGATGGCTCCTGAAAGATTGCCTTTGATGGAAGGCAGTGCAGATAGAAAAAAATTGGCCATGGCCTTGAGAGGAGTGCAGGAGCCAGTGCTGAGCTCCAGCACCACAGGGTGCTGTGGCTACCCATGTTCTTCCCTCTACTGCCTTACTTCCTCTTACTCAGGATAATGAAACTATAAGTTCACAAGGAAACAACAGGATCATGTTCATCTGTGGGCTGTGAGCAACCCTTGCACCAGGCAAAAACAACAGAGCTGAAATTTGCAGGGTCATGAACAAAAAAACAGCATGAGCAGAGCACTCCAAGGCTCAGAACTCTTACCTCCTCCCAGCAGCAGGGATGCACACCTGGGAAGGCAGCTCATCAGCAGCAGGAACCACACTGCCTCCAGCTGGAGCCATTTCTGCTGTCAAGTCAAGAAGCATCTATTTTTCAAGGGACTGTGGCTTTCTGGAAAGGCAAATAAGGTTTTCCTTGTGGAAAAATTGATGCTGTTCTTGCTAGTTTTTGGAGCAAAGTGGATAGATTTCCAAACAATTAAACACTTCTGCATCCAGTGGTGAAAAAGGCTCCCTTCCAAAATGTGCTCTCAGTTGCAGGATTACTGTACTCACAGTTTCACAGAACAGCAAAACATGGTACAGCATAGGGCTTCTTCTCACACAGTGTTTTCAATATATTCACTGTGTTAAAACTTCCTTTTCTTTAACTATATGAATTCAGAGACATATTTCAATCTCTGAAGTTAACTTTACATGTTTCCCTGCTGTGCAGCTCACCATAATTGAAATGTTTAAAATCTTTAACCCATAGATTGTGTGAAAGTTATTCCACACCTGTGTCTTAATTTCTGAGGAATTTGGAATTCCTTCTCCAATAGTTATTGACATCAAATGAGGGAATGAGAAATGAGAAAAATGTGTCTTCCAGGAAACATTCAGCATTATGAGATCAACACAGAAAGCTAAAACAAGTTCTGCAGATACTGGCACCAAAGAAGAGGTGTGAAGGAATGCCACACTAAAGAATTTATCACCTTCAACTTCCATAATGTATGTTCTTGTACTGCAGCAATTTTGTGCTGAGTGGAACATAAGACACTTTTTTTTATGATATAAAAAGTTTCTGTTGACTGAACCTAGGACTAAAAGTATCAGCCTTTCTCTTTTCTGGAAGCTATTTACTCTCCTGGGAAGAAAAAGTGGAGGAATAGGAAGTAGAGTTATAAATGATGTCCAAAGCCTGGCTCAAAGACCACAGCAGTAAACAGAAAGATGAAGTGCTGCTGCCTCAGCAGGTATCTACCAAAAACAGGATCTGCAAATCCTCATAGCACTGGGTCAGATCCATGATGCAAATCCAAACAATAAATGCATCTTAAAACCACATCTTCCAAACAATCACAAGAGCTAGATATGTTATAAATGGTAGAGAGAAAATAGAAATTATGCAATCAAAAGGAGTGTTAGCATCACTCATTTCTTCATTTTAGCCTGACTTGGGGGAACTGCATATAGTCTAAAACTTACCAACATTTTGCAATTTTTTAATTCCAGGCTTAATTTAATAGTCTTTCTTTAAAGGAAGGGCAAAACAAGTTTCTTTTAATCACAGATCTTGTATAAAATAGAAGGGTACATATGCACTAATAAAGCCTGGCACAATTATAACCCACTTTAGAAGTTTTATTAGGAATAAAACAGGTTTTATACCTGGGAATCCTAGAGCTCCTGAAACAGAGGTTTGCGGCCCACATTCCTTCAGCTCAGCACAGCGAAAGCCTGTCAGCCCATTTTGGAAATGGTGCAACAAAACCATTCTTCTTTTCTGTATTTAGAACACAGTACACCACTTTTTCTTTTTTATTATTATTTTTATTGTTCTGCATTGTACGAATGCCAGATATGTATTGTCTAGAAGATTAATCTAACTGTACTTGGTTCATGTTATTATTAAAGCTGCCTTCCTTTCTGTCAATTTTGGACAGCTGGCAGACATGAGTAAGCAAATAATTCTGCCTATGGAAAAATTATTTTTATGGTTATTTATAACTTACAGTCTCTGATACAGGGAGTCAAGTATTCAAGACCTGGTAACATAGTCTGATCTGGTGCATGCTGTTCTGGGATGAACTCCTCATTTCACCCTGTCTCTCCTGTCTGCCGTAGCAAAGAATTCATTAAGATGGACTGAAAATGACTGAATACATGGGTGGGCTACATTGTGAGTTTAGGAATTGAGTCCTGTTGAATTCTTGTCTTTTCTCTTTATTTATAAATGCAAGAACAGCATCAAAAGAAAGGAGAAAGAATCTCGCAAAACACTCCCAAAACTCAAGGCCTGACACTAAGCCTCCCTACTGGGTAATTGGAAGCATCATTTTAAGTCCCCATATTGGGAGGAAAGTTTATAAATAGGTTCATAAGATAGTTTCAAGATGAGAGAAAGCCTTTTAGTTATTTAAATCAGATGAAATTCAAAGAATTTGCTCAAGTGTAGCCACATAATTCTTGCCAGTTCTTCTTACCCACGCAGACTAGGAAGGAGAACGTGAATTCCAGTTATTTGTCATGTGCCTTGGATAGTATAGTACTTACTTCCATGTAACTTCAGAGCTGATCAGGATGCACTTTTGCTCTGACAGGTACTTGCTCTTTTTTTTCAACAGAACTACTAGAAGAATCTTTTTTATCTTACCACCTATGCAAACCTCTCACAGATGTAAAACAAAAACTGTACAAGAACATTTTTTAGAGTTTTATTAGGTCTACTGAGAAAAAAGGGTGTTCTTGGCATGAAACAGGGGAGAGTTCAACAAGAAAAGCCCCCTTGGAGGTCAGAAACATGAATAAGAACAGAGAACTGATGTGTGGGAGCAAAGCCCAGGTCTGCAGAGCCACACTGAATTTCATTTCAGTAATTGCTGAAAGCCAGGCAACGTGGACTAAGGGAATAGCTATGGCATAACTTGATTGACTTCTGAGTTCAATGAAAAATTTTAACTTGACTTGCATCCATTTACTTGCTTAATTTTGGAATTTTGGGCCAAATCCAGCTGAGATCTTGGAACATCACATCTTGCTGCTGGGATGTAATAAATAACAAGGATGCAAGTCCTGAGGAAAATCATTTCTCATCACGCATATTCATCTGCATATGCACAAAAGCAGAGCTGGGGGCCAAGCTTATGGCAAAAGTACAACTATCTTTTATTTCCAAACTCCTGCTTCCTTCTTCTCAACTTCAGAGAGCTCTGCTAATCTTAAAAACCTTTCTGTCAGATTTTTCCTGTTTCCTGGGTATTCTGAAGTTTCCTTTCTACTTTTGCTCAGATTTGCCCCACACAATACCATGGGAATGCTCAAAACAAAGCCCAAGAAAGAAGAGCCCACGTTGTGAGAAGTTGTGGCTTTCAAAGAACTATATAGCTCAAAAGAATTGGAAAGATCCTGAACAGAACACATATGCCCTATAAGTGCATGAAACCAGATCATTTGACACTGATAACCTGTGACTTTGGAAGTTCTCAGCATAACTCAGGCCATTAAACAGTCCCATAAAATGGTTAAATGTGGAAGATTCCTGTGAGTAATGCAGCATTGCAGAGTTTAGTATTAAAAACAAAAAAGAAAAAAAAAAGAAAAAGAACACCCTAAAATTTTTTCCAGACCAAAAAAGGAATACCATGAAAAGTGGCATGTTGTAGACAGTGGCCCATAAAGCTCTCATAAGTATTTGCATAAAGAAAATAGGAATGCAAATACAGTACAAATGGGAAATATTTCCCTTTGTGGAAGAGACAGGGCTATCTAGACACATCTAATTTGATACTGAAAACTTCAGTCAGCTCCAACACTATCTTCACTAGGAAGTAACAAGCTAGTGGGGGCTATAGAGATCAGCATGGCAATTTTAGCATGTTAGAAAATACCCTTAGGAGCTGTAACACAAACCTGCTAGCAAATCCTTAAAATCATCAGCCACTTTGTTAAAAAAAATTGTTGGAAAGCCTCCTCAACTGACTTGCAGCATGGGGCCTGATAACAAAGTATTGCATTCATAATGATATAAGAGTTTTTAAACACATGCCTCAGACTTATTTCCACATCACACAGCTTAATATCACCTCTTAATTTTAGGGTAAATGGGTAGTTTCCTTTATGGGATTTTGATTGCCTCCACAACCCATAACAATATTAATTCCTTCCAAACCAAAATGATTTGATTTGCATTGCCCTCGTGGCCCTTGGGTCTTTTCTAGAGGAAACATCCCTTTCTGTTTTGGCTCGTCTACAGATGCTGAATTTTTATTTTAGGGCAGAGGTTTTATTGGAGACTTTGGAGATGGAAAGGACTTAATTAGTCACTTAGGACTGACTTAGTCACAATCATAGTCTTTCAGTCCAACCCATTATCAAGTGGCCTTGGTTCTTGCTGTATTTCCCTATGTTGCTGTCTCCTGGCACTCAGAACAGGGAAGTTTCCCCAAGATTTTCAGCGGAGTCTCCTGTCTCAGCTTTTTCCTTCTGTCCTTTGTCATTGACCATTTGTCACTTACTTCCGTGTGCATGGTTTATTCTCCAAAAAAATGTTATTTTATGTATTCAACTTAATTTCTGCTTTTTCTGGTAGATGTGTTTATAGTGTACCCCTTTCCTAGTGTGGACAGATTGCTGTTTGGGAAATAACACCAAACAGCTCTGCCTGAGAGACCCTATCATGCAAGGAGGATACTTGTCCCCCCTGCACTAGGGATTAGGCAAGACTGAGGCCTGCACTACTGTATTTGAGACAAGTGGTTACAGTTGAATTGATTAGCTTTCTCTTCAATGCTCCGGTGTTTTAACTTATCCCTAGTCTGTAAGATGTTTGGCATTATAAATCCCCTTGCTCCTTGAGCAGAAATTAAAAATGGTATCCAAACTAAAGACAGCAGTTTCCACCCTTGGTTTCTTTAGTGACCCTATGTATGATATAATTTAGATTTCACACTGAATTGAGGGTAAGATAATGGCTTTGGTTTTGTGTTATCGATTACTCCTTTTCCATTAAGTTTTCAAGTATGGTGTGTTCAATTTGTTCTACCCTTTGCATGAATGTTTCAAAAATCCCTGCTATATTTTCTTTCCAAATGACATAATTACTTCATGATGTCTTTACTTCTCTCTTGTTATTTTTGCTGGAAACAGTGAAAATGTACTTAAACAGCTCTTTGGCAGACATATATATCATACTGACCCAATTTATAGCATCTGCCTTGCAACTTTGTGTACCATCATTTGCCAAACATTCTGTAACTGCAAAATAATAAGAAAATAATAGTGAAGTGTTCCTACCCTTTCATGCTCTCTGTTCTGTATCCCACATGTCCCACAGAGCCTACATAATGAAATGTTTGCTAGGTTGTTGGGTCAGCACGGAGGAGCAGAGTAAAAGCCGTGCTGGAAGAACTCACTGAGTAGGGCTCATGGCTCCCCAGGCCAAGGTTCCTGCTGCTAAGCACACTGTGCTGCATCTGCTACTAAGAAAAGCTAGAGAAGAGTGGCCATTAAAGCTGCAAAGTTTAGTGGCAAAACAGAAAATCCTTCCACAAAAGTAAAAACTGAAAGAGTAACAGAAAAAATGACACCTAAAATATTTGGATTATGTTTAGCTTTGAGTTATACACAGGTTGTTTTCCCTCTGATTTTTAGCACACTTGAATTAGCCCTGGGGTTTTTTTGGGCTTCTAAGCCTGTAATTGTGAACAGCAAGGGTCCAATTCAATTTGGTGTACTCAGCTTACAATACAGATGGCACTTCTTCTAAACTCTTGCTTAAAATATTATTAAAATAGCAAATGGGAAAAATATTAACTGAACTTTTAAATTACCCTTTTTACCTCCAACTTCAGAAGGCTGATGTAAAATGAATTAGTGCATTTCTTTCTGACAGCTGTCGATAGAATCCTTCCTGTCATTCCTCTTCTCCTCCTCTTCTACCTTCCCAGAGAGAGGTCGATTTTATACTGAAATACACAGAAGAGAATTGAAGAATGACACCCCATTGGTTTCTGAGAACTGAATCCTTCATCTCAGCTGTTAGATTTTTTGTGTCTTTTTTTTCCTAGGATAGCCGCCTCCTCAACGGTTTCTGTAACTTTTCCAGTACAAAACGTGTTATCCAGATTCTCAAGAACTCCTTCATTTCCCTAGACATTCTGCAGCATGGCTATTTTTGCTGGGGCATGTTAAAAATAATGGTCTATGTGGCCTCAAACAGGAATGACCTAGTTGAAGCCTCAAATTAATTCTTTGGAGGATATCACTTGTCCTTGTTTTGAGTGATACAATCATTGCATAATTTATGAGAACCAGCTATCTGGAAGAAATAGGAGATGCAAAAATGTGATAGACAGTAAAATTCAATAGCAGAAAACATCTTTCCAAATAGACAAGTCATAGGGTGTGCAAGCCTAATCAGACCTTGACTTTCTTGTTTAATATTGATCTGTTTTTTCAGAAGGATGAGTTGCAAGAGGCAAATCAAAGTACAGCATAAGCTTGTACAACCACATAAGTGGGAAGGTTAGCCCTACAATTTTCATTAGGATGTATCAGATTGTTTAGTATTTTATTTAACAGAAACTATTTTGCCATCTAAATGGTATCAAAGTTCCACAGCACATATTTAGCAACTCAAATGGTCATATAGGATGTAAAATATTTGTAAAATTTTAACGGTTTTAGTATTCTAATTTAGCTGAGTCATAATAGGTGTGGAGAGGTCAAAGCAGTGGGGCCATTAGATCAAAATGAAATAATCAGGTTTCCCTGAATACACAGGAAAAAAATAGCATTTTAAGTCATGGACCTGGGCCTAAATAAATGTACTTTTCTCTTTCTGCATGACTTGGATCTGCAGGTGACCAACTTGTCACAGAAGCCAAGACAGGGTGGGAGAAGTTGGCATCTAGTAGCTCTCCCACACACACTGGATATCATCTCTGTCCCTAAATTGTCCTCTCAGAATAGTCTGGCACCTCCCACAACCAGGAACTGTGAAGTGAAAAAGGACATGCATAATCCATTTTATTATCAGTGTATTTCACCCCGCCCCCGTGCTTCAGATTTTTTTCTGTGCACAGTTGTGTCTTAGAAGTCCCAGGCCTGCACCACATTGACTGCTTTTATGGGTGTTCCTTGTGTCTCCTGAGTCCTTGGAGCACTCTGAGTAGAGCAGTCAAGAATGGGTGAGAATATGTAGAAAATAAGGGTTTCCAACCCACAGATACTTGGTCATGGCCATTCAAAGATGCACCATCTGATAACTCCTGAGGAAATGGATTTGTCATTGTGTGACAATCAGAATAGAGAAACTGGTTTCGCCAGGGCTAATGTTCTGAAATATTTTGAAACTAGTTTTATTCCATTAAAGTAACTAAGCATTTGACTCTACTGCCTAGAGTGAAACCACCCTTTAAAAATCCCTGTGTACTAAGAGGAACATCACTGTTTGGCAAAGATGGATAAAACCGGCAGAATGTGTTACATGCATTAAAACAAAACCAAACAAAACCAAACAAAACCTAACAGTTAAGAATTAAAATACTGGCTTATTAGTTAATTTGAATAGCTTTCTTATTTTACCCTGTGAAAATGCTCTGCCTTGAGACTAGCACTCCTGAAAACGAACAGAACAGGTAAATTGACATGAATATATCCTACAGCACTTATTAAACTTCTTTAAAGAAAAAATAGTGAAAACTTCTGGGAAAAAGGAGTCATGTTCTGCCTTACTTTTGGTTTGGAATTAACCCATAACTATTTGAGCCTTTGCCTTTGGAGCTGGAGACTCCCCATGCTCACATTAGTGTTATTTCTGCTCTACACCTGAGGGCTGGGAGGCTGAAAGAACTCCATGGCTAACACACCTCCCTTCATTCCAGAGTTGGAACTGCAATTGCACTTAGAGTTGGTATCAGCCACGGAGCACTTAGACACTGCACAAACAGAAAGCACATTTTTGGATGCTTTTCTGTGAATACCTCACTGAGCTGTGAGAGTTTGTTTACAGAGTTGCTCAGCAGCTTCACTTTCCATTGGCACAGTTGCTGGCTCCTCAGGTCCTTAGTTTACAAAGGGAGGAGTGATGGAAAAGAGAGTATGGACATTGTTACAAGACCTATACTGCTAGATTTTTGTAATATTTAGATCTATTCAGAACAGGTGTTTCAGTTCATTTCTAAATATTTCCCTTTAAAAGTTACATAGTTACATAGTAAAAGCAAAGAAAATTGTAAGTCTCTTGGGATTTTCAAAGCAGCAGAGCCAGTTCTGTGTCCAACATCCACTGAAATTTATTGGGATTTGACTGTCTAATTTCCCTAAACTTTGCTGAAAATAACAGCTTTGTGTTCAGCTATGGGAAAACTGAAGCATTTACTACTAGCTATCATCTTAAAACACAACTAAAATATAAAAGGCATGCCAAGTGCCACAAAATTGCTCAGAAAAGAAGGGAGCTCTGCATGTAGGGAGATTACATGGTTAGGAGTAAGGGAAGAAAAAATATATCCTACAGAAGACAAGAGTATTTTAGCATCATCTGAACCTTTTGGTACAAAATGAGATATAGAACAGTTTGATTTTGGAGGACTAGCCTGTAATGGGACCTATTTAGTAACCAACCTCTAATTGTCCTTTTGCAGAATTACAGTTAATTATCAGCCACATTGATACTTTATGAACAAAATCTTATACACATGAATATTTCCACTATTTGTCAACATAAGCAGTATTCTCACATATGTGCAAAATCTTATCACTTGCTTCTCAAATTCACTCCCAGCAACTTTTCTTTTTTTACCATAGTGTCATCAAAGTGATAAAAGATTTTATCCCTACATGAAACAGAATAAGGTGACAGTGAATGGTAACTCTGAGGTTACAGATTCTTAGGAGTATTGTGGACATCCTTAGAAACTTCACACTAGAAGTGAACTCTTAGGCTGCAGGACAAGTACAAAAATCTGATAATTCCTGTACTTTGGGAATTTTTCAGATAGTTTTTTGGATGATTTTTAGACTGTGGAGCACTGCCTTGGGCATGTTCTTGTGGGAACCCATGGTATGTTTATTGGTGTGAATTTAACTCAAGAAACAAGATAACTCTGTTTATTGTGAGAAGGGATTATGGTGAGAACTCTTCTGTTGCTGCTAAATTATGTTGTTTCTCTCTATCTCAAGAATAAGAAGAGGACATACATTCAAACTTCTTTTTCAAAATTGCTTCCTGAGCCCATCATTCTTATAGGGAAGCTAGAGGGTTGTACTCCATCATCCATCTGGCACAGTAATTCTAATGTATCCACGTGGAGAAACACAATACCCACACAGAGAACTCTTGTCTCAGGTTAACACTACAGAGTGCAAACCTGCCCCTAATGCTCTGACTTAATTGAGAGCATCTACTCTTACAACACAGTTTAACTGCATAACAACTGTAATACTGATAGCCATAAATAATTCTCTAATACCACAGACATTTTCAAGATAATTCACATAAATGTGAAGACTTGTTATGTTTAACTAGTACCGCTGCTTTGGGAAGGGAATATCACATATCCAAACCAGCAATATTTCTCATGAAAACAAACTTTCTTCTAGATTCACTGAAGAAATTACAAAAGTTGGCTATGTGCATAACATGGCAACTTTTGCAAGCCCTGTCTGACACAAGTACACTTGGCCCTCTCACCACTAGCTCTAAATCTGCATTTTCACTCAGACAACATTAGGCCATTGCCTAACCTTGGCCTCCAACCTCCCCTTTACTCCAGATGAGATGGACTCGAGATACCAGAGCAGCGTGACTCACAGAAACTCCTTCCCACATGAAATCCCCAGTGCTGCTGCCTAGTATGCAACATTGATTGAAAAGCCCTTCTAGGCCATGTGCCAGCACTACAGCTAGCCCTGAGCTTAAGATCTCTGGTCAGGCAGAAATGGTCAGAGAGGAAAGCCAAGGAGCTATGACTAAGCCTGTGTTAGGAACATCTTCCTATCACCCACGTCTAACCCCATAGCACCAGCCCTTGCTGACACTGTCATCCCACACCCGTTAGCTCCTGAAAACTCATTAGCTACAGCACAGTATTGCTAATTTAAAAGTTAATTCTTAGTTCCCCCAGCAAGTGAAACTGTGACCCCTAGTCGTTGTCCTGTATTTATCCATAAAGCGATTATTCCGTCACGAGACCCGGGTTTGGCACTGCTCCACATCCACCTCCAGTGGCTTCCCGAGGGTTTTGCAATACTGCTTAGGTCCTTGCTGTCCTGAGTCTTTAACTATAGCATTGCAGATAAACCAGAGAGACTGGATTCAGGCACAAGGCCTGATTTATCCACGTGGACAGCTTTTCCCTTTCATGGACTTAGAGTTCTGCATCATGTGACTTATTTGAACACTAATTTCAATCCAGCAATGCACTGATTTTCCTCTAATCTGAAATTCTTGGCAACCAAAAGAACCTAATTAGGGTGTTTCTGTTGGCATTTGTTCTTTTTCTGTGAGAGGGAAACATATTTCACTATTGTGCAGTTCAAGCTCCTTAAACACCGCCAGTTAAAATACAAATTTGAACTTAACTGAGCATCCTCTCTGGGCAATGGAATTAGTTATAAATCCAACATTGTGACATAAAACTAGGCAAGCAGCTTCACATGGAGCTGCCCCTTGGCCCTTGTCTGCATTAAAGTTAACCCTAATGCTAATCTTAGCCTTAACATTAATCACATGCCAGCAACTGCTACCACTACAAACAGAATAAACTAATTGAGTCCTAAAAAAAAAATCTATAATCTCATTCTGAAAAGAAAAAAAAAAAACACCTAGTTTTGAGGCTCCTCTCAGTTCAAGCACTGACTCTGATTTGATCACTAGCCCTAAGCTGAAGCTTTATTTCACTAGTCCTCTACAGGACATGAACCAGAACTAGACTCACTGTTGCCTGTTTTTAAACCTTTGTAATAACCTTAGTTTATAATCTCCTGCCATCTGAATCCAAAACCTCAGCAAAATCTCACCCACATTTATTGAACAATCCATGTTAAACATCTTTACTCTTGGCACCTCATTAAAGCAGCTGAATAAATTGACTCAAATCAAAAGAACTATGTTTTAAATAATCTGCCTTACAGACTCAAAATCACGAACAAACTAAGCAGAGGGAATGAAAGAGAACTTCCATTTATCTCACTTGTTTCCACCTCTGGCTGGAATTCACGCATTCTGCAGCCTGCTGAGACCTCTGCATTGCTGAGCTGACAACGCTCATTGCTCTGTGGGCTGAGCCAGCCCTGGAAACCTCCTGATCTGCCTTGGAGCCTTACAAAGAATGAACAATACCAGCTGGCCAGGGTCAGAGAGGTGACTGCTTGGCAACCCAACTTGCCATGGTGGCTTTCTGATTTCAGGTGATTTCTCACTTGGATTTTTTCTCCTTCTCTTGGCAGTTCCAGTAGCGCTGATCAGACCAGCTGAGCGACATGTAGCTGTAATTTTTTTTTTTTTTTTTTAATATAAATGCAACTTCTTATTTCTTTATACAAAGTAAAAATTCAAGCTGAAAAGGTCAGGTGACTCATTAAACAGAAGAACCACAAAATATAATCATTATTGCTACAAGCACATATCTTACCATATGTAGTGCCCTTTTGGATCTTTTATAGGAAGATTTTAGGTATAAAATCTAGTCAACGACATTCACTAAAGTAGAATTCACTGCAGGAAAGTATTCAAACCCCTTGAAGTGTAAGATCACTTCAAGAGTGAAAAATAATTTAAATAGTCAAGCCAATCCAATTTGAAATGCGGTGACAGGGAAGCAAAGCTGTACAGATTGGACTGCTGCATCTGGAGTAATGAGAGGCCTGGCAGAAAATAAAAGTGTTCAGATGTCCTTAACCACTCAACTCCCCACAGTCCTAAGGGTCTCTTCAGATATTGTAAGGTCCAGATGTATTTTGCCCTTCATTAGGGCCCTAGAATGTTTCTGATGATTAGTTACCTCATGGGCAGTTGCACCGTGGTGGGAAAGCCCAGAGCTGATGGCATTGCAGCCTGCAGGGATGGCAGAACAGGGATGTCAAGACAGGGATCAGTATCCTAGATGGTCAATAGATAGTCCTCTGACCTTTTCAGAGGTGGGATTCCTGCTTCCTGCATCTGATGCCCAGCTGTTTTCTGAGGTGTATCACAGCTTTTACTTTGGCAAGTTGGTCAGTAGTCCCATATTTCCTATGCTGTCATTCCTTTTCCTTCATTTGTAATTATTTCAGCCATTGGCTCACAGGACATTAATCATTCCACAGAGAAAATGTTACACACGCCAGGTTCAGACTGTTCTAGTAAACCACAAGGAAATGGTTTATTGTGACAGCAATGCTAAGTTTACTTTGACCTGCTGTCATTACTGAATAATGCACAAGGACAAATTTCAGTACTATTTAAGATTATCCAACAGCATGGTGGTAGGCAGCAAAACCTGACAGTTAAGTAAGACTTGGTAGAACTTTAGGTCATTATGGACAGCAAATCTATTTAATGGGGAATGTCCTTTTTAATAGGTCTTTCATCTTGGAAGGGGGAACACTTCCCATTGAGATCAAAGGGAAAATGTTACTGGAATTCACAATACATTGCTAACATAATCAGACCTTCAGGGTTTAATTAAAAGAAGAATTTTGTCCACAAGAAAAGCCAGTAGTCATTCAAACCATGGTGTGTGTCACAACTGGACTCTCTCAACAGCTTCCCAGATATTGCAGAGATTAGTAGCCAAAGCCAAACACAATGCTTAGATAAATACCAGATGCCAGGTGCTTGGTGTCTTTGGGCTTAATATTCAGGGCTACTTTTCAGTTTGTGGTTTCTGCTGAGGAAGGTCTCATTTTGGCTTGCATTAGGCAATACACATGTGCACTGCTCTTAATGAATAAATCCCATTTGGAAAACTGCCATCATAAAGCTCCGTTAAGAAGCCTCTCCCTTCTACTGAAAGCAAAAAAATTGTAGGGTAGGACAGTACCAATAGGGTGTCTAGTAAACCAAACTCCAAGCATTGGCTTCCCTCATGCAATAGTCTGTTCAGGGGAATTGTGACAGACCCTTTAGACAAGGTTCATCTCTAGATTGCAGGGACAACTCAGGTGCATGCCAGTTCAAGAGGCAACAGACAGGAAAGGTCATATTACAAGCTCAAGAATGCATTCAAAGCTTTGCACCTTTCCAAAACTCTCTGAGTCACTTTTGGCTTATTCCATGTTATTAATCACCATTCTGTTAGTGAAGATCATGAAAGAGATTTTGCAAATATGAATTTTTGGATATAATGAATTTTTCTAGAGAGATTATACAAAAGCACCTATAAATTAAACAGAAGGCAGAGCACGTTTGAGGGAAGAGATAATATGGAAGACAGAAGAACAAATAATTTACAAAATATTAGAACAAACAGTTTCTAACTTCTTTAGTTTCTTTTACTTTTAAGAAGAGAAGTCTGGACAAAGAGTTCTCTGAGGAAAAGCAGATATGACAGGCACAGATTAGGAGGAAGATGGAGAAGCTGTTACAGAAGAGCAATCAGGAAGGGAGGAAATCTTTCTCCTGGAAGGAAAAAAAACAGAGTGACAATTCACAGGAGTAATAAAAGATATGAAAGACAGAAAATAGTGAAAGGCAAAAATAAGCAATCCTGGCATATCCTGAAAATAAGAAATAACAAATTGGCAGAGAGCAATCCAAAGTTAAAAAAGGAAGAAAAAAAAAAAAAAGGATTGAATAAAGCTCTGTTTACAAGATCCAAAAACACCTTTATACTGTTAATGCTGCTATTGGCCCCAGAGTTTCTGACTTCTGCTAGTAACAAAAAGGAGTGGGAGGAAGAGGCATTTTATTGCCCCTTGGTCTGGAAGCCAGCCAGCAGCACTGCAGAACTTCTAGTTTTTTACTTTTTAAATTGTTTTTACTAGCGATTACAAATATTTTTCGTTGCGTCCTTTTTAGGAGAAAGCTTGGTGTAAATAACCCATTTTTTTTCTCTGTAAATTCTTCCTCTTACACTGCTTATATTTTGGGTTTCCTTCCACTAAATATTCTCAAAATAATCTCACTAATTCTGTCCACCTCTGAGGCTCAAATTATTCCATGTCAATAGACTGGACTTTAGTTGGGAATTTTGTATACAGCAAACATTTTAAAATATCAATGTATTGTTTAAATCACAAGCCTGTATATATGCTTACCCTTGTCATATCATAACTTCACTGACTTCTGTGGGTGGTTTTTTGTCATTTGTTTTATGACAGAAATCTCCTAGTGGCCAATCTGTTTGTTTAACAATTCCTTTTTTAACCAGAGTTAGAATATGTCCTTAATCAGTTAACTGTCCTCCAACTTATTCCTTCTTCCTGAGTATTTCTAGTAAGTTTTTGAACCTCCAAAGTTCTACCAAAAATTTTATGTGATTTTTATTTTTTCAGTACTCTGTGACCTACCCTTTTGAGGTCCAATGTGTAGTCAGAGTAACGAGTTTCTTTTTCAAACACATTTTGCCCTGATACTTCAGGATAATTGTAGTTTTTTCCTATTTCTCATTTGCAACAACAATGGAGCTCAGCAGGTCTGTGGGAAACTGAAATAAACTGGGACAGAGGCCGAGATGGAAATATTTCAGCTGAAAATCTGTTCTCAAAAATGAGGGATCGGTTGCAACCAAGCTGGAGAGAGAACCCTTTGTTAGTTTGGTATGATACCTGATATTATAAAGACCACAAAGAAGCAGATGTTTCTTATCCAAGAGACTAGGTGTTGGGTTTTCTTTTTTCCAAAATAACCTTCCAAGACAGCACAAGGCGTGGGGAAATATCAATTTATTCTGGTTCTTGTAGAAGTTCTTCTGGCTACACCTGCTTCAGTAAATGAACTTGGCCTGAGACTGTGTTTGGGCCCAGGTGGACTGGGATGGCCTGTGTCAGTGCTGAACAACTGCTTTCAGGCTCCAAAAGAAGAGGTTCCAGGAGGCCTGCCTGGAGGGAATGGCCACTACAGTCCTTTAATTCTCAAAACACCAAGAAGTGCCCAGGCATTGTTCAGGTACTGTTTGCAAAAGGATGAATTCATGCCAGGCAAAGCTCTCCTCACCAGCACAGATGTTCACAGGCCAGAGCTCAGAAATGTTTCCAGACATGCTTGGATTTGGTCATACAGACACAGCCTGAAGGTGTAATGGTGTTTCAAGGGAGCCCATTTGTTAGAGATGTATTTTATGACCTTTATGTAATATAGATCTTCTCTTACTGGTGTCTTGGAATCTCCATGGGAATGAATAGAGATAGAATGGTGTTATTGTGTGTAATACAAAGGGAGGGAACAAACAAACGTGGAGTGTTTGGGCTTTTTAATAAATCCCTAGTTTGCATGAAGCATGTCCTGACACACACAGTGGGCAACTTGGAAATCTGCAAATTAAAAAATATATGATTGATAGTGGCCATTAAACAGGTCTTTTCAATCAATCAAGTACTAAGATTGTTCCTGCTCACCTTCAAAGCAGTTGTGAAATTTATCATCTTAATACATGCAAAAGTTTCCTTTTGTGAATCCAGCAAATACTGCTAAGCCACCCACGCCACACACATGCTCACAGTCTCTATAAATTTTGGGATAGTGCAAGTTTAGATCCTTTCCAATTTCCAGAAAAAAAAAAACAAAACAAAAAAAACACTAAAAAAAGAGCAGCAAATATAAACCAGAACAGAAACCTAAATAAAATACTTCAGAAGGTTCCCTTACCCCATTGTATTCCAGTAAATTATGTGTACTTTCCTGTGTGTTTTGGCACCAGAAAAAAAATTACAAATCTGTCTCTTAATTCTGCAAACACAGGGAATATGAAAGTCCTTGAAAACAAATCTCTTGAGCTCTGCTATGAAACTTTTAAGCAATTCGTGTCACCCTGACACCCTGTCACTTCAAAGCAAAAACATAATATTTCATCACAGGAAAACTGTTTTGTTGAATTGCTCTTTACAAGTTATAACACAAGCAAAGTGCTGTACAGTATCTCTCAAGATTCACCTTGACTTTTTTTTAGGAGTAGAGTCACTTCAGAGAAATGCTTTGGCAAAACCTCCTTGCTGCAATCTGGAAATTTTCTAGTATGACTAGTCATACATATATACAGTTTGTGCCTGTGTTTAGGGCCTATGGGAAATGGATGAAGAAGAAACAGGACTTAGGATTGTCATACTTAAGCTCATTAAAAAGAAAAAATTAAATTATTTTCTATCTTCATCCTGGTTGATTTTAATTTTCTGCTAAATGCAATTGTCAGAACAACAGGCTAATTTTTGAAAAACAGGCTGCAATCAGTCTGGCTGCCATTCAAATGTATATAATTGTTTCAGAATGAGCAAAGAGCACAACAAGGCCATGTGAGGCCAGCAAGAGGAGAGGAGGGAAAGTTTGGATTAGAGGCTTCCTGTATGGAAAACATCTGCACTGGAGCTGGAGAAGCTGCATTTTCACTGGAGGCTGAGTTACAATTACGGGGCTGATGCAGCACCCACTGCTCACCCAACCTGTGCAGACACATCGCTTGGGGTGAGCCAGATGCTAAAACAAGTCCAGGAGCTTGTCCCCCTTTCCAAAGGCAGTTACTCTATTTAGTGGTGGTTACCCAAAGCAAACTTTTGAAACAACTGTGTTTTGTCATCATATCAACTTTCCCCTGAAAATAAAATCTTGTAAATTATCCACTTTATTCTCCATTCAGGATGGATACTTGAGACCTGAAGGTCTGTGTTTACACAAAGTATAATTATAAGCTGGAAAAGGAATCCTTTTTGCTAAACATTGTGCCTTGCCAGTTCTAGTGATCTGGGGAGAATGGTGTAATTAAGTTAATATTTTTAAGGACTTCTGGCATGCTTGTCTCTCACTCAAAGCGGGTCATCAAAAATCAACCTTACTTGAAAAGAACCAGCAGCAATAGAGGACAGAAGAACCAAAAAAACAGACATACAAATCCAACAATTTTCCAAATTTCTCTTAAGAAGGTGTTAACTAACTTTGAATTATCACAGTCCTTATATTTTCAGTTTCATTGATTGCACATTTCTTTGCTGGGATAAACACTGTTTGTGAACATGCTTGAGAAGAGCATCTTAAAAACCCCAAAACCCATTATACGTCATCCTGCTGACATCCTGCAGGACTCCATCCTCCTAAAGATAATGTTAGTTTCTATCTCTCTATAAAAACATTTCTCACTCAAGTGCTCTCCCATTTTACCCCAGCACCTCCCCCCTACTTCACACAGGCTGTCAAAGTAACAGGAACAGAAAGAAACTTATTAAAAGTTATGCAGCACCTATTTTCTGGATGACTATCCCTAAATCAATAATTAAGTAACAACAGGATAGGCAAGACAGAGAAATGCAAAATAAGATCTAATTAAGTGGCTTTTAAAACATTAAAAAAAAAGAGAGAGAATAAAAATTAGTAATAAAATTAGCTGTAAGAACTGGATTTCTCTTTTTTTCACATATGTTCAGGTCCTTGGAGATTTTCCAAGAGGACTTGGTATCTCCTAGAGCTGAAAGGATGTGGCAGGAATCATGGACTTGCTGCTAAGTGCTACTAAGCTCACTGAGAACAATTGCAAGCCAGAATTATCACAGTATTTGATTTTGGCCTTACTCTACGCATAAGCAGTGAATCCCAAATAAATAACAAGATTCACTCTGTCCAAGAAATGGACCATCTAAATATGAAGGAACACCACATGTACAAAAAAGGCAAGGTCACACCCTGAATAAGAGCACTGAGAAGGAGCAGGAGAGGCGCTGGCCATTCCTGCACTTCTGTCTTTCCCAGGCCACGGAGATGTGGCCCAGAGCAGGTGCCTATTGCCAGGGGAAATAACCACATGGTGAGAGGAAACTAAAGGAATCTAAACAAGATGTTTCCCCCAAAGCCACAGGTCCCAGTGGAAGCAGCAGCTGGTTTCTCCTCCACAAGAGAGGTACCTGAGAGCTTCTCCATCCGTTTTCCCTTTGTGGTCAAGCGAGGCAGAAGCCAGTTCTGAGCCAGCTCCTTGTGGCCTCGTGTGACCCTAGGAGGGGAAGCTGCTGAGAGGGAGCCTGGCTAGACAGAGCTTGCCAGTGGGTGCAGTCACGGAGAAATTCCGTGTCTGATTGAGTCCTTGACTGTGTGCCAGGGAGCCGGCGTGCCTGGACACCGCCTCAGACACGGATAGTGCTGAGAGGCTGCGGCTGTTGGGAAGCAAGATGGATGCAGCAAGAGATGCTGCAGCTTTCTGCAGGCAATCTGCTTTGAGTCCTCTACATCCAGCCTGATTTGCATAGAACAAATATTCCTCTGAGAAGACTGCTGGATTCTTTCTAGCTGAGACAAACTATTTATATAAATGGTATTGTTCTGGCAAAACCCAGCTAATAAAACATACTTTATTCCCTTTATTGTATATGGCAATTACATACTGCACAACTTCTCATTATTAACATGAATATAAAATCTAAGATTGATTTCTACTATAAATCTTTACTCCTATTTGTCATTTTGGGATCATCATTCTACAAAACTGACACACTTTTAGGCTGGAAGCATTTTTGTTTATATGGCATGAATTGTATTTCTGAATCATAAAATCCTATGAGGAAACCTCAATTTCTGCTATAATTGTTTCCACTTTAAAAACCAGGTCATTGCCAATCACTCTGGGTGATATAATACCTTGTGTGTTTGGTACATAAACAATTCAGTTGAAAATACAGGACAGCGTCATATTCCCCAAACACTGCATTACTGGAGACCAAACTGAAATCCCTTGACTGGAATTATATTTGCATTTGAATTCAAATTTATCTCCTTAGGAAGACACTGTAACTAAGAATGGAAAAACAGCATTTCATCTAATTTTTACTTTATTAAAAATCAATACACATTAGTCCGTACCTGGGATCTTAAGACCTTTCTTTATGTGTCCTATCACGTTATTTCTACAAATCTGAGGACTTTTGATTGCTCTCCTTGTGCACAGATTATAACTCTTGTCCTGAAAAATACCTCAGGAGCAGAAGTAACAGCATTAGAGAGCTGCTTCCTGATTCAGTAAAACTTTTATTTGCTCTACAGCTCCTCCACATGCAGCAAGTGTAACCATATGATTAATCTCCTCTTCTGGCAGTCTCACAAATTGCAACCAAAAAGGAGCAGAAAGTTCTTTGCTACCCATACTCTGCAACATGTCACGTCTCTACACAGATTTGATTTGCTCTGACTCTTCTTGACCACATCTGTCCACATTTGCTAGGGTGAAAAATATGATCCTGGAGAAAACACATTGCTAAAACTGGAATAGAATATCACATACAATATGTATGTTTCTGAATTTAATCATACTCAGTTCAGAGCTTTAACTTCAGCACACTTAAAAAGGAATTGTTTCCTTCATCAGACTAAGGAAGGTTTCAGAAATTAGAGTGGACAAGTTTTCATAAAAGCATAGTCTTTCATTTACCTTAACTGTAGAGTGATGCAAATATTCTTTGTTCCTCTCTCTGATGAAAGAGAGTGGACAGCTTCTTTTTTGAAGCTTCTTTATTTACTGGTGTCTCTTGTTTTCCATGGCAGATGTTTCCCTGTCTATTTTTCATGGAAACACTTATTCTCTGCAGCTTGTTCTGTTTTGAATGGAAGACTGAAGTGGAATTGTCTGTGATCAGCAGACAGCAGGAGGAAGACCTGTTCTGCTTTCCCATGATACATCTTGTAAATCAGACCTATTCATGACATTTGCAGCCTGGGAGTGGGGAGATTGCAACTGAAGAAAAAAAGGATTAGGAGTTGAAACAAAATATTGCACAATTTGGTCTCAATTCTTAAATAAGCAACATCCTTAAAAGCAGGTAACTGGGATGATAAAATTCCTGCAGAGATTATTTCTTAGGTTTATTCTACAAAATTAGTCATTAAAATGTATTATTACCTTGGTGAACCTTTGCTACCTGAAGAAAAGGGCAATTTTGAATATAAGGCAGACAGAGTTATAAATAACTGGGTGAAAAAATGTAAGGTTTTGTATTAGAAGTGTTCTAACTATACTGGCAGAGTGTATAAACCATTAGGAAGAGCCTTTAGGCTGGCAATTCATCTATATATGACTACATCAGTTGCAGTTGTCCTTAAATAACAGCAGAGAAAGAGTACTGGGACACAAAACCCACAGGCAATGCTTCCCACCTAATACTGCTCAGGAAAGTGATCTCAGCCTTCTTACAGTAAAGGTTTCAACTGAGCAAAGCAATTGGCTGTTCCTGTGCTGAGAGCAGACAGTGAGCAAGGAAAAGCAAATGCAACAAATCAGAAAGATGTTGAAATAACCTTTCCAACGGGGAAAGAATGTGACACAGAACAAGTTAAAATGAGTAAAAGTATCTGTTGTGTGCTCATTCTTGGTAGCGGGTGGTTCAAGCTAAAAGGCTGAAAAGCATCCTTGACTCAGAAATACCTCTGGTTGTCAGCATGCCATGAAAGTGCAAAAAGCTGCACAGCCCAGAAAAAGTCAAGCCATGTGTCCCACCTGAAGCCCAGCACAAGGCTCATAACCTTAACCCAGCACATCCAGCACCATGGCAGGATTACTGCCCCAGTTCAGATCAGAAGCAGCACAGCTGGACTCCTGCAGGGCTGTGCCCAAGCCCTGCCCTTTGGCTGCCTGAGGACAGAGTTGTTCTTTGCCCTCTTGCACTTCATTTGGTTGTCTGGAACCCTCACATGGGTCTTGGTGTTCTGACTGAAGATGCATCCTAAGTCTCTGAAGGCCTCTGGAAAATGCTCCCTGTGTAAACACGCTGAGCATTAAAAACCAGGATAGGTGACTATCACAGGACAATTGTTATGATCAAAGAACTTAGGAATGCTCTTCAGCATTCATTTGGGTTGACATGGAAGCTTCTAAATCCTGTTATCACTGGAAGGTTTGTGAGGCAGGACATAATTTTTACTGTGGGACTGGGCTCCTCTGCACTCTATTGCCTCACTCTCCTGTTTTGCATGTAGGATATATCTCATATGCCAAAACATATTGCTTTGGCTCTTCTTAATGGAAAAGAGATAGGAATAAGTGTATCCATTAGAGTGTCACCTGTCACTGTCTGGGTAGCACAGCCCAAAAGTGAAAGCTGAATGCTTACACTGTCTTTCACTATTTTTAGAAAATGGGCTATTGGAATTCACATCCTCTGTAGATTGTTTCAGGGAAAGATACCATGAAGTCCAAAACAAAGAACTATTCACGGTAAAAAGGGCTATTTTGCTTGTGTTCAGCACTTTTTTGTAATTATAGGGATGGCTGGATCACATTAGTTACTTAATAATATAAAGCTGAGTTGGAATTTAATGTGTCTGGAGGGATTTCTGGTTTCCTTGAAGTGCCAAGCATATTCACTCTTTAAAATTGAAAAAAAGAAGAATGACATTCATGATCCTAGTGGGATCTGCCTTATTCAACACAATTTCTTTGATTGTGGCAATCCACCTCTTTAGCTTGAGTTACTCTGTTCTCTACAGTGATGCCTCATGCTCACTTGTCACTTCAGAGAGTCTGAGCCCTGTTTTAAGGCTGGGGAGAAGACAGGTGCATTGCTGGGGTTTGGGAAGTGTGCCAGAGCACAGCAGGTAACTGTGTGTGCTGGCACAGCAGCTGCTCAATCTGCTGAACATCTTCATGGGATCTCTCTGCACTGGAAATGTAGAGGCACATGACTGCTGCCCATCCATCCTGATACTTCTGCTGTGTGGGTGGATGGATGGATGCAAGGCTCTTCTGTGACCCAGCCACCACCCCATGGCTGTCACCTCTGCAGCAGCACCTGAAGATGCTGCCTGTGCTCTGTGACCATCTTCCACCGATTGGCTAATGTTAAAACAGGAAAATCTCTCCTTTTATCACACAGAAAATTAAGCCCACTTCCACTAAATGGCAAGTAAATGTGTAATCAGACCAGGGGAAACCCAAAGCATAGACCCAAATGATGGACCACTTAATATCTGTCAGCTCTGTGACTTTTTCATTGATGGTTTCCAACAAATGCTTTTTTTCTTACTGAGTGAGCTACTCTGATCAATTAAGAAAAGGCTGATAAAATTGGTACCATGATTGAACATCTTTCAAAATAGCATGTGCTTGGTCAGGCACACACAGTTTCAATAAATGCAAGAAAATAATAAAGTCTACAGTATTTCCTCCATAAGTGACATTACATTATTTTAATACTCTCTTTAAAGACCTATGATGTTTACACAAACTAACCTAGAAATGGTGGTACATGTGTAGGGTGCAGTGGATTTGCATTCATAGCCCACATGAGTTAGCACTAGAGAAAACAGGATAATGGAGCACATTTTTATAAGTATGTACCAGTTGTGCATTCCCAACACTTCTTTTGTATTTTTATTTTGTAAGCCTGTTTTGTTCCGTGGGGAATCTGTTTTATTATATTAATCAAGGAATGGTTGTCTTAGTCAATCAGAGAAGTGTGGAATGACTGTCTCCTATTTCTTTTTCAGTGGGGAGGAAAGGAAGCAAACACACAGAAGTATGAAGTTTGTTTTCATTTCTTCTGACCCTCTTTCTGTTAGTTCACAGGTTTTGTTTTTATGTATGCATAAGGCAAGAGATAAGAGAGTTAAAGTCCTGAACTTTGCACCTGAGAATTGGTGGAAAATATATTAAAGAAGCTTGGAGTTGCAGTATAACTCAAATCCTTCATGAGATATTTTTAGAATAGGGGAAAAAAAATGAAGGACTAAGGGAAAAAAAAGATACTCTTGATAATAAAACATGAATATATGATCTTTCAATGCGGTATTCAAAAACTCTCTACCAGGAATGACAACACCTGTGCCACATGTGTGCCAAGGCATGACCAGAGTTGATAATTAGTGCATCTAAGAAACAAGTGCTCTTTGACTTTCAAGAGTGTCGGGGACTGCACTTCAGACATTGATCATTTTACTGGATTAAATTAATTTTTAAAATATGCCTTCAAAGATAATTTTTTCTTAATACATAACAGGAAATGATTTATTAAATATTTATGTGGTTTTACGGTGTTAACTGAGGTTCAAGCAAGGATTTTTGCAGAGAATTTTACCTTATTGTGCATTAATGAAGGCACCCTGTTTAACATGCAGAGAGAGATTCTCAGTAAAGCTAAGAGGGGAGTAGCACATGTCCAGACCAGAAGGATATTTTATATGCTCTCTATATATTGCAGTTCAAGTGGTAGCTTCTTAATCTGGCAATTACTTTTCAGGCTTTTAAGCACATACCTTTAAAATTCATGTTAAAAGCCTATTTTACCCTTATTGATCCATATTTGCTCCTTAATCTTTCACCTTTTCATTCTGTTAAAATGTACAGCTAAGGACACCCTCCCAACCTTTTTCTTCATCACTGACTTATGTACACTTAGAAATACTTGGTATTCACCCAGCACAAAAGCAGATAGTTTAAGATCTCTCCTATCAGCACCTCAGAATTTATCAGCAAACCCTACACCTGACTTTCCAAACAGGTTATCTGTACCAGAGCCACATGAATTTGGGTTCACACCTCTACCAGTCAAAGCTGACACCTCTGAGGTCGATGGGGGTTAAGTAGTTGAGTCTCTTAGGAATCTTTGCTTGCTAAAAGCAATCCAGACTAAAAAGTACTTTTTTCCTTTGTTTGCATGATGAGACCTTCCCTGTGAGTTGGAAGCTCATTGTTGGAAGGTACTTAAATATAGATATATATCCTGTGAAGGTATTTAAAGCATGTGTAAGCTCTTCCAACAAAAAAACCAACTCAACCAACTAACCCCAAAAAGCTCTCTAACCTTATCTTGTTCCTGTAGATATCTTCTTGGATAGTCATGGCAGATAGTAGAACATAGTACTACTGTTTTAATTTATTAAGATTATTCATCTCACAAAGTTGTGAGATAGATAAATTTGTCACTAAAAGGTAAAAAATGGAGACTAGCTTTAATACAGATGACAGAACGGAAAGACAAGATGCAATCCAAGTGCCTGGAATTCCTTTTAGGTACCATAATTGCTTCAAACAGTTGAACAACATGACTTAAAAGAAAGAATGGGAAAATTTTTTATCTGGATATTATTGATCTCTGATATTAACCTCTGATCTCTAAGACCTCTGTTCATTTTTGGTAGAAATTATAGACTGGAGATCTACTTTGTGAAACAATTTTCTGCTGTGGTAGCAGAACAAAAGACAGAACAAGTGTTCCCCCAACATGTGGAAAAGTCACAGTGGGCAAAGAGGTCTCATCACCATCAGCTCCTACATTCAAGTGGTTTATTCTTTAAAGAGTCCTCAGTTTGCAGGTTTAACACAGAACGGTCAAAAAAAGTATCCCTGACACTATTAGCTAATGAATTCAACTCTTACTCCAAAAACTGCAACGAAATGTAGGAAAAATTGTGCTTTAATTAAATTAGGACTCACTAGCTATTGCAGCAGCCCTCTTGTGAGAGGTAGAAATGAGCCCAGACACAGACTTCTTGTTTGTCACAGCAGGAAAAGGGCCCTGGTTTATTCCTCTTCACACCTCAACCATCCTGACCCCAACCATTCCCTGACTCTGCCTGCAGCAGCTCCTGCTGTAGGGTTCCCTGGCAGCCTCTGACTGCAGCCCCAGACTGACCTCACAGCAACAATTCTCTCTCCCGGGATCCTGGTTCTTCAGGATCTTCATTCCTTCATCCTCAAAGCTCCTCCTCCATGATGATTGCCCCTCCCCAGCTCACCACTCCCTTTTATCACATTTACCTTTATTGGCTACAGCTGTGACTCATTAGGGTGATGCTGTATTGGTAATTAACACAGCTGTTACTAATCAGGGGCCAGGCCACCTGTGCTCCCTTCTCCTACAACCAGCAACTGAAGAATGTCTGAGAAACTAAAAGTGCAATAAAGTACCATTTAGAGAAGAGGCTGTGAGAGTGATCTAACCAACTGCACATTAAAATTTAATATTTTAGCCCTTCAAATGCTCTGGAAATAGGCAGATATGTTCTGTCCTGATTACAGCATTAAAGTTTATAGCCTGATACTGATAAAACTATCAGAGATTTACACCAGAAGTGGAATGAAGCAATTCTGCCCATTTAATTAGGCAAGCGAATTGCAGTGAGCACTTGGGAAATGTCTGTTGGTGGCTGTGATGGATGTTGCCACTGAGTGTGATGATATTCCTGGGACAAGGAGTTCAGCAGCAAAGCCACCCTGTGTTTTACCCCTGCCAAGAGGGGGCTGTGTGAGAGGCACAGGCAGCACATTTCTCTCCCAAAATCCAAGAACAGTCAGCAACTGATACAACAGCCATTATCTGATACATCTTGTTAGTGCTCTGCAGAAGGACAGAAACCATTCCCATCCTTAGCACTCCTTTGCCATCTCTCCATAGCTCCTACCTGTGTATGCAGTGGATAACTTCCCCATGGCTCCTGGGAATCTGGCACAGATCTCTTTCACAGGTGCTTTCACACCTCTGTGAGGCTTCATTGGTTGATTCAAGCCAAAAAATTCAGGGTGATAAAACTGCCTTCCATGTGGTCATCTTGCTTTAAGGAAAGCAAGGAACTCCCAGCTTCAGGACCTCTTCAGTTATACAGGGCAATAGCGTGTGCTGATCCACGCTCGTCTCTTTGGCTGCCAGGCACCTGGATAGAAGCAACTGCTGTGAAAAATTCCAGGATCCTGCCAAATGTAGCTGTCCTATGCATGTCTTTGAGCAAGATACTACCCAAATGAATAATGGATCACCTTTTCAGCTAGCAGCCTTGTTGTGCAGGATGCTGGAGACCTCAGATGAAGCACTGCTTTACCAAGGAGGCTCTTAAACCAGAGTTGAAACAGTCTACTGCTGTTAAAAGTAGCGATTCAGAATTCAGTGGCCCTAATGGAAAAGCAGGATTCAGAACAAACTCAGGATCAGTGCAGTGATCAGTCCACCCTGTGAGAACCCCAGAGGTGGCTGAGAAGATACATGAGATTAAACTGGATGCTTTAAAAGACCATTTCAAGCAAATTGTGCTCAAGTTTCATAGGTGAGAGCAGGACATCTGACCACTAAACAGGGAATCTGCAGATACAAGCAACCTCAGTGTGACTCAGACTGGCAGGCACAGTGCTGCAACCCAGAAAACTCAAGTGCCCAAGAGTGAAAAACCCACACCATGTCTGTGGGCACCAGGAACAGATACCTGAGGCACTGACAGCTCTGCAAGTCCAGGCTCCATCTCTCAAACTGGCCAAAGCCACCATCTGCATGATCTGCATGTGCTTCCAGCCCTAAAGGGAGTTGCTCTTTTAAGCCTCACTTTTATAGCTCAAAAATATAAAATCTCTGTCACACACAACCGAGTTAGAAGCAGCAATAAGCCAAATTTCCAATAAACATGCCAGCTATTGTTCTTTTCTTATACAATTGTTCATGAGGGTTGGCAAAGATTATCTGGGGAACTGGACAACTTTATCACACATTATTTATCCCACACCCAGCACTCAGTAATATACTTACTGATATGGTCAGTGAATCCCATGTTCAGCAATTCCCATAAAGAAAACTCCCTCAGGTCAGCTTGTGATTCTCGCTGTAAAAAAATTTCCCATCAAGGTCCCCTTCTCTCCTCAAAGCTTTTGGCCAGCTATAAGCCATGTGTTATTCCATAGTCATCACAAGACACAGTTGTGTCCACAGATCCATCTTTCCTAATATCTTTTTCTGTCCTATTTTTGGATTTTGCTGCTGCATGTCACCAATCTGTGACAGCATTCATTCTGAAATGGGGGAGAAAAAAATGGCCTGTTCTCTCACCTTATCATTTGAGCAGGGCCTACAAGTGCTCTCAGTGGTCCAGCTGTCACCTGCTCTGTGTGATGCCTCTTAATCTCTTCTTGAATGGAACACTGTGAGGAGGCCAGTAACTATGTTTGCAAACACCACTGTTTTGCAGTGTGACTTAAAAACAAGTAATGCAGAGAATTAGAGAAATGTTATTTTTCAAAACCAAAGGCAAACAAGTCCCAGTGTCCTGCTCTACCACAGGTGGCTGGATTATCCATTTTTCATCTTTACAGTTTTTCATTCACATTTCTTTGCATTCTTAACAAAACAACAAAGTGGGATGCACGTGGATTTTGTCATGAATGGAACATGAATCTGTAGATTTTTCATCCCTACTGAAATCCCCTATACATGAAGGAAATCAGCTAAAGAGGATCCTGGTTAAGAGTTTTTAGTTTGTAGCCAAGACTTCTCCCAGCTCTAGGACAAGATTTAAACAAAATAAGTATCTAATTGGCTTTTACTGCACTAAACTTCTTAAGTTTTATAAACAATAATAATCATCCCAGATGGCAGGTTTAGTTTTTAGAGTTTTTTGTTTTGTTTTGTTCTGTTTACTTTTGTTTTAAATTAGAGAATAAAGCTGAAGTATCTGGTTTGTTAGTAAAATACAGTTAATAGAGTGTATTTTTATATCTGTCAAATTCAATGCAATAACTTAAAATGCAAATTAAATAAAGCACAAAAATGAGCATAGATGAAAAAAGATTGAATTCACTGTTTCAGGATGTTTTGTAAAATGGATCTGTATACATCCTGGGCTTTCAATGTGAGTCCTTTCTAGGAGGTGGTCTGGGGTGAATTGTGTCCCTTAAAGCAATTTTAGTGGAAGATGCAATATATGCAGGATCGTGGTGATGAGGGGGATTTTCTGCTTGTCAGATGTTTGATTTGGTCTCAGCAATCCATGCTAGCACAAAGTATCTCATCCTTCCCACTGCTGGGTCTGGCCTCCTACACAATCAGGACAATTATGGGGTTTGTTGGTTCAAATTCTTGCCCATTTTCCATAGGGTCTGACCCTCTTCTATGAGAATGAGATGTTAGGGAGGAGCTCCAAAAGAAACTTGCATGTTTATGCATATCTACTCATAAAAAGCTTTAGTGTCCAGAAAAGTGTTTTATATTTAGTCCATTTGCCAGTTTTCTATGAAAGCCCAAAGAATCTGAAATTAAATGATCTGCATTCAATACAAGCCATTAATGTATCCAAGCACTGTTGGATGTTGAAGCAGAAAATAACAGCTTTGCTTGATAATGATGTCTTTCAAGAAATAGATACCATGGTTTACTTAACTGTGGTTGACAGAAATAATTGCTATCCTGAATATAGGCAACCTCTCACAAATACATTTCTTTATGCTTTTATCAAACTGTGAGGAAAAGATTTTCCTGACAAACAGTGCTTATAGCTATAAGCACTCATGTAGCTTAAATTAAAGTTAATTGAAGGTTTTTAGACAGTTTAATTGAGTCTACAGACTTAAGACCATGGAGTCACTATATTTAGCACAAGGATAAAATCCACAGCTCCCTTTTGGTCACATAAAACCAATTTACAAAAGAGAAATAGACCTTTTAAGGTCCCTACTCACGAGTAGCATGCATGCAAGTGGACAGGCCTTTTGTTTATTTTAGTCTGCAAAGGAAACCACTGAAAACTCAAGAATGTGCTTCTAAACTGACCCCTAGGCCAAACCCATTTGCCTCAGTCTCATTTGCTAGTATTTACTATCAAACAGTGCTGGAGTGAGGTGAGCCAGTAATAAAGGAGTGAGCAGGAGAAGCTGTAAGTGGCTGCAGATCACAACATGGGACACTATAGATGAGGACAATAAACACTAGCCTATTTATAAAATAGGAACATGTCAGTTTCAAAACCTGCTAGTTTTGTTAACAAAGGGACCAAATTAAGCAGAAGGATTACTTTGGCTTATGAATTAGTAAAAAATCCACGGGAAAGGAAGCCAGTCTTCAAACAAAAGCACCTCAAGAATGAGATAACACACCAGGCTGTAAAGCACAAAACCATTTTTGAATTATCCTCTTGAAGTGATACATGTGACTTTCAAAGTATGTCCACCAGGTCTATCAACTTGCAAGTACAAATGTGTTTGAGATGGCCATGACAGCTAAGGGTAAACAAAAACAGTCACAACATACATCTCATGAGTGTTTTCCAGAAAGTACAGCTGAGAGGAAAATCAAATACATAAATAAATAAATACCTAAATAAACAGCCCAAATTAAATCTGACTGAGAAATAAAATGGAACAGTCTTATTACACATCCTTCCTGATTTTTTTTTCTTTAATTTCTACAGGCCAGGAAATTATAAACATGCAGATTCTCATACTATTATCAGTCTATTTCTTTATAAACAATAGCCTAAATACCAGTGAAATGACTGTGTACATTTATAGATAGCATTCTTTGGCCACATCAGAAATTGTCTACAGACAATTTTGACATCTGCACTTGTGCCCAAATCAGAGCCAAGGCCCTATTTGGGCTTTCCATCTGCAAGCATAGAAATACTGCAATGAGCAACCTGCGGTACAAATACTCTGACAATCTGATTATTACAAATTTGGATTAGTTTTTTCTTCATTTTTGACAAACTAGACCTGGTGACCATCCCCTCTAAGATACCCAATCCCCACTTGAAATGCAATTACGAACAGAGCTGGGTGGTGTTTAACTTTGTGAGTTGAAGATAAGGGTGTTTTATTTCTGGTGTTGAAGTATAAAAGTAAGATATAAGCATACCAAAAAATATGGCAAGTTTTAAGAGCTTTACTTCTCATTCCTCCTCCCTGGCCTTGGGATCAATGCAAAGCTTACCCCACCTGCTGAGACATTTACCCCTTGGTTACCACGTGCAGTAAGGCTCATTCCCCACTTACTCACTGGGGATTATGGCACAGGCAAAGTTTAGTGTTTCTCTGGCTGCAATTCATGACTTTTCTTCTCTCATTCCTCAGCTTTGCATCTCTGAGGAGAGCTTGGCTCTGTCGTCCCTGTAACATTTTCCCCCAAGGGAGCTGAAGGAAGCAAAGCTTTCTGCTTTCTGCTCTCTGTGCTGAGCAAATTCAGCCCCTCTGTACGTGAACGTGGTGCCATCCAAACCATCTTGGTGGAGCTCTGCTGGATCCCCCCCACTTGCCAGCATCCCTCCTGTCCTGGGATGCCCCAAATAGGACAGGATACTTGTGATGTGACTCCACAAGTGCCACATGGAAAGGACTAATGACTTCCCTCAACCAGCTGGATATGTCTAGACTCCAAATATTGTCTGTTTTAGACTCCTTGAGGATGTGGGACTCAGCCTGGACCACAGTCCAGCCTCTGTGTTCTCAGCTTTTCTTTCAGTGTGTCTTCCGGCATTTTGTAAAAAAACAAGAAGCTTCTCATTATCTGCCTCCCACCTTGGGGTTCCTATATATTTTTTTTTTCTTCCTCTAGCCTGACCTCTAGCCTTTCTCTTCTGGAGTCACCCCCCAATGACACTAATTTTCAGCTTTAATCTATCTGACAAGGTCCCAGCCCCATCACATACTTTGTAGTCATGCTGTGTAGCCCAGAAATTGTGAATGACTCATGTGCTTGCTTTATGGCCATGTCACAACTTTGTGCTAAAGCATGGAAGAATCTTGTTCAGAACCCAGACATAAAACAGGGGTTCCCAGTACAAAAAAAGATGTTTGTCAACAGCTTGCACACAATCCCCTTGCATTAGAAACAGGAAATTCTGTGGTATCTTAACTATCGTCATACAGAAGACTTTTCTCAACCCCTAATTTTTAATAGTCTTGGGTAGTCACCAAGCTGCTATATTCATCTTGGCTCAAAACCACAGAAATTTCCTTAGTCTGATACATGTGTTTTTGTGTCAATATGGAGAACCTTAGGAAAGAATCAGGGGAAATAGGTACTGTGCTCATCTGTGGGGATGTTGCTTCAGAAAACTCTTGCAAGAGAAACGGATGAAAAGTATTCATACATTACTACACACAAAATGCATCTCTGTTGTGCAGCAACTGCAGAAAAATGCAACCTTTTTGCAATGCATCCTTGCTATTGACACTGAGATCTGAACAAAATCTGTCCTTGCTTCACCAGCAAGTTGTCTCTTTACAAGCTATAACACACCTCTCCTAAATGCAGAAACACAGCTGTGCAAGATACATGTAGTTTTCTTGTTAACATTAATGTGGCAAGAGCAGTGCCCATGCACTGAGCCCTGAGCTGTGGACAGAAAGGCTGGCCCAGTACCTGGCAGAGCTTCATTTTGTCCTGCACAAAATGGGATGAAACTGCTAATAATCATGGTTATATAAGTCTTGCACCAGGTTTTGCAGGTTTCTTGGTACAATGCTGGCACTGTAAAGTGCTGCTGATGTTACCTTAAGCCACCAGAGTTTTCTTTAGAGACACACATGCTTATTTATAATGCTGTTGGGGTAAATTCTAGTGTAGGCAGTCAGGCTGGTTTACCCCACAAATTTTGCCATATTAAACCTGCCTTTGTCTGCCAACTATATCTGATACCTGTGCTCTGGTTTGAAAACTGAGAACATCCCCTCTGTACTACCTGCTTTCCTGCTGTGCAGAAACAGAGATGTTCACTCTTTTATTTCAGCGTTTCCCGTTCACAGACGTAAGTGGGGCCATGCAAATCAGAGACACGCATTTGGGGAGAGGCCGCTCACTGGCAGGCGGCTGTTTGAGAGGTGCCTCTCTGCTTCGCGCTTCTCCTGCTGTTTTGTAAGAGCAGCTGGCCAGGCGGAGCACCCAGGCAATTTCCTTCTCAGTAATGGAGCCCCAAGAGGTCACACGCCTCACGCCCTCCGCGTTCCTGCAGATGCTTTCCATCAGGCAGGGATATGCCTCCAGGAAGGTTCCCAAACAGATGCTCCAGGCTGTTTCTGCCTCTCCAGCACGTCTTTGCCTGGGAGGGTGCTCCGGGCTACACACGCCTGAAGGGGGAAGAGGGGCAGGGAGAGGCTGCTCACCAAAGCCCAGCAAACTTCTGAAACCCAGCGGGCTGCAGGTCTCACAGGCAAGGCAGAGGAAATCACAGGATGGCTCCCAGGGATTGTTGGGCTGCTGGTTACAATCAAACTTCCAGGGATGTGAGGATTGTAATGAGAAAACGGCAGAGCAGTGAAAGATTTCTTCATTGCATTAGTTAGTCAGAATGCCTGTTCTGCAAATTTTATTGTCCTTAAGTCCAAATCTGATTTTGGCTTAGTTAGAAACAATCTCCACTTGCTACATATTTGAGGCATGAACACATACANATATATATATGTATATACATATATATATAATCGTTTAAAAATATTTTTTGTTTGAATTTGCTGTAAAATGAAGCTATAAAACATCAGAGTTGCGCCTCAGGCTGAATGTTTTGGAGCAACCTAAACAAGACACAAACACAGAGTAATGCAAGTTGCAGTTCTTCCTAAGGCAGTTTCTATTTCTGTTTTTTAAAAGCTAGCCTGCTTGCTTTCCTTACATTTCCAAAATTGAAGTATTTTTAACAGCTTTATAACATGAATATGATGCTTAAGTAATAGAAAAAAATTAATTACTTTGCATTTGTTTACATTTTTACCATTACACTTTAAGCTAGTCTTGCTAATTAGCTTTCAATAGCAGCAGCACTTTCAAAAATAATGATACAAGATTTAAATACTAATTGAATGAAAATAAAAGTGTCAATATTACATTAGCTTTTATGCCTCCATCTAGCAATATTAATTTCTGTCCTGTTTTAACTAAGATTTACAACTTAAGTGATACAACAGCAAATATTTACCAACACAAGTTTTTCCAGTAAGCAACAACAATTCACTCAGCTTTCTTTCCCCAGTGAATTACACTAGATGATGTTTTATGTTAGAATTGATAGCTCTAGCTTTAACCATCAGAAGGCAAAATCTGCTGCATCTAAATATGAGGCCAAAAAGCCAATTTACAAAATCTCATTGGTATTGAATGATCTAGGAATCAGCCTCATTCCCACCTTCCTGTAGACATTTGACAGCCTTAATTTTCATCAATATTGAGTAAGACTACTTTCAAGATTTGTTTCCTTGTATGCCTTTTTTTTCCCCCAGAGACTCAAGAACTGATTTAAGCCTGAACTATTTGAAGGCTCTTACTTGCTGCATTTGATTTTTCCTGCAGTTCCCCTGTCTGCCACATAAAGTAAATTAGAAACCTTCTCATGTCTAACAAATTTATGGAAGGCCATCTTACAGAAAGTTGCTATCTGCATGACACCACTGTTTTAATCTGGTTTATTTAGCAGTGCTGGTCTGGACAAGCCCTGGATGAACTTGCCCTTTTTATGTAGAGCAACCTCCTTCTTCGAAGAGTTAAAGTTGAAGGACAGGTCAGTGTGGTCCAGACAATCTCTGTGTTATCACATGTCTTTAATTATGTTTCATCCTTTATCTCCTGAGTGATACATTCATTAGGCCGAAGCATGTATTGCTTAATGAGGCATTTTGACTTTATTGCTCTTTCCCAACTGTTCAGGGAAATTTATATTTGTAAGTTTAAAGCACAGCCAAATTGACAGTGATAGACAGTTTGGCATTAGGCACTTTTTTCCAAGATTTAGTCCAACACTTCCTTATTGAATACAGCTGCAAAACTCAGATCTTACAGATGGTAACCACAATTCTCAGAGACTAGAAAGCCAAGTCATTGGTGCCAGCTTATGTAATGACCCCTAAAGTACTGACATGTACAAGAAAATCCACGTGTCTTCACTGTGCCTTTTTCCCTAAGCAGGGGTGGTTGAAAGGGGGACTTTAACTGTGTGCTGTTCTCTGAGAGGTTGGTGTTACCCGAGGTGGATGGGAGGGTCTCCACTCTGCTCCTGTGCCTGGGAAGGAACAAAGCCAGACTGTTAATGACAGCTTTCCCATGGTGGTGGGAAAGGAGGACAGCAGACAATCCTTGCTAGATTAGTTTCTCTCCAGGACACATTGACCTTCTCATGGCAAATAGTGGTAATTTTTTTGCAGCTGAACACATAAACACTGTTTTCATTTTCTGTGGGCTGTTCTGCAGGGAAAGACAAATAAAACCCCAACCCCAAAAAAACATCAAGCTGCAGTCAGTAAGCCAGTTTTTTATTCCCCTCCTCCTTCTGCATGCATGGCTCCTAGGACTCATACTTTCATGGAAGACCCAAACATAGGCAGTATTAGTTTGTAAAAACAAGAGGGGTGGTGGCCCCAAGGTTTCTCATTTTCCTTCACTGCAGTTTGGAATCCATCTTTCAGTGCTAGTGAGCCCACTCCTTACCCAGCCACAGACCCAAAAACAAGGGTTGCTGAACATTTGAAAGGGACAGAACTTCCACATGACACAATATAATGATCTAATTTTCTCTGATGCTTCTTTGAGGCATGAGCACCTCCCTGAGAAGGAGGAGGAAACTGCAAAGTATTTTGGATGCAGATGATCCAGCAGGCAGTCTCCTGCAACCCCCATGCAACACTATCTCTAGGTTTTCACTAAGCAAATTAGTATGAGTGTAGAATTTATAGCAATATAATAAAATAATATTTCTTTGTTTGCCCAGTTGCAGAGATCTTGTTAAAAAGTTCTGAGAACTGAATCTGACGTGTTTTGCATTAATTATTTGTATGTGTTTTAAACATGATTACAAAATAATATTTGGACTATTAGTAAAATCTGATATTCTATTCTAATGAAATTTTTAGTCTACCAATAAAAATGATAGAGTTAAAAGTGACATGATCTCACCTTAATCTAATTTAGGCTATTAACTGGAAAATATAGAATTATATATCACTATATTTTTTTGAGATTAATGTTTTGATAGCAGGAAGCAGGATGGAGAGCTAGATGCATAGCTAGATTCTGTTCAAAACTCAGTTGAATAAAAGCAAACCATGCCAATTTAAATCAGCTGCAAATCTGGCCTCTGACTATGTTGTTTTCCATTTGGACAGAGGGATGTGCAATGCATCAATCGGTCATATTAAAAAATGATCCAAGGTTACTCAGCCAGAGAAATCACTAAGCTGTTTGATTTTGCACTGTGGGTGATCATACAATTTTTATTCCCAGAAAGAGAATAAGAAAATTGGTCTAAATGCTGTATCCTTATTTTCTGCCCTATTTAAAAGAGGTTAGTAGCATTAAAAAGTCACTGTTGAACTAAAAGTCCGTACCATTGTGAAAGGCTGAAGGCTTTGAGGAAATGACCACTGCATGGAGAGGTGGAGAAAGTTTGGAAGGTGATGGGGGAAGGGGATATAACCACTTGGGACAAGGAGAGCCCAGGCAAGGGCAGAGGACCGTGAAACTCTAAAAGAAATGAGGGAGAAAATTTGGATTCAGGAACAACAGACTTTGTAGATAACTAAAAATTAGACCCTAGAAGAATGTGCATTCAAGGAGTTTTTCAGAACCTTGCTTTCTGTCCTCATTGCCCTTCCACTCCCTGCCCTGCTCATCCCCACCAAGCTCTCTGCTCCTGCAGCCCCCTGCACAGGTGAAACATCCACTTACCCTGCAGCCCCTTGCCTCCACCTGCTCCTTCCCAGTGCCATCCCAAAGGCCCACATCCCACAAAGCTGACCTGCTTCTTGCCGAACACCACAGCAATATTTGGGTTCCCAACATGTCCCAGTTACCCAGTAAACAGCCTCAATGCTCTTACACAGACTGCTCCTTGTGAATCCCCTGCAGCACCAAGCACTGCTGGATGCACCTCCCCAGCAGTGCTGACAGGCACAGCTGTGGTCACAGCTCCCTGTGCCTCTGGCCTCACTCCAAACAGCCCCTGCCAGGCACCTCTGGAGGGGCCCAAGGGTGGTGGCACCCTCACACCTGGAGACAAAGCACCCCTGCTTCCCACCAGGGTGCCATGGATAAACCTTCATCAGATAGAAGCTCCTGGAGCTCAGCCTCTTGTGTTTTATCTCTGCTGGATCTGTCTCTTGCTGCTGCACTCCCTGGGGATTGTGAGGAATAATTTGTCAGAATATATTCTCACACCGTGACTCAGTGCTGACCAAAATATTAACATTGCTTTGTTGATTTCTTTATATTTTGGTAATTATTTGAACATCTTTTTCTTACCAACCTGCAGGATGGAAGACAAAAGTGCTTAGAATTTACCCCATGCTACACAGAAAGCTGTGAAGTTGTTCACTAAACTGCTGCCGTCTGCCAGATGCTCATTTAAACACACTGCATATAGCAAAAAGTGGATTTGATTAAAAAGGTTTTGAAGATATATTCTTACTGTCTGAGATTAAGCCAAATACCTCGTTTTTTCCCTTTCCCCCCAGCCTAAGCTTATCTGTACTTATTCCAAGGAACTGTACTGACATGGTCTCCTTAGAGATTTTTTTTTTTATAATCTTTGGCACAAGCAAAAGCCTTAATAATTTCCTTGACGTTTGCTGTTTATTTAGGGCCAATGTAAGCCATCCATTATATATCCCAATCCTTAAATGACCCTTAAATGGCAATTTAATCACATTTTTCTCAGAATCAATACTGTTGTTGGCAAAAAAAATCCATCTAGGACTGCTAAGGACTAATATTGTAGTCTAATGACTATGACTACTCTAATAAATTCAATCCATTTTACTGTGTTTTGTCCTTCACAGGAGTTCCAGAAATTGCACTTTGGAGTCTAGACAGGTTTATATTTTTTGCATAAACTTGAGACATGCAGTCTCTCACTCCTCAAATCAGTACATTTTTGCCACACACAAGGAAGAGCTTCAGCTATCAGATATCTCACATCCTCGAAATTCAATTTGAAATTTCCACATCTGGGGCTTGCAATAGAAAATTTCTTAACTGAGAGCAGGGAAAGGGCACATATGCTGTGTTTCAAAGTCAAAGAGGGCTGGCAAAGGCCCTGTTCAGAGCCTTTTATTTTTATCTCTTTCTTTTGAATTTCCTCTGCTTCATATATGACCTTGTTCCAGATATACAAACAAATCTCTTTTTTTTTTTTTTTTTTTGATTTTGACTGTTTTCTTTGAACAAGGGTGCAGACAGATCTCAAAATCTTGGCTGACTTGGGATCCTGTCACCCTTCCTAAACTAAAAATGCTCTTGTCACGTGTCTGCCAATGCACTGATCTCTCTTCTGGCACTTCCAAACCACCACGTGCTTCCTACAGAGGGAAACACTGTTCTGGTTTGTGTGTGCTGTGACAAACATGACATGTGATATGTTCTGTGTTGTGTTCTCAAATTTCTTCAACTGGACTGTTTAGGATTCTCTGTCATCTCCTGGATGTAGGAAAATAATCTGCTTTCTACACATTCATTCTGAACTGCACTGACAGGCCAACCTCTAATTATTTTATCAGGGTTTTGTTCTGGTCCTGCAGTAGTATCCAACAAAATTTTTTGTCCTAGATCCCGGTTCCTGTCTTTTATTAGAATTTCAGCACCCTCTTTCAACATGGCATTTAGAGATCTCTGCATTTTATAACTTTATTCTTCTCCTTTCCCTCCCCTGATCGACATCACTTACTTCTTGAACAACATACAGAAAGCTGTTACTCAAAAAGAAAAAATAGACTTTGTTTATTTGTTTAGTAAGAAATCTTCTGGAAGAAGATCATTGCTTTCATGTGTAATTAGCTTGATGATTTTCATGAACAAAATTTTTAAGAGGGAAGAGAAAACTGGAAAATAAATTATTTAAATTTACCCATGAAAAGAAAAAAAAAAAAAAAGAGAAACCATGACCCAGAAACTGAGGATTTTTTGCATAGCTGTCTAAAAGTTCTCCAAGTATTTAATCTCTAAATGGAGATCTGGATGAAGATGAAAGATTGTATAGGATGGCTATTATTATCTGTGGTAACTTCTGCAATGCTGTGGAGTTTCTCTACAACTGACTCTCTATGGGAACTTGCTGTGGTTTTATTAAAAGAATAATAAAGTTCAACAGAAATGTTATAAGAAACTAAAAATTTTAATTTAGATAATCTTAGAGGATTTAATTCTTGCATATTTTACTGACTTATTTGAATACACAATTATGTAGAGTTCCTGTTTTAGTTACAAGATACCTTATAAAATTGATACAGCAAAATAGTACAGCCTAGTTTTCTAGAAGCATGGAAGTGTAAATATTCTTATGTTCTTTTAACTATATTTATTATCTTACTTGTGATTTTATACACTTGCTGCATTTATTTACAGTGCTTATGCTGAAAGCAGATGCAGCTGTAAGACTGCAATGATTATATTTGCTTACCTTATTTTACATTATCTATTTTTTGGTACTTTCTGGATGTTACTCATCATTCCACATGTTTCCTGCTCAGGTTTCTCCCAGTGTGTGTTCTCTGACTCACAATGCAACATTGCAGTGACAGAACCTGAAAGTGGATTAATGGGACAGTTCAGGTGAAGAATTCTGATTCAAGCTAAGTGGGAAACAAGAGACAGGGACAATAATGAAAGAACCTGAGTAAAATTAGTGTTTAATGTCTCTGTCAGGTACTGGTAGAACCAGGGATGTGAGTGATATATTGACATAAAACAGTATGACAGGTTCATTAAGACAATAGTTTACATTGTGAGATTCACAATGAATAGGGAAGACAGAATTCCCTGAAGCCTCTGATAATGATTACTTGAGACAAGAAATTGGAAATTATCATGGGGGAGTTTTCTTCTGCAGGTCCCCAAATCAAGAAAACCCTGGTAAAGTATCTCTAAGCATAACTATTTTATAATTACACTTCTTTTTGTTTTGTAACTCCATGAGCTGTAGCC